>CM021100.1:750617914-750739129 GCA_007115665.2 Sequoiadendron giganteum
CTATTATGTTGTTATAGACTTGAGCTATAAATATGATATGTAATATCAGCTCAAGGAGAATTCTTGTAAGTAAATTTTTGTACATGATTTTGCATTGACAGTATTATTTTCTGAAAAATAAAATCAGTGTTGCATGATCAGTCCCATGTAGAGAAGCTTCATGTATTTCACCACCCAACGAACTGAGGAGGGGGCTCACTTCTTGGGACATCTAGTGAATTTTAGCATTCGTAGTTATAGTAATGTGTGTTTATTTCTATTATTTATTTGACGTTTTTTTTGCATTACTTGCAAGTGTGGTTTGTAGTTCATTTAAATAAAATTAGTGTTGTAGTTTATTTATGTTATTTACTTGATGTTGTTCTTGTGTTATTTGCAAGTTTGGTTTGTAGTTCATTTAAATTTTTTAATTCTTATAAGTTGTTGTTCCTGTCGCTAGGAAGTGACAGTTCATGTCATTGGAATCAATTTTCATTTTGATTTGTTGTAGTTTATTTTGTGGCTGCATTTCATCCCCACTCAACTCACAACATTCACCCCTTCGATTGGAATATAGCCATGACACCTCTGACAAGTTTACACCCTCAGATTGACACATATAGACCAAACTGAAATTCATCATAAAGCGTTAAATCTTTCTTATTATTTATACCTAGTGTTGGCCTATCAATTTGTCAAATTTCAATGCATATACATAAGTACAATGATTCTTTTGTTCAGGAGAAATGATATGACTGATACCTTTATGTGTTTGTTGTACAAGTTATAAAAACACATCTATCAAATTTTGACACTATTGTAGAAGATCAACACTTTTGATTGGAAAAGTTTGATGTATTTATAGAAGGTCAACACTTTTATTCTGACATCTCTATTTTATGTTTATAGGATTAATTTGGTTATTTTGTGGAAAGGTCGATGCCTTTTTTTGTTTACAACAATGCTTTTACAAGGTGATGTGTATTTTAGGTATAATTCGACACTTTTGTTTTGATTAGGATTTTTAATTCCTTTTCAGATCTTTGATTTACCTAACCCTAACATGTATCTATTTTTGGATCTTTTTTCTGATCTATCATTTATGCAACATGTGGCATATGATGGGAGAAGACTAAACACAAATACTACTAAAATTTTATTTTGTAGGTTTTTATTAGTCTAGACTTGCACATTTTAATTGGTGTTTTAAAATTGAACAAAAAAATTTACATTTCAATTGATGTTTTAAAATTGAATAAACAACTTTCACATTTCAATTGGTGTACTAAAATTGAAGACTACAACTCTCATTTTGAATTTTGTGTACTAAAATTGAACAATACAACTCTCATTTTAATTTTGGTGCATTAAAATGAATTATATTTCATGTTTGGTAGGTTAGTGGTTGTGTATGCTCTTTCCTTGTACTTCATGTGATCTTGGAAATAAAAAATCACCATTAACTTGCAATATTTGATTATACACTTGAGTTGTAACTATCTACATATTCTCTCCCCTCATGACTCTTAAGAATGATTGTGGGGATAAAAAAAAACACCATTACCATTTAATTCAAGTAGGATGCCTACTTGATTATTTCATCACCTCAAGGGAAACCTCAACCATGTTTTTAGGTGGGTTATATAAAGGGGAGAATAAAATTTGAACCCCAATGTGTGGCCAATGTCCTTCAAACCAAGCTTCATGAACCTCAGTCCATTGATACATGTATAGGTGAGGAGAAGAGGGGAGCCCCCTCGAGTCAAGTATCCACAAACAAGCTCACTATTCATGATCCCTAACTACAAAGCTTATTTATTAGTAGCCTTTAAGACTTTTTAGTTGTTAGCTTGGAATGATGCAACATACAGTATCATGTGTGAAGTAACTCACCATATATTTCCCCTTATTGAGGTAACCAAAAATTCTTGATTAGGACCTCATCCTTTTTAAGCTAAGAGGTGTGAAGGTGGTACATGAGCTTCATATAATCTAGTCACCCATTCATTTTGGAGATATTTGCTTCAGTAGGTGGGCTTATTCCAAGTTAATACACATGTTCTACTACTAAGCTAGGTTGTGTATCTATGGAATTTATTTATTGTTAAACTACGGGTATGTGCAGGATCATCATGGAAAAATCAGGCCCTTAAGTGGCAAAAAATTTAGAAAAATTAGAGTTAGGCAACTTGACATAAAAATTTGAATAAGTTATCTATATTATTTAAAACATATGTAACAATAGAATTTGTAGAAAATTGAATGTAGTTTCTAAATTACTAGGTTTATTTACAAAAAAATAAAATCTATTTGGTGAAAATTTGAAACTTCAATATACTAGTACTTAAATTTCAAGGAAAAAATAAGAAGTAGGTGTTTGTCTGACCACCCTAACCACATTAAAATGATAATATTTTTTTATAATATTTTAGATATAAGTAGAGGAATCATGTCCCAATGTGATGTATATTTTTTTGTAATTTTTTTCCAAGTAAATAATTAATTATAATATTTTTATGACAACTTTTAAAAAATATAAAGACTCGTATGTCTGACCACTTTAACTTGGTCAAAACTTCATGAAATTCATTTTTTTATTTTTTTATCTTATAGTATGCGAATCATAGAATGTGGCACATATTTTGGAGTCAAAAAATATGATACCATTTGAAAGCTATAGATGTTTTTCAATCAACCTAAAAATCAAGACTTTAGTCGTAATTCAATAGAAAATGAATAATAATTATTTATTAAATTCAAAGTAAAGCATAATTTATATTGGTGGAAAGCTGATAATCTCCTTTAAAAACCCTTTTTCGTTTAATCAATTTTGGGTAAAAAAAAGTCGTCAGCCACATACCCATCATATTGCCACTTTTTGGCCCATCATGATCGTGCACATACCCCTACCCTTGACACTAATTAGCATGGAATTGTTAAAGAAGATGCATAAAATTTATCCAAGAAATCCTTGGGGTCAATCCTCTATTATGTTCTTCATTATTTTTATTACTTTCCATATTAGACAAACAAAAATTAGTTCTTTAAAACTCAAAAACTTAGATGTACTTAGGATCAAATTGCAAAAAAAAAAACTTTGAGTCAAATCGATGCTTTCGACTGTAATCTTGCACCACTTCCATTTGCATCACAACATGTTTGATTTTTTAAATCAATGCTTTTAGATCTGAAAATTGATGCCTTTATGTAATTTGACACTTTTTTTCAGAGTAGTCCTCTATCAAAATCCTAAAATAGTATAGTGATGAATTTGACTGTTGCACACTCACAGTTCTATCAATAGATTGACACTTTTATCAAATCTTAACACTTCTATCAAGGGTAGTACACTGCTTCTAACTATAATTTGATGCTTTTTTAGAAGTGACACTTTTGACTATTAGTTCAAAAATAACAAAACCCTTAAAAATCTTATATTCTTATTTTTAACTAGTAGTCAGTAGAGAACCAGAGATTTGTGCAAAATAGACTTGTAGTCATCCTCACCATTCAAACACCAACATACAACTTTTTATCTTCATTCCATATCACTAGTTCATTTTGGACTTATTTAAGCATCTCTTAGTCATCCTTGGATCAAAATCAACCTCATCAAAACCAAAAAAAATCCATCCAAACAACAACCTACATATTGATATTGGTCGTTTTTGGTTTAGATATCCATCTCATCCCCTAGTTTAGCTTAGATTGCTTGGAAAATAGTCTCCTTTCAAGTATCTAGTTAAATTAGTGTCAAATATTTGTGAGCTATCTTTCTTTGAGTTATATTCTACTCCTAATGTTGTGGCCTCATTATCATCTTCCTTAACTTGCACTCATTTGTCTATAACAAGCAAGGATTATGATCAAACAACAAATTAACAAGAGATCTAGTAAAAAAACTTTATCTAAATTGAAGGTTTTATATCTTCCACTCATCCAAACACCATCCAGCATTGGTTCAAAATCACTTAAGGTGTTACTACTAGCCTGATTTGAAGAAACTCAAACATCCAAACAAAACCATCTTCATCCAACTTCACAACTCACATCTCATAGGAGTATCATAAATTTTATGCCTGCAATGAGATCTCAACATAAGAAAAACATGGAATCAAATCCTAGTGGTTCTAGTGTACCCACCACCATGAGTGATATTGAAACAACTCTAGGAATGCCCAATTTTGAAGGATATAGTACTCCAAAACAAACCTAGACATCTCAAGATCAAACGGGCATCATAGAAGATGTCACCCACAAAGGGTTCTCAAATTTTACTCCCAAACATCTACTAGAAATGACATAATACTTGCCTCTTTTCAAAGCACTTCATGCTATTTTATGGGCTACTCCAAATCATTACATGTTGAAACTTGCACAAGGAGGTGTTAAACTACCCACACACTTTGATGTTAATACACTTAGAGAACAAGTATTTAAACATATAGCATCAATGAATCATCCATGTGAAAATGAATCCTTGGTACATCTAATTATAAAAAAAATACTTGAACCTCCTTTACCAAATGTATCAGGTCAACCTACGATAACCCCCTTTGGAAAAAATCCTACAAAATCTGCATGAAAATATATTATTTTTTTGTTTCACAATCAATTTCTAGGGAATCAAACAAAACTAGGCCTTCCAAACATAAAAATTCCACCAACATACACAAATCAACCTATTCCCAACATTCCAAATCTGAACACAATAAATTATGGGATAAAACCATTTATAATTTACCACCTTCACAAAACATATGCCCAAGTGCTCCTAATGCACATTCATTGACACCTCAAAAAAATTTCATGTATCAACAACAACCTCAACAACGTCCTCAATGAAACATCATTTTATGACATCAATACATTTCACAACAAATTATAAATCCTCAACAAAAAATACCTACACCATAGAAAAAAACAACATCAATACATCACCCCACAATAACAGCAAAACATTGTTTATCAAGAACTACTTGCACAACAACTCATTGCACAAAAAAAAAAAAAAACCTCCGAACAAAATCCTCAACACTTGCAATACATCCAATACAACCACACAAACTTCAAAAAAACATCATTCATCAACATCAATATGGTCCATGCAATATATATCCCCCACAAAACAATCTATAATACCAACCAATCCTTAACCTCAACACACTCCATAAAATCCATATAACACAAAAATCCAACCTTATTAAGACCATACATTCAACTAATCCACCATTCTTTAATACAACACATATAATCCACCATCGAATAATCCTCCTATAGATCTATCATCACAAATGCAAAGCTTAACACAAAAGATCCATAATATACAAATGGGAACAACTAAGAAATCATATGCTCTCCAAGACTTATTTCCTTATCCATTTGATAAGAGCATAACAATATTACCATTTCTTAAAAACTTTTAAATACATAGTCTTACAAGTACAAAGGATGCAATAATCTACAAGAACATGTATGAGAGTTCTATGTAGCTTTCTTAGAGATGTATTACAACAATACATATCTTATGTGCCTCTTTCCACATAGCTTAGGTTGACCAGCTATAGAATGGTTCTCACACTTATCCCAAGCATCAAGAAATTTCAAGAAATCATAGATCAATTTTCCGCTCACTTCTCCTACAATACTGATGTAGAAGTCACTTTGAATGAATTATATATTGTCAAAAAATAAATGGAGAAACCTTTGGTTCCTTCCTACAAAGATGAAGGCATAAAGAAAGCAAATGAAAATGGCCTATTTTGGAAAAACAACAAGTAGATATTATCACAAATAATCTAAATATGGAACTTGGATTTCAATTACACATGCAATGTGTCACAACATTTGAAGAGCTCATAGAAAAATACCTCAACATTTAAAGGGATATTATTGTGAAGGGGTTAGTAAAGATTTATAAAGACAACAACCAACCTTCAAGTTCCAATGAAAAACCTTGTATATGGGCTAAAAATGTTGGTGTAATTAATTATTTAATTACAATTTATTAAGCTTACTTAGGTAATAATTAGTTTACCTAATTAATAAGTAAGTTTTATTTAGTTGAACTAATTTTAGTTCAAAATTAGGTTTTACCTTTAGGGTTATGCATACATTGCTTTTATAAAGAAATTCATTTCTTGTAATTTCTTAATTCTTGAATACAGTTCATTTGCACATCTTCATGCAAATTGTTTTCCTTTTTTTGTTTTTCTCTTGCAGAAGGTATTTTCTAGTTTGCATGTCTGATCTTGGTTTCTAACATGGTATCAAAGCCTTGATTTGCAACCCCTTCTCTGTTTTTGGAGAAATTCATTATAGAGCACATTCAGAGTTCCTCGAGCGTTTCATACCTTGAGCTTATTTCAATAGTTTTTTGCTAGATCAGAGGGTTTTTCCATACTTTTTTGAGAAATTTTCACCTTGATCTCTCAAAAGGGTCATTCAAGTGCAAAATTAACCTCACGGGTGCACTCAGAAGGCCCCAAAACCCCTATTTTCATATTAAATATGATAGGGTTTGTTGAAATTTGATTTTTTTGTGTTTTTGGGGATTTTCAAAAATGCTGCCAAAAAAATCTGTACAATTGTATGGATCCGGATGGATGCCTCGATTTCTATCATTTTGCATTGATTTTTGTGCCATATTTTTTTGGTTTCCAAAACACTTTTGAGATACCTCAGTTTTTGTGCCATTTTTGTCTCGATTTTCATGCTCTCTCGATTTCCATGTTGCCTCAGTTTTCATGCCATGAAGGTACAGCTGAATATTTTATTAATTTTTTAATCTTTAAATTAATAAAATATTTTGTTTTAAGGAAAAATGAACATTTCTAGTAAAATGGTCATATCTTGAGTATACGGAGTCTATTTTTCAAAAATGAGATACCATTGGAAAGTTGGTTCCGAGCTTGATCCAGTGGTGTAGGGTTTTCTATAGATTTTTCTCTAGATTTATTTTTTAGGCCTTTGAAGTCAGATGAAGTTTTTTTCACTTAAGAGGACATATCTTTTGTCTCGATTATCTATTTTTCACGATTCAAGTGGCACCAGAAAGCTGATTCAATCCTCTACACATATTTGAGGTCATTATTAATCATGGAGGTAGATGTGAACATTATTTGTGCATGCACTCTTTTTTTTTCATGTAGTAGGTTTGCACTTTGTCTTTAATTTATGCATGTTTTGCATGTTCTCATTTTACAATCATGGGGTATTGTAATAAATGAACTTATATAAAGTTCCATTGGGGGGGCTTCTTGCATAATAATCTAATTACAGTGTAGTTGCACTTTGATCTCATCTTTGTATTGATGACAACTTGCATGAGTTGTATTTGGATTTTGTTGTTTCTTTTGGCCACATCTTGCTCATAGCTTCACACATTTTGGTTCACGTCGGTTCACATCTTAGATTGAGAGCCTATGGTTAATGATCCTGAATCACATCATATTCACATCGGGTCACATCTCAATTTTAGGGCCATTCATTTTATGGTTAATGTTCCAGAATCTTCATGGTACTTGCTCCTATGGATCAGTTTTAGTCACAGTTTGGCATCGGCATCAAGATACACATAGCTTCTAGATTCTTTCATCATATCATTCCCTCTTATGTGGGGCATATTTTTTCATCTACTATTGCTTCATAGATTCCAGGGTTGTTCCAGTTTGTGAGTTTTCTAGTGTTCCTTGGCATCAGATCTTTTGTTGCATTATCATGATTCCACCTGAGTCCTTCGATGACTCTCATATGGTTTCTTGTAAACAGAGGTATATTTCCTTTCTTTCTAGATTCAGGATTCTAGTGTTACTCCACTAGTGTTCTTCTAGTGCTACTTTGTAGCAGGTCATCACATTGAGGGGGGGTTTTGTCCCACTGGGTTTTCTCCTCTTTCCCATTCATTGCATTTGTACATGGGTACCTAACATGGCCTTGTAGCCGGGACCCATTCATGCTTTCATGCATTCATCCTAGCATTAAGTGCATACTTTTTTAGTCTCCCCGAGTTTCACTTAAGGGGGGTTGTTGGTGTAATTAATTATTTAATTACACTTTATTAAGTTTACTTAGGTAATAATTAGTTTACTTAATTAATAAGTAGGCTTTATTTAGTTGAGCTAATTTTAGTTCAAAATTAGGTTTTACCTTTAGGGTTATGCATACATTGTTTTTATAAAGCAATTCATCTCTTGTAATTTCTTAATTGGGTATGTGCAGGATCATCATGGAAAAAACAGGCCCTTAAGTGGTAAAAATTTTAGAAAAAACAGAGTTAGGAAACTTGACATAAAAATTTGAATAATTTATGTATATTATTTCAAAAATATGTAAGAATAGAATTTGTAGCAAATTTAATGTAGTTTCTAAATTACTCAGTTTATTTACAAAAAAATGAAATCTATTTGGTGAAAATTTGAAATTTCAATACAATAGTACTTAAATTTCAGGGAAAAAATAAGAAGTAGGTGTCTGTCTGACCACCCTAACCACATTAAAATGATAATTCTTTTTTATAATATTTTAGATATAAGTAGAGGACTCATTTCCCGATGTGATGCATATTTTTTTGTAATTTTTTTCCAAGTAAATAATTAATTATATTATTTTTATGACAACTTTTAAAAATATATAAAGACTCATATGTCTGACCACCTTAACTTGGTCAAAAATTCATGAAATTCAATTTTTTATTTTTTAATCTTATAGTATGCGAAGCATAGAATGTGACACATGTTTTGGATTCAAAAAATATGATACCGTTTGAAAGCTATAGATGTTTATCAATCAGCCTAAAACTTAGGACTTTAGTCGTAATTCAATAGAAAATGAATAATAATTATTTATTAAATTCAAAGTAAAGCATAATTTATATTGGTGGAAAGTTGAGAATATCCTTTAAAAACCCTTTTCGTTTCATCAATTTTGGGTAAAACAAATCTCGTCAGCCACATGCCCATCATATTGCCACTTTTTGGCCCATCATGATCCTGCACATACCCAATTCGTGAATACAATTCATTTACACATCTTCATGCAAATTGCTTTGTTTTTTATTTTTTTTCTCTTGTGAAAGGTATTTTCTAGTTTGCATGTCTGATCTTGGTTTCTAAAAAAAAACAAGAATGTAACCAATAACAATGTGATAGACACTAAGTTTATAAAAAAGCACAAACTCAAAAAAAAATATACAAAATACTAATCCTCCAAGACGACCACCACTCAAACCAAATAAATATATAGCTAGATGCAAGTGCACTCCCTTAGAGGAGCTAATTGAAATAGTTTTGCATAAACTAATAAAAAACTTGATAATGCTTCTTGATTTCAAAAAATATGAAGAACCTCAATTTCAACCTGCATGGTATAATGATAATGACTATTATGAGTATCATCAGACAAAAGGACATAAAACATCAAAATGCATGAAGCTTAAAAACATCATTCGAGACCTCATAGATTACGACGAGGTAAACATTGATCAACACCCTAGGACCTCTGAAAATAATTATTTAGGTATATACAAGAATTTGATGTCTGATCATGGTAAAAAAAAATGATGTTGGAAAGAAAAATATACAATAAATTCAATCACTCCTATGACAATGTCATGGGACATACACAATGTGATGATCATCATATATTTTTTATTGCTATACATGGAAAAAATATTGAGTGTGGATTCACCACAAGAAGAGGGAAAATCACCATCCAAGGAGCCTCTTCATAACCAAAAGGTCCAACAAAATAAAATTCAACATATTAAAGCCTAATAGACCATCTCAAGAAAACCCCAACACAAATCTCCATCTTAGAACTCTTGAAAATTTCCCCTGTACACAAAGAAGTCTTGGATAAATCTCTCTTGCAATCATTTGTACCTATTGATATAGATACAAAACAATTTTAGGCTATGATAGGGCATATTGCATCCACTCACTACCTTGCATTCATGAAGAAGTACCTCTCAAACATTTCATAATCACGTATTGCATCTTGAGGTCTATGTTCACAAACAAAAGGTTAAGAGAGTTCTAATAGATGGAGGTGTAGGCTTAAATATGTGTACTCTTCAATTGGTCAAATACTTGGGATACTCTAACGAAGTAATCGAAATAAAAAAGGAATAACTATTAGAGCATATGATGATAATCAAAGGAAATCATAAGGAACCATAAAGTTTCCTATACAAGTTGGTCCTACAATAGCTAAAGCAACATGTAAAGTTTTAGACCTTGACTTACCTTACAACATCCTTTTAGGCCACCCATGGATCCATGTCATGCAAGCCATTACATTTACATATCATTAATGTCTAAATGTTTTTGTATAATGATAAATAGGTTACCATCCATGGTGACCTTGAACCTTTCTTTTATTACAAAATCATGGAAGAGAAGTATCATAGATTGCTCCAAGTTCCTAATAATGATGTTTTTCCACCTTCATTTTCTTATATTGATTCAGTGACACTTACATCCACATAAAAAATCCCAAAAAACACTTTTGAGGTCATGGTAGAAATACAAGAAAATGGTTGTGGTGACTACAACCTTCAAGAATCCTTCTATGTGGGGCAACTACCACATTCTCCTAAAATGTATGGTCAACCTCGTCATGGGTAAGTGAACCAAGATGGTGCACAAAAAGGAGGTCAAAAGTGGCCACTTTTTTGAAATTAGCTAAACCTAAACTTTGAGGAGTAATTTGAGATTCATGCACTCAACATTTGAAGATACCAAAAGAATAAGAATTGTAGTACTCTAAATCTAGTTTCTAAAGTACTAGAGTTTTTCAAAAATTGATAAGATTAAGAGGATCAAATTCTTCATGCACACTTTTAAGTGTTCCTATTTTTTAGAAAACATAACATAGTGTCAAGTGTGCTCCCCTCACTTTTTTCAGTTGCATTTAGTATTTTCAAAAAATCATTCGTAGAAATATAGTTAAGAGTGAGTACTAGAAGTTGTATATTTTTTTGTAATTTTTTATTGACTACTCTTTTTATGATTTTCCAAATTAGATGCATCCTGAAAATTACACCACTAAGCATGCGCATCACATAACGTGAACCAAAATAATAAAAAATGTAGTTTTTTTCAATGTCTAAAGAATGAAGTGTGGAACAATATTAAATAAAGGAAATACATATCTCTAATAACTATGAAAACATTAGTGAAAGAAATAAAAAATAAACATGTTAATGTAGTTCAAATCTAAAATTAATATATGGTGGTAATTTTACTAGGATTTAATTTATAATGTGTAAACCTGATGACAAGCAAGTTGAAAAATGAGAATTGAGGAGAAAATCATGTGAAAATGAGGAAAATGAACCATCCAAGCCTAAGTACAAGCCAAAATTCGTATGTGTTTTGTGTAAGACAAAACATGTACATGTTTTGTGTAAGACACAATACGTATGTGTTTTGTGTAAGAAAAAGTACGTGTTTTGTGTAAGATGTAATACGTACGCATTTTGTGTAAGAAAAAATGCATATGTGTTTTGTGTAAGAAAAAATGTGTGCGTGTTTTGTGTAAGAAAAAAATTGTACCTATTTTGTGGAAGACAAAATGTGTACACACTTTTTTCATGCCAAAAATGCGTACGTGTTTTGTAAAATACAAAATATGTGTATGTTTTGTGCAAGCCAAAACACATACGTGTCTTTTAAAATTATAGGTAAACAAATAAAGAAAATATATATTTTTTTTTTCATGAATCATGTAAAGAAAATGAAATTATTGAAGAGAAGATAAAACTAAAATCAACGAGTATATTATTTAAGAGGAAATTAATATAGTTGACATTACAATATATATTTTAAATTTTAAATTGAGAAATTATGTATTTATGTATGCAAAGGAAGATCAATACAATCTCAATTTCAAGTTTAAGTATTAATATTTTTATCTAAAATATATTGTTACTTTCTCACTTTGATAATCATTTATTATAAGCATTATAAGTGTTCATTCAATTAGCTTTCATTTTTGCAATCTATGAGGAGTTATAATGTTTAGGTTTGAGGGTATAGGAACCTTAAGGGTTGAAGGTAGAAGGCTTAGGGTATAGTATATAGGTTTTATGACCTAGGGCTAAGTGTAGAGTTTAGAGTTGAGGGTAGTATATGTGAAATAAAGGAAATGGGATCTTGGACCCTTAATTCAAAGAACCTAGGATTCAAGGGCATTTTTCTAAATTTCATTAAGATGTAGATCACAAGGTGAAAATGATTGAATTTTATTCCTAATGATGATCCAATCAAACCTAAATATATATTTAATAGGGGGATAAGAATGGACTGGAAATATTTTAGAATGATTAAACTAGTGATCCTATATGCCCTAATATGAAAAATGTAAGATCTGGACAACTAAAAGACAAAACTAGCATTTTGCAAGAAAATCTAGGAAGTATGTAAAGAACATCAAACCTTCTTAAAAAAAATTGTTTTGATGTGCCTACAAAAAATCATTCACCCATGGATGAAAGGGTTTTGTACAGAGGTCATGATCAATATTTTGATTCCTCTGATGTCTGATCTAAGCTTTTATTTTCCATAGGTCCCATTGTCAGAATGACAAATAAAATCTACAATTTAGTTTTTGTGTCTTGGCAAGAATGATGACAATAAATGTAATAATGAAAAATTTATCTTTAAGATCTCTTCAATCCTTCTTCAACTTGTGATCTGCACATACACAAAGAGGGAAAAATGTTTTTTTGTATGGGGTTTTTCCTTAATCAAACCCCATTTTGGTAATTAAACCTTGATAAAAAGATAATGAAAGGGAAGAGAATGATGAATAGACACATGTTGCAAATCACCACCCTTCAATGGATTCCTTGAAGGACTAAAATCATACACATCTATTTAAAGGAATTGGATCTTTCTTTCTTGATTTTCTTGAATTCTTGAATGCTTGAAATGTATGAAGAACCACAATGCTTTTTATCCTTCACGCGACAACATGAACACACATAAACTTGGACATGATGTTAGGATCTTGATTGTTTTTGTAAATGACCAATAATGGTGCTCTTGAATTCTCTTGAAAATAATATTTTCTCTTAAATTTCTCTCATAAAGTCACTTAGATTTCAAATGATAAAAAGACTATTTATTTATAAGTGTTTATCTAATTCCCTAAAAATTAGATTCCAAAAGCTAAAAAATGCAAGTTGAATTTGAATCATTAAATTTCCACCAAAAACATATTTTAAAATGGGTCTTGACACTTAAAAGGGACCCAGTCACCCATGGGTGAATGGGTCCTGACCTATAAGTCCAAGACACACATATTCCATGGTGTTTTAATTATTGATTACATTTATTTAATGTCGGTTCCCCTTTCGAAAAATAAGAAAAACAAGGCTTTGGAATGCATAATTTAGAAAATTAGAAACTTAATTAAGTCCAATAAATTAATGGACCCAAACATAGTGTGAAATTGTTAAGTATACAATTTCTTACACTACAATATGATATATAGAGTATAGTATTGAGGGTATAATCAATTAGGAAATCAAGTATATAGGTTCAAGGGCTCATCCCCTAGGCTTTAGGGCCTAGGGTTAATGGATATGGTTTAGGGTTGATGGTATATGATATAGGGTTTAGGTTCAAGTGTAAATGGTTGAGGGTTTATTATATAGGCCTTAGGGTCCAACATCAAGAGGGATAGCATTTAGGGTCATGAGGGTATATGGTATAGGTTTTAGGATTGAGGGTTTAGCATATAGGCTTTAAGGCCTAGGGTTCAGAGATAGGTTTTAGGGTTAAGGATATAGTTATAGGGTTGAGTATATGGTTAAGGGTTTAACCTATTGGCTTTAGTTACTAGGATTGAGGGATAAGGTTTAGGGATAATTTAGTTCCTTAGAACTAGCTTTCTCTATCTAATCTCTCTCTCTCTCTCCATGATTTAGGATTGAGGGATAGGGTTTAGGGTTGATTGTATTAGTGTATTTAGGGTTTAGGTTTGTGGGTATAGAGCTTAAGGTTATGGGTATATAGTTTAGGGTTAAGTGTATAGGTATTGGGGTTAAGTGCATAGGGTTTTGGTAAGTTAAATCCATTGTAAGACCAAATAGAAGCAAAACACATATGTGTTTTGTTAATTTAAGAGGATGTACATGTTTTGAAAATCTATATAGATCACCTGACATCTAGATCATATAGATCAAGGAGGTCAACAAGATCAACTAGATCATTGAGGTCGAGGAGACAGCTATATGATGATCATGAATGGCTTATATTTTAATGATTTTTATGATATCAATGTACTAATAATGATGTTTGTACTAGTGTATGTGATTTATGACACATGTAGGTGAATGTTAATGTAGATATATGTATCTAGTTTAAAATGAATCTAGAATATGTCTAATGTTCATTATGTATGTGTATGTTATTGATATAAAATATAATAAATATGTAAGATGATAAGATGCTTATAATGAAAAAACTAAACACTTAAGATGAAAACATGAAAGGATGATAAGATGCTTAGAATAGAAAATGTAAACACTTAAGATGAAAACATGAAATGATGATAAGATTCTTAGAATAACAAATCTAAACACTTTAGATAAAAATTAAATGATGATAAGATGCTACACAAATTTCAAATCTAAACAATTCACATGAAAATTCAATCATGATAAGATTCTTAGAATAAAAAATCTAAATAATTAAGGTTAAAATACAATGATGAGAATATTCTTACAATAACAAATATAAAGACTTAAGATGAAAATTCAATGATGAGATGAGTTGGATAGAGATGAAGACTAGGCGACCATCTTAATATATTGAGAGTAGGGACATATGAAAGAAATAGAGAATGAATATGCACATACAATCCTTGATTAGGAAATAAAAAAATTATGGTGACAAAAAAGAAGGGATAGGATGGGATTAGGTGTATTTGGATTTAGTTCCTAAGGTTGAGGGATAACGTTTAGGATACTGATGGTAGAGGGTTTCAAGTTAAATGGATATATCTAGCTTATGATTAAGTCTCACATCTCCCCCTTTCTACTCTCCCCCCCATATCAATTATTTTATATCTTACTTCTCTCTCCTCTAGATCTACCTCTATCTATCTAACCTCGATCTCTCCACTATTTACCTCCCTTTCCTATCTCTCCCCTCATTCATCCTTATCTACCTCTCCCTCCCTCCCTATGTAGATGTCTCTTTTATCTATCTCACATATCTCTTTCTCTACTTATTTTCTATATATATCACCTCTCTCTATCTCTCTCCCATGTCTCTCTCTCTCTCTCCTCTCTCCCTTTAATATCTCTAAATTATTCATTATTTAGGTTGTAAGGCCTATGGTTTATGGGTTTAGGGTTTAGGTTATAAGGTTGATAATATGGTTAAGGGTTTAACCTATTGGCTTTAGTTGCTAAGGTTGAGGGATAAGGTTTAAGGAACTGATGGTATAGGGTAATAGGGTTTCATGTTAAATGGGAAATATCTAGTTTAGGGTTAAGTCTCACATCTCCCCCTCTCTACTCTCATCCTCATCTTTATTTTCTCTATCACACTAAACTCTCTCCTATAGATCTACCTCTCTCTATCTAACATCTCTCTCCACTATCTACCTCCCTTCCTATATTTCCCCTCATTCATCCTTATCTACCTCTCCCTCCCTCCCTATGTAGATCTCTCTTCTATCTATCTTGCATATCTCTTCCTTTGCTTATTTTCTCTATATACCACCTCTCTCTATCTCTCTCCCTTGTCTCTCTCTCTCCTATCTCCCTCTAATATCTCTATATTATTCAATATTTAAGGTGTAGGGCCTATGGTTTATGGGTTTAGGGTATAGGATTGAGTATATGGTTAAAGGTTTAACCTATTGGCTCTAGTTGCCAAGGTTGAGGGATGAAGTTTAGGGAACTAATGGTATAGGATATAGCATTTTAGGTTAAATGGGTATATCTAGTTTAGGGTTAAGTCACACATCTCCCCCTCTCTACTCTCCTCATCTTTGTTTTTCTCTATCTCACTAAAAAATTTCCTCTAGATCTACCTCTATCTAACCTCTCTCTCTCTCCACTATCTACCTCCCCTTCATATATCTCCCATCATTCATCCTTATCTACCTCTCCCTCCCTCCCTTTGTAGATCTCTCTTAGATATCTATCTCACATATCTCTTTCTCTTCTTCTTTTCTTTATATATCACCTCCCTCTATCTCTCACCCATGTCTCTCTCTCATTTTTCCATTTAACATCTCTAAATTATTCATTATTTATCGCGTAGGTCCTATGGTTTATGGGTTTAGGGTATAGGGTTTACATTTTATGATATAGGGTTGAGTATATGGTTAAGGGTTTAACCTATTAGATCTAGTTCCTAAGATTGATGGTTAAGGTTTAGGGAACTAACTATATGGGATATACGATTTTTGGTTAAACGGGTATATCTAGTCTATGGTTAAGTCTCACATCTCCCCCTCTCTATTATTCTCTATATCACTTCTCTCTCTCCTCTAGATCTAACTCTCTTTGTCTAACATCTCTGTCTCCACTATCTACCTCCCCTTCCCATCTCTCCACTCATTCATCCTTACCTACCTCTATGTCCCTCTTTAAGTAGATCTCTCTTATATGTATCTCACATATCTCTTTCTATGCCTCTCTTTTTTATATATCACCTCTATCTATCTCTCTCACATGTCTCTCTCTCCTCTCTCCCTTTAATATCTCTAAATTATTCATTGTTTAGGGTGTAGGGCCTATGGTTTATAGGTTTAGGGTATAATGTTGAGTATATGGTTAAGGGTTTACCCTATTAGCTTTAGTTTCTAAGGTTGATGGATAAGGTTTAGGGAACTAAAAATATAGGGTATAGGGTTTCAGGTTAAATGGGTATAAGTTTAAGGTTAAGTTTCACATCTCTCCCTCTCTACTCCTCCACATCTTTATTGTTCTCTATCTCACTTCTCTCTCTCCTCTAGATGTATTAATGATATAACGTATAGGGTATAGACTTTATTTCCCTAGAATAACCTATCTCCATCTAACCTCTCTTTCTATAGTTTAGGGTTGATGGATAGGGTTTATGATTTATTGTATAAAGTAACAATGGTTTAGGGCTATGCGTATATAGTGTAGTTAAAATCAAGTAAATATTTATGACACTATAAGGTCTTCTAAATGGAGGCTAAAGTGTAAACACATAAGTTTATTCAAGGCTATAACACGTACGTGTTTTGTTTAGTTAAAAGAACGTAATTATTTTTGAAACTATAGGTGCTTCTAAATGGAGGCCAATGTGCAAACACTTAAATGTTTATGGGCTAATAATGCATACATCATTTGTTTAGTTAAAAGAATGTACGTGTTTTTGACACAATAGGCACTCCTAAGTGGAGGCCAATGTGTAAACACTTAATTTTATGTACCAATAATGCTTACATATTTTTTAGTTAAAATAATGTATGTGTTTTTGACACAATAGGTGCTTCTAAACTGAGGCCAAAGTGCAAACAGTTAAGTTTATGGACCAATAACATGTATGTGTTTTTTAAGTTAAAAGAACGCACATGTTTTTGATATACTATAGGCACATCTAAATTCAAGAATAACATGTATGTGTTATGTAATCATAACATGTATGTGTTATTTTTAGTTTATATGCACTCGTAATGGCCAAAAAATTACATAACACTCTATTGAAGGTCCCACTACAATATGCTTCACTTTTTGTGCATGTTTTTCCCAACAGTGTAAGAGATTTCTTTGTTTTAGTTGAGTCCAAATGATTGAAATGCATTGGAATATGACAATGAACTCATTTTTAACTATTTTTTATTTCTATATCATATTTGATTATCAATTTTGATGATTGGGTAAGTGCAGAAAGATGGGGGGCCAAAAAGGGGGCTTAAGTGGCCACTTTTTAAAAAAAAATTAGGAATTACTGATTGGACATGAAATTGAGGATAGTTACACTCAAAATTTTGAGATGCAACAAAAACAAGGATCGTAGTGCTCTGAGTCTACTTTCTAAACTACTAATTTATTTTGAAAATGGTTGAGATTAAGGGGTTAAAAATATGGACGTATATAAATTAGTGATTTTTTTGTCAAAAAAATATAACATAGAAAACTTTGTATGTCCCTAGCATAATGAATTTTTTTTTAGTATTTTTAAAGTCGCTTCAATGACAAATTAGCTAACAATATGTAGTTGATGCATGTTTTTTCTAATAATTTTTTAATGAATATTTGATTACAAATTTTGGAAACTAATTGATTTTTTATTTTATTTTTAAATTTGTAGAATGGAGTCTAGTTTCTAAAAATGTAATTTATTTGAAATTTTGATGAATGATTAATTTATAACAAAAAACACCAAACACTACTTTTTGCCAAAAAAGAGACACAAACAAAAGAAATTATAGATGCAAGGTTTAACATTGTCAAAAAGTGAAAAAAATTACATCGTTGGATAGCTAAGAGAAAGTGTAACATTACCCAGGTATTTGATTTTTTTGACATTGAAACATGTGCAATCCTAACCGTGAGCATGAACTTGATTATGTGAAATATTATAGAATTTGAAAAAACATGTCGTTGGTTGTTGGGAAGGCCCTCCAAGCCTTTGGGTTGGTATTCCAAGGCAAAGACCAAGCCAAAGTCTTGGGATTCCCAAAAAAAAATATAACACGAGCGCGTTATAATGCGTGCACATTATATCTTATTTTTGACATGGTTTTTTGTGTTTGTGCAGGACTTGTCTAGCAAGACATAACGCGAGTGTGGTATAATGCTCTTGCTTTATGTTAAATTCTACTCTATTGAATGTATGCTTATATATTTGTATGTATGTATGTACATGCATGCTTGTATGTCATGTATGTATGTATGTATGTATGTATGTATATGTATATTTATGTAAGATTGTATCTATATATGTACATACCCTCGTTAAATAATTTTGGGGGAAACTGCATCGATAAAAGTGGAGAAAATTTAACCTTTGAGTCTAATTAGGCTCCATATAACATGTATGTATGTAAGTGTGTATTTATTTATGTATAACTTTAGAGGGAGGGAGAATTTAAAGAGAGAGAGAGAGAGAGAGAGAGAGTTGTCTAGGTAGCGTGGGAGGGAGAGAGTGAGGGAGAGACCTGAGAGAGAGAGGTAGAGAGGTAGTGAGAGAGAGTCTTGGGAGAGGGAGATAGGGTGGAAGGGAGAGTCTAAGAGAGAGGGAGTGGGAGAGAAGGGGTTGGAGTGATATGGACTTAGCTAGGTAGGGTGGGAAGGATAGAGGGAGAGAGTGAGAGATATATATGGGGTGTTAGATAGGGGAGAGAGAGAGAGGAGGGAGAGAGAGAGAGAGAGGGAGATAAAGAGAGATTTATGTAGGTAGGGTGATAGAGGGAGAGACTTGATAGTGTGAGAGGGAGTGCAAGAGAGAGGGAGTGTGAGATTGAGAGACCTAAGAGAGGGAGAGGGTGTGGGAGGGAGTGACTTGAGAGAGGGAGAGATAGAGGGGGGTGGAGGGAGAGGGACTTATCTAGGTAGGGTGGGAGGGATAGATAGAGAGAGGGGGGAGAGAGAGAGGGAGAGAGAGAGAGATACCTAGGTAGGGTTCCAAAGGGAGAGATGTGAGAGAGAGGGGGTGGGAAGGAGAGACCTAAGAGAGAGGGAGAGAGAGGAAGTGCAGAAGAGAGGGAGTGATGGAGAGGAAGTGGGAGGGAGATAGAGAGAGATAGATAGAGGGATTGAGAAAGAGTGGTAGGTATTTATTGAGTGGAGGTACATATAAAGAGGGAGAGGGTAGATAGATACAATTAGAGAGGGTAGGAGAGAGGGATTAGGATTGAAGGGTTGAGGGTTGAGGGTTGAGGGTTTAAGGGTTTAAGGGTTGAGGATAGAGGGTAGAGGGTATAGGGGTTGGGGGATTGGGGTTTAAGGGTTGAGGGTTGAGGGATTAGGTTAGAGAGTTTACTTGGGTTTAAGGGTTTAAGGGATGAGTGATTAGGGTTGATGGTAGAGGGTATTAGGTTGAGGGATTAGGGTTGATGGTAGAGGGTATTGGGTTGAGGGTAGAGGGTAGAGGGTTTAAAGGTTTAAGGTTTAGGTTTTAGGGTTTAGGGTTGAGTTTATAAGGGTTGAGGGTATATGGTTGAGGTATTAGGGTAGAAATGGAGGGATGGAGGGATGGAGAGATGGAGAGATAAGTGAGATAGAGAGGAGAGATGAGGAGGGAGGGACACAAATATATGAGGGTTGAGAATTGAGGGTATAGGGTTGAGGACTTGTAGGGTTGATGGTTTAGGGTATTAGGTTTAGGGTATAGTGTTGAGGTATTAGGGTTGAGGGTAGAGGTGAGAAGGTTTAAGGGTTTAGGTTTGAGGGTTAAAGGTTGAAGGTAGCGGGTTTCGGGTATAGGTTTGAGGTTGTATGGTTGAAGGATTAAATTGAGGGTCCAATGTATATGGTAGAGGGTATAGGGGTTGAGATTTTAGGGTTTAAGGGTTGAGGGTTGAGGGTTGAGGGATTAGGGTCGATGGTTTAATTTATAGGGTAGAGGGTAAAGGGTAGAGATTTAAAGGGTTTAGGTTTTAAGGGTTGAGGGCTTAAGGTTGAGGGTAGAGGATTGATGGTATAGGGTTGAGGGATTAGGGTTGAGGGTATAATGTATAGGGTAGAGGGTTGAGGGATTAGGATTTAAGGGTAGAGGGTTGAGGGTTGAGGGTAGAGGGTAGAGGGTTGAGGGTTTAAGGGTTGAGGAATTAAGGTTTGAGGGTTAAGGGAGGGAGAAGTAAGATAGAGAGGAGAGAAGAGGAGGGAGGGAAAAAGATATATGATGGTTGAGGATCCAATGTATAGGGTAGATGGTTGAGAATTGAGGGTATAGGGTTGAGTACCTATAGGGTTGATGGCTTAGGGTATTGGGTTAAGGGTATAGGGTTGAGGGATTAGGGTTGAGGGTAGAGGGTAGAAGGTTTAAGGGTTTAGGGTTGATGGTTAAGGTTTGAGAGTAGAGGGTTTAGGGTATAGGTTTGAGGGTATATATTTGAAGGATTAGGGTTGATGGTCCAATGTATTGGGTAGAGGGTATAGAGGTTGAGGCTTTAGAGTTTAAGGGTTGAGGGTTGAGGGATTAAGGGTTGAGGGTCCATTTTTTCAAATAGGCTAAGCTAGGTTGCCAATTTCACCAAATTGGCAAGCTAGTGAGCCCACTATCTTGCCAATTTGGTGAAATTGGTAACCTAACTTGGCCAGTTTGAAAAAATGGGTCCCAAGAAATGAGGTCTCCCAATGATGGATCACTAGCTTGCCAATTCAATGAAATTGGAAACCTAACTTGGCCTATTTGAAAAAATGGGTCTAAGAAATGGATTCTCAGTGATTTACATCACTGGGAGACCTCATTTCTTGGACCTATTTTTTCAAATAGGCTACTACATTTCCAATTTCATTGAATTAGAAAGCTAGTGGGCCCACTAGCTTGCCAATTTAGTGAAATTGGCAATGTAGTGGCCTATTTGAAAAAATAGGTCCAACAAATGGGGTCTCCTCATTATTTACATAGACCTGAGAGATAGACTTGATAGGGAGGGAGAGAGATTCTTGAGAGGGAGAGAGAGATGGGGAGAGAGTGAGATAGAGGGAGAGGGGGGTTGAACCTTAGTCCTAAGCCATAAACCATAAAGCCTAAAACCTAAACCCTAAACCCTAAATATTAAACCCTCAACCCTAAACCTTAAAGCCTAAAGCATAAACCCTAAAGCCTAAATCATAAATAGAGAGAGAGAGGGAGAGATAATGGTGAGATAGAGAGTAGAGAAGTTGGGATGGAGTGAGAGAGAAAGATAGGGAAGGGAGAGAGAGAGAAATATAGAGGGAAGGAGTAAGGCTGGTAGATCAAGAGGTATGGAGAGAGAGGAAGAGAGAGGGAGAAAGAGAGGGAAGGAGGGAGGGATAGGTAGATATGGAGAGAGTGTGTGTGTTCTCTAGTTAGGGTGGGAGGGAGATACTTGAGAGAGGGGGATGGGGTGGGAGGGAGAGAAATAAGAGAGAGAGAGAGGGTAAGGGGGGGAGAGGTGGTGGGAAAGAGAGACTTGAGAGGTAGGGGGAGAGAGAAAGAGAGAGTTATCTAGTTAGGGTTAGAGGGAGAGGTGGTGGGAGGGAGAGATCTAGGAGTGAGGGAGAGAGAGGGAGTAGAATAGAGAGGGAGTGGGAGAGAGGTTTATGGAGTGAGAGAGAGACCTAAGAGAGGGTTAGGGGATGTGAGGGAGAGAATTGAGAGAGAGGGAAAGAGGGGGAGGGAGAGAGAGAGACCTAGAGAGAGAGAGTTCTCTAGTTAGGGTTGGGGGAGAGACCTAAGAGATAGAGAGAGATAGAGGGAGTGAGATATATACCTAAGAGAGAGAGGGGGAGAGAGAGGGAGTGGGAGAGAGGGGGTTGGACCTAAATACTAAGCTATAAACCATAAATCCTAAAACCTAAACCCTAAACCCTAAATATTAAATCCTAAACCCTAATTCCTAAATCCTAAATATACAAAGAGGTTGAGATAATGGTGACATAGAGAGTAGAGAAGCTAGGAGGGAGTGAGAGAGAAAGATAGGGAAGGGAGAGAGAAATATATAGGGAAGGAGTAAGGTTGGGAGATTAAGAGGGATAAAGAGATATGGAGAGAGGAAGAGAGAGGGAGAGAGAGAGGGAAGGAGGGAGGGATATGTAGAGATGGAGAGAGAGTGTGTGTATTCTCTAATTAGGGTGTGAGGGAGAGACTTGAGAGAGGGGGAGGGGGTGGGAGGGAGAGGCCTAAGAGAGAGGGGGGAAGGGAGGGAGAGGGGGTGGGAGAGAGATACTCGAGAGAGAGCGGGAGAGAGAAAGAGAGATATTTTTCTAGTTAGGGTGAGAGGGAGAGAGATGGAGTGGAAGAGAGAGGGAATGGGAGAGAGATAGAGGGATTGAGAGAGAAACCCGAGATAGGGTGATGGGATGTGAGGAAGAGACTTGAGAGAGAGGGAAAGAGAGGGAAATAAAGGGAGAGAGAGAGAGAGAGAGACTTGGAGAGAGAGAGATAGTTCTCTCATTAGGGTGGGAGGGAGAGACTTGAGAGAGATATTGAGGGAGAGAGAGAGAGATTTATCTAGTTAGGGTGGGAGGGAGAGACTTGAGAGAGGGGGATAGGTAGGAGGGAGATACATCAGAGAGAGAGTTATCTAGTTAGGGTGGGGGGGAGACTTGAGAGAGGGGGAGGGGATGGGATAGATATAACTAGAGAGAGATAGTTCTCTAGTTATGGTGGGAGGGAGAGAATTAAGATTTCTATAGTTAGGGTGGGAGAAAGAGAATTGAGAGGGAGAGGGAGAGGGAGAGGGAGAGGGAGAGGGAGAGAGAGAGAGAGGGGATAGAGGGAGTGAGAGATATACCTAAGAGATATATATATATACGGAGTGAGAGATATATCTGAGAGTGAGAGGTGGGGTTGGAGGGATATAAGGATGGATATACTTGAGAGAGAGGGGGAGCAAGAGGGAGTGGGAGAGAGGGGTTTGGACCTAAAGCATAAGCCATAAACCATAAATCCTAAAACCTAAACCCTAAACCCTAAATCTTAAACCCTAAACCCAAACCCTAAAGCTTAAAGCCTAAACCCTAAATCCTAAATCCTAAATAGAGAGAGGAAGAGATAATGGTGAGATAGAGAGTAGAGAAGGAAGGAGGGAGTGAGAGAGAAAGATAGGGAAGGGAGAGAGAGAAATATAGAGGAAATGCATAAGGTTTGGATATCAAGAGAGATGGAGAGAGAGGGAGAGAGAGGGAAAAAGGGAGGGATAGGTAGATACGGAGAGAGAGAGATAGAAATAAATAGAGGAGGAAGGTTGGGATATTAATAGAGATGGAGAGAGAGGGAAGGAGGAAGGGAGAGGTAGAGATGGAGAGAGGGAGAGATAGAGAGAAGTATATAAGGAAGAAGTGATATGATTGAGGGTTGAGGTTATTGGGTTTATGATTGATGGTTTAGGGTACAATATTGAATGTAGGGCTTAGGGTTTAAGTTTATGGTTGAGGGATAATGTTCAAGGTTTATTTTATAAGGTTAAAGGTGTAGGGTTGAGGTTATAGGGATTAGGATTGATGATATTAGGTATAGGATTTGGGAGATTCAGAGAGAGGGTGAGAGTGATGTAGATCAAGGTGGAGGTTCTCTAACCTATCACAATTAACCAAACTTTTCAATTTAGAAATCCTAAACTTTATGTTTTGTTCACAATTACTTAAATTGACTTGTAGCACTCCAAATAGTGAATTTTCAGCTTATCTTTTAGAGAAGGATGCAAACACATGAACCAATCACTATTCTAGATGCCCTTTTTGAATTTTCAAAACATATCCAAAATTTAACTAGGGTTGTTTTGTAACATCACCTTCAAAAATGTGTTGATACGCTAGGAAAAAGGCCTAATTAGGCTTGTATGATAGGGAAACTATTAGTTCTACACACTTGTGGACTTAATTATTCAAACCAAAACCTTATAAATGTAAAATTATGTCTACACATGCAATTCCAACCCTTGCAAATCACTTTCCAAGAGTTTTGTATAAAATCCTACCATCTATGCAACTTTTTCACGGAAAAACAAGTGGTTTTCACCCTAGGGCATCACCTATCCTTCATCAAACCTCCTCCCCTACTCCTTAAAACACCATAAATTAAAATTAAAACCTATATAACCCCATTCCACCAATTTTCAAGAACTTTCATCAGTGGAATGGGTCACAAATCATTTTTTGTTGCTCTCAAAACCCCAAACCTTGGTTTTCAAGGCAATTTTCAGAAAATCTACTATAAAATCCTTAAAACTTAATGAAATATTATGGAAAAAAAAAAATTATGATAATTCAATTATCCATCAATTTTGATTCTTAAAATAATATTCATAGGCTACACAAGGCCATACTACTGTCTGTAGCAGCAAATTTCTCTACAAAAACACAAGAGAATGAGCTTTGTTATTCAATTTTTCAAATTTTACACCATCCAACTCTTTGTCAACATTCAAAAGATTATTTTAAATCATTAAAACCAAAAACCAATTGACTAAAACTACCTATTAACTGCAAAACTGTCCAACTTCCCTTTTAGACCCAAAATGCAAAATTGCTTTGCAACTTTTCAACTTTTTGTGCAACTTTAAAAATTCGACCAAATGGACTCCAAACCACCTAATACAACTTAAAGACAACTTAAAGACAACCTAAAAATATATGAAATTGTCTTATAGACCTTATTACAAACCAAAATCATAACTTCTCATCACAAAACTAATATTTGCAACCTTTAAGAGCCATGGTGCCCTACACCATACTCCCCTGGAAAAAGGAACTCAAGTCCCCTTGAGAATAGTGTAGCAAGAGAAAATACATGTTTGTTCATGTTATTCTATGAACTCCAAGTTCTTTCCTCATAAATAAATCCCTTCCACTAAATCAAATACTGAAAATGAGCATTGTCTTTTGTCTTTGATCGGTTCTCCACATGAAAATGCTACTCTTCCCTTCATGAATGATCTTTGGTTCCTCCCTTATCTGGAAATGTTTTCAAATCTACCTCTTGACCTACTACCATGTCTCTTCCACTCTTGCAATGAGATTCCTTCTTCTCCACTCCCATTGTGTGCTTGAACTCTCTCTTTTTCATTTGCAACTTATCTCATATCCCTTCACTCTTCCTTTTCAACTCTTCCATCTAATGCTCTGCCCCCATATCTGCTACTTTATTAGGTTCATAAATCCCTGTTTTGACAAAAAATGAATGAACACTATCTTTGTTTGAAAAAAATGAAATAAAAACCCTTTCCATCATCATATAAACATACTTCTCAAACTAGTCTTTCATTCCCAAAATCAGTTCATCCTTGACTTTCCACAAAATAGATTTTGACATCAACTCATCATTTCCCTCCAAAATCTGATTACTCTTCATGTATGTTTCCTTTAGATCTCCAAGTCTAGGAGTGGCTGCAAGGTTCCTATCCTCCTTGTCCTCTACCTTTACAAACTCTTTCCTACCTACCATCATCACATTATGCTTCATGGTCTACCCTTTATCCTCTTCTTTCAATGGTGTCAAAGTGTATGAAACCCCATCTTTGTCTATCTCATACGTATTTATTCTACCATCATACAAAGCATGTCTATCAAACTTCCAAGGTCTATCTAGCAGCAAGTGGCATACATCCATAGGAAATATGTCACATGGAATCTTATATTTGTACCCTCCTATATTTAATTCCACCCAAGCTTGCTCATTAACCAAAACAAATTTTCCCTAATTCAACCAAGAAACTTTCTAAGGAGTACCATGGGGTATCCTAGGAAATCTAAGTTTATCAACCATATCATTAGAAACATTTTATTGGTGCTTCCTAAATGAATCACAACTTTACATTGCTTAACCATGCATTTAAAATTTATTTTGAAGAGTTTCCTTTGTGATGGATCCTTCTCCTTTGATGCCTTGATGAGTGTTCACCTTACCATTAGTGATTCTCTAACTTGCACAACAACATCTTGTGGAGTTGAGTTCACACTTTCACAATCATCTTCTTGCACCAACTATGTTCTTATTTCACTACCATGTGATGTAGAAGGTTGCTTATCTAGACACTTCCATGCTTGATAGACAAACTCATTACATTGATAGCATCTTCCACATAATGTACTTGAACCTCTACCTTTTCCTCCAAATCTACCTCTAAATCTTGATCTACCACCTCTCTAATCAATGAATTTTTCTTTTTCCTTGCTTGCATCTTCTTGGATTTCATATGACTACCTTGAGTTGGAAAATGAACCTCTTCCTCTAAAGGTGTTTCCTCTACCTCTATTTTATCTCTCATGCCTTCTCTTCAACTTATCTTCTATGCTAACAGCCAATTGGAAGAATTATTCCACCATTCTAGGGGTGGCAAGACTCATTTCATCTTGTATTTGGAACCTCAATCCATTTAGATACCTTGCTACCTTTTCAACCTCATCCTCAACATGACCTGATCTAAGACTCAACTTATGAAACTCCTCTATGTAGGCCATGAAATCCATCTCCTTTCGTTTGAGATTTTGAAGCTTCCTAAAAGTATGAATTACATAGTCACTGGGCAGAAATTGTCCCTTAACTTTAGACACCATTCTATCCCATGAATTGATTTTTTCTTTTCCCTTATTCACTCTCTCTTCCTGTACATAATTCCACCAAGTTAGGGTAGGGTGTTTCAACTTATTTTTTTCAAACTTCACCTTTTGTTCATCTGCAACCTCCTTGTATTCAAAGTAATTGTCTAGTGCATCAACCCAATCTAACACTTCTTCACTATACATATTCCCACCATATATGGTAAATTCTATCTTCACTTCAAAAGCATCTCCTTTGATGACCTTCAACATCTTAACCATCCTCATCTCTTTAGGATCAAACTCTTTCTCATGGGATCCTCTTTGAGGGTTTTCATTCTCACCCTCTTCCTCTTCCTCTTGGTCACTCTCATTTGCAGTGGTATTACCTCTTCTTTGGTTTGTTTTCAATGTTGCAAGTCTTGCTATAATACATTCCTGATACTCCTTCATCAATCTTATTTCCCTAGCAATGACTACACTACCCTTTGGAGGCATCTTGTTCCCTCCAAACTATAAATTTTCCTTCTTCAAACTTCAACCTCTTTCCTTCAAATGATCAAAAACTATGCTCTGATACCAATTGATGTGGAGCATGGTGGAGGTTCTCTAACCAATCATAATACTTCAATTTAGAAACCCTAAACTTTGTGTTTTGTTCACAATTCCTCAAATTGCCTTTTAGCACTCCAAATAGTGAATTTTAAGCATATATTTTAGAGAAGGTTGCAAACCTAGGAACCAATCACTATTCTAGATACAATTTTTGAATTTTCAAAACATATCCAAAATTTAACTAAGGCTGTTTTGTAGCATCACATTTAAAAATCTATTGCTACGCTAGGACAAAAGGCATAATTAGGCTTGTATGATAAGGCAACTATTGGTTCTACACACTCCATGCCTCCATTCCTCAAAAAAACACCTTAGAAATGTCAAATTAGGTCTTCACATGCAATTACAACCCTTACAAATCACTTTTCGAGAGTTTTCTATCAAACCCTACCATCTATGCAACTTTTTCACCCAAAAACAAGTGATTTTCACCCTAGGGCATCACCTATTCTTCATCAAAACTCCTCCCATGCTCCTAAAAACACCATAAATTCAAATTGAAACCTATATAACCCCATTCCATATATTTTCAAGCACTTTCATCGATGGAATGGGTCACAAATCATTTTTTGTTGCTCTCAAAACCCCAAACCATGGTTTTCAAGGCAGTTTTTAGAAAATCTACTGTAAAATCCTCAAAAATTAATGAAATCTTATGAGACAAAAACCAAAATGATTCTAATACAATTATCTATAAATTTAAATTCTTAAAAGATCATCCACAGGCTGTACAAGGCTGTACTATGGTCTGTAGCAACAAATTTCCCTACAAAAACGTAGAAGAATGAGATTTGTTATTCAACTTTTCAAATTTTACACATCCAACTCTTTCTCAACATTCACAAGATTATTTTAAATAATTACAACAAAAAAAAAATAGAATACAACTACCTATTAACTCCTAAACTGTTCAACTTCCCTTTTAGACTCAAAATGCAAAATTGCTTTGTAACTTTTCAAAAAAAAATTCAACTTTACAAATTTGATCAAATGGACTCCGAACCACTTAAACAAACTTAAAAAAAACCTAAAAATATAGGAAATGGTCTTATATACCTTATTACAAACCAAAAACATAACCTCTTATCACAAAACTAATATTTTCAACCTTTAAGAGTCATGGTGCCTTGCACGAGAGAGGGAGAAGTAGAGAGGGAAGGAGAGAGAGGTGATAAAGTGAGAAGTAGAGAGTGAAGGAGGAATGTGGAGAGATTGAGAGAGATAGGAGGGTGTGAGAGATATATGTAGAGAGGGATAAGTTAGATAGAGAGAGGGAAAGAGGGAGGGAGGGAGGGAGAGATAGATATATGAGATAAAGAGATGAGGGAGGGAGAGAGAGAGAGAGAGAGAATTGTGCTTGATAGAGATTAAAGAAGGAAGGAGAGAGTGAGAGATATAAAGATGGGAGAGAGGGAGAGAGAGGGAAGGAGGGAGGGAGAGGTAGAGATGGAGAGAGGGAGATATAGATAATTATATAGGGAATGAGAGATAGAGAGTAGAGAGAAAATGAGAGGGAGACAAAGGAGGATGATTGGGAAATTGAGAGAGAGGGAGAGAGAGGGAAGGATGGAGGGATACGTAGAGATTTAAAGAATTAGATAGATATAAGTATATATAGAATAGGAGATATATAGATGGGGAGGAGGGAGGGATAAGTAGATAGATATATAGAGAGAGAGACGTGATAGAGAGAAAGGTGATATAGAGAGGGAGGGAAGTGAGAGAGAGAATGAGAGAGGGAGAGAGGGAGGAAGGAGGGAGGTGGAGAGATTGAGAGAGATGAGGGAGGGAGATAGAGTGAGGTAGAGAGTGATAGATTATATAAAGAGAAGTAGAGAGGGAAGGTGGGTGGGAGGAGGGAAGGAGAGAGGTTAGATCAAGAGAGAGAGAGAGAGCATTAAATATAAAAGGAGGGAGGGAGTGAGAGATAGTGGTGAGATAAAGAGAAGTATATAGGGAAGGAGAGAGAGAGGAGGAAGGTGGGGATATTGAGAGAGATGGGGGGAGATATAAGGAGGAAGGGAGAGGGAGAAATTTAGAATTATATAGGAAATGAGAGATAGAGAAGGAGAAGTAGAGAGAGAGAGAGAGAGAGAGAGAGAGAGAGAGAGAGAGAGAGAGAGAGATATAAACACAAAGGGGAGGAGGAAGGTTGGGGCATTGAGAGAGAGGGAGAGAGGGTATGAGAGAGAGATAGAATGAGGGAGGGAGAGGTAGAGATAATTATATAGGGAAGGAGAGATAGAGAGGGGAGAGGAGGGAGGGAGAAGTAGAGAGAGAGGGAGAGGTAGGGAGGGAGAGAGAGGTGAGATATAGAGAGAGGAAGAGGGAGAGAGATAGAAAGAACTAGAGAGGGGAGGAGGGAGGGATAGAGGGAGAGAAGTGAAATAAAGATAATTAGAGAGAGAGGGAGGAAGGTGGAGAGGTTGAGAGAGAGAGAGGAGGGAGGGTGAGAGATAGATAGAGAGGGATAGGTTGGATAGAGAAGTAGAGAGGCAAGGTGGTTGGGATGAAGGAAGAGAGAGAGAGAGAGGAAAGAAGGAAGGTGGAGAGATTGAGAGAGAGAGGAGGGAGGGAGGGAGAGAGAGGTATAGAGGGATAGTTTAGATAGAGTGAAGTAGAGAGGGAAGGTGGGTGGGAGGAAGGAAGAGAGAGAGGGGGGAGAGAGAAATTTAGACAGTGATGGAGGGGAGGGAAGGAGGGTGGGATGGAGGGAGAGGGAGAGGTTAGATAGATAGAAGTATAGAGGGAAGGTGAGAGAGTGAGAGAGAGGTCTAGAGCATAAGGGATAAAAATGAGTGGGATAGAGAGAAAAAAATAATACAACTTGTTGATTATTAAAATTTGACTAAGTCTGAAATTGGTGAGATCTTCCAAAAACTAGAATTTTCATTATAACTCTTAGAGATCTAAAACCACTCTCAAAAATTCTGAAATTATATACATGAAATATAACTTAAAGTATAAGAAAGTAAATGTCAATATGTAAATTTCAACTTATACTTCAATATTTATTTCATGTATATAGTTTCCTTGAAATATAACAAGAAGAAAGAGAAAAAGAAAATAGAAGAAAAAAATTCAATGTACACCAAAATGCAAGCACATTATAATGTGCTCGCATTATGGTGATGTTATTTTGAATTCAAAAAAATGTGATTTTTGAAATTCAAACCATAACACGAGTGCATTATAACACACTTATGTTATAACGTGCTCACGTTTTGGATTGGTAATGACCAAGCCTAGATTACCAACCCATAATGCAAGCACATTTTAGTAAAATGGGCTCACATTTTAATTATTTCTGAATGAAAAGTGAATTAGCCATTTTTTGGCCCCCCATCTTTCTACACCCGCCTGATTATTTCATATATTTTTTAATAATTTCATATATTTTGAAGTAATTTCATATATGTTCAATAATTTCATATTTGTTTACTTATAACTTGATTAAGTAAATAATTTTTGTTCAAATTATAATATTTATTAACATATATTCATATATTTTATTTAGGAACATTTGATATTAACCATGGGAAGGAATAAAAAAGGACCACTTGAACAACTTGAAGCAAAAAAACAACAAGAAAGGGAGCACTCGAAAATACTATGTTAAATGAGAAAAATTGGAGGATAAGGTATGTCATCTATACCCACTAACATTAATGTAGAATCAAATACAGAAACACCTATTGAAGATACAAATGATGGATCAAATTTACCAAATGCAAACCAAGAACAACCATCAAGCATCACACTTATTGAGACAAGGATTGAACAAACAAATGTAGAAAATGCAAACCAAGAACACACACCAATCATAACACCTCCTTGAATTTTTTGTTAAAAACCAAATTATCTAATTGACATAGATGAAAATAATTTGAAACCAATGCTTGACAAAATCCATGATTGCACTTGTAAAGGAATGGCTAGTAAAATATGGAAAAACTATTTTGAGAGCTTAAGTGAAACTAGAAGGTGCCAATTATTTATTGAAATAATTAAAAATATTAATTTTAGAGACACTATGAATATCATTGACTTAAGATTATCAAATAAAAATGGTGAAATAATTATTGTAAGAAATCAAATTAGTGTGTATTAATCAATAGGCTAAACATCATGCACTAAAGATAGCAACGTTACTCGACTTGTTCTTACATCAACTATAATAAGCAAAGAGACTAAAAAAGACATTTGATTACTAAAAAAAATAGGTCACTAAAATAAGTAGAAGAAACCTATTGAATTCCATTAAGAGATGTGAAAAAATTGAGGATCCTAATAGTAATTCTCTATGGGCATTTTCGGGTAGACTTCCATGCACAGACAAGGTGGTTGTTGATGCATTAAGAGTGTTAATTGAATTTTTTTTGCAAGATAACACATGAGTTTCACCAAATCAAAGAGATGTTAGGAGGAGAATAGGATCTTGAAATCATGAACCATATCCTAAATAAAATTTAGATGACTCAAACTCAATTTTATGAATGTTTTAATCAAATCTATCCTCAAGTGATCAGAATTAGTCAAAGGTTTTTTGAAATGGTCAAACCTTTTTATGTTAAGATAAATCATGCATGCGCTACATGTTTTTGTAGGATTCATATTGAATTATCCATGCATTATGATGCTTATCATTATATATGCGTTACTTTGTATACTAATAATGTTTTGCATGAATGTGGTATACAAGTCCCTCCTAAATCATCAAGAGATTTTGTTTCAAGTTTACTATGTAGAAGAGATGAGGGATAATTTTTTTATAATAAGTCCTATTTGAAAGGATCATGCATTACTTGTGGTGGTTTGCAACTTTTACAAAAAATTCTACATTTAGAGAGTACACATGAAATTGGAAAAAACTAGTTACTTTTAGAAAATACAAGACAATAACATATGGGATTAAAGATGGAAAAGAGTTGAAGATATGTGAGTTAGTGAATAAAGATATTTTTTGTAGCTGAATTTATGAGGATTTTTCAAGAGAAAATAGTTTATGAGTACATAATGCATACACATAGAGATCGATGGTTGGATTATCAATGAAAGTTATGTAAGGATACATTTCCTCTTGGTACCTTTTTTCTATTGTAGATTTTGTTAAGAATTATACATTGCAACCACAAAATGAAATGCAATCCCAATATTACAACTCTACTTAGGTTACTATTTTTGTACACATAGCATTCATGCATGCACACAATAGCACAAATACAAATACAAATATATTGAGAGAGTATCACTTCTACATCAACAAAAACTATACTCATTCTACAAAGTTTGTGCAAGGATACTTTAAAATTTTCTATGATAATTTAAGGGAAATAAATATGAGATACAATCAACACATCATATGGTTAGATAATTGCACATTACAATTCAAGAATTCAAGGATGTTCAATTGGTTGACTAGAATGCATGTGACAAATGGTGTTTAACAATTTTAGAATTTCAGTAGAGCTAGGCATGGAAAGGGTGAACACAATGGTGTTAGAGCATGTGTAAAAAGAGTCCTAGCCAAAGACAAGTTGAAGTACCAAGGTGGTGTTAAGTTGATCGATACAACAACAATTTTTTAATGGTGTAACTCCATAATGGGACCAAGTAATCAAGGTAAGTCTATGGTTTCTAGATATTTTTGGTTGGTAAATGAATATAATATTGAAAAATACCAAGATTGTTGTACATTTACAAGATTGAGTGAGTTTCAATCATTTAGAATTTCAAATGAAATTTCATTACTTATTTATACGAGAGAGATTACATGATTTTTTCCTTCATGTATGGATTTTGTATGGGAAGATTGTGATTCAAAAGAATGGGTTGAAAAATGGTCTTGTAGACCCTTAGTTCCCATTGACACATGTCAAGTTCCATAAGCACTACAGTTGAACCAAATGTAAGTATTAGAGGGCTTTGACCATGTATCTAACCTAGTGCAACCAGGTATTGTGATTTATTAATTGGTTGAAATAAAATTTTAATTCATTTTATTATATTTTACATGGTTTTTGGAATTAATTTATTCACTTAATGAAATGTAGGTCATGTGTATGTAGTTATTGCTAATGAGAATAATGAAGAAATAAAATATTATTTTTGTGTCATTTTATAGAGGGATAAAAAATTGACTACCGCAATCATTGATGGAGAGGGTATTGAGTATCCAATAGGCTATATTATTGTCACAAGAACATGGCTTAGAAGGTACCCTATCCTGAAATCAAATGTCTGGTTGTTCAAATAATTTGACACACATAGGAATATTCTTTGTTACTTAATAAGAATTTATGGAAAGTTCATGAAGCTAACCACGAGGCAATACTTGACACTATAAGGGTTAGAGTTAATCCACAAGGTTCAGTAGATTGAATTTGGGCCAATTGGAGGTATTCGAAGTGTTCGAGCATTGGATCAAATTGATTCTATGAATGAGTAGAATAATTTTGGAAATTTTGTATATATCATTGGTTGATTAACATAACATCTATTCATTGTACCACAATACAAAATGATTTTTTTTAATAAATATCATCATTTGATTTGAATCTATGTACAACTAAAATTTTCAATATATAAATAACCAACATTCTATGAAATATTAGAAACATGATTTTTTGTAAATATTGTTAGTTGATTTGTATCTATGTACAACTAGAATTTTATATATAAAAATGATGAAGATTCTACCATTATTGTACCAATTGATTAAAAACGTGTGATTTTTGTACATTTTTTTTGTTGGTATGTATATATGTATATAGTTGATATCTTTCATTGAAAAATTTGAAAACTTTTGTATATTTTGTTAATTTCTCTCAAATGTAGAATAAAAAAAATTCACTTTTTAAAATACGAATTTTTTTTTATAGATTGAAGACAAAAATAAACTAAGTCAAAACTTTAATAATATCTAAAAATAATAAAAGGGATTGTGATGCTGGATGTGACCTATTTTTTGTTCATCGAAGGCCTGTCAAGCCTTGTGAGCCCTCCCCTCGGGTGGTAAATGGCATCTCCTAGACCTCTCCTAAGCATCCCAAGAGGGGTTCTAGCTCTAATCCCCATAAGGTCTCTGCTTCACCTATGTTCACCCCTATACTTTTGATTGTGACACATGCTCAAGATCCACCATAGAAGTTGGAAATGTTGAACTTGGAAGATGTGAACCCCCTTGCTAAATCAACTCAGATTCAGGTTCCTAATGAGAAATAGATAGGAATGGTGAATGAGATCATAGAAAAAATAGAAAATGATTTGATCAATGAAATTGCAAAGGAAGTAGCATGTGAGGAGGATGTTTATTTGGTCCCATCCTCCCTTCCTATTTCTCAAATAGAGGCTACCAAACAAAAATCAGCTTCACCCAAAGTTAAGACAAGGGGTAGAAAACCCAACATCCACAAAACACAAGTGGAGATTGCTATAGGTATTTAGTCAACCTTGGAAAGAAATTTGAGATCTTCAAGTAAGAGAAGCCTTTTTAATGATGTGGCTCCTTTTGAACAAGGAGAAAAGTATTAGTCTAGGGAGGCTGCTAAGGCAATTAAGAACTTGGAAACCAACGTGAAGAAGAGGAGAGAAGAGGTCTCTCCTCAGGCAGCATGAGGATCTTATCATGGAATGTTAGGGGCTTAAATTCCCCTAAAACAATATGCTTAATTAAGGGTCAAGTAGAGACTTTAAATTTAGATGTTGTGATGTTCCAAGAAACTAAGCTTTCAGATTCTCTGGCTAATACTATTTTTGGTTCATGGGTCAAATGGAAGTTTATCTTCTCCCCTACTTTGGAGATGTTGGGGGGTCTTTCCATTCTATGGGATCCAGTAAGAAAGTTGTGGATACTTTTTATCTTGCTTCAAATTGGATTGGGCTTCAAGTCGCCTGTTTAATCACAGACAATCACTTGTGGTTGATAAATGTTTATGGACCCTGTTCTACCCCCTTTAGAAAAAAATTGTTGGATGAAATATTCTGGTTCCCCCATTTATTTCAAACGAATTGTTAGTACTAGGAAAAGACATTAATGTAATATTGAGCCATTCTGAAAAGAAGGGGGGAATAATCCCATCTATAAGAGGGTTGGAAGATTTCAAAAAAACTGTGGATTCTAATAAGTTGGTTGACTCAGTACCCATGAATGGATTGTTTACATGGACAAATAGGAGGAGGGATTTTTGTTAGATAGCTGAAAGGTTGGATAGCTTTCTACTATCAGATAATTGGTTTGCTTCTCCACATGATTTTACCTCCACGATGCACCCAGTTATAGACTCAAATCACTTCCCAATCTCTCTATCATTTTTCCAAGGTAAACATTTGATAAAAAGGCCTTTCAAGTTTGAGGCAATGTGGTTTAGGGATCCTAAATTTTTATCCCTTTTGAGTGACTAGTGGCTCTCCTGCCCTTTCATTGAGGGCTCTAAGATGTTTCAATTGGTCAAAAAATTGAAACTTATCAAAGATAGGATTAAGATCTGGAATATTATGCATTTCAAGAATATCTTTGTGGAAAAGAATCAGATTGAGAAGGAATTGGTGATCTTTATGAGTAGGTTTTAGCAAGGGGAATGAATTCAAAATCCTTTGATAAAGAGAATTCACTCAAGGTAGAGTTGGAGGAAGTTCTAGTTTGAGAGGAATATTATTGAAGGCAGAAATCATGGGACTTATGGTTGAATGATGGTGATAGAAACACGAAATTCTTCCATGCTTCAACAAAAGTTTGATGCCAACTCAATATCATCTTGTCTATCTAGGGGGAGGAAGGTGCTTCTTTTACTAAACTAAAATTAATTGAGGGAGAAGTGTTCAGATTCTTCAAGGGCCTATTAGCCCCACCTAATAGTATTTCCTAAGTGGGTGATATTGATCTTAGTTATATTCCAAAACTAGTTATAGAGGAACATAACAAAATGCTCATGAGTGAATTTATCCTCAAGAAATTTAGGAAGGTGGTTTTTTCAATGGGCACAAAGAAGGACCCAAGCCCAAATGGGTACACCACCCTCTTCTTTCAAAAGTGTTGGGATTTTATGGGAAAAGACATCTAGTTGGCCTTGGAAGAGTCTAGGAAACATGCCAATATACTCAAAGAAATGAATTCTATGTTCATAGCATTGATATCAAAGAAACCTTGTCCAGTCTCATTTGCATATTACAGACCCATCTCACTATGCAATACTATCTACAAGATCTTCACAAAAGCTATAACAACTAGACTTGCAACTTTGATCCCGCTAATCATTTTTATGAGAAAGGCGGTTTTGTACCTAGTAAAGAGACAGATTATGGTGTAATCCTTGCTCATGAAATCCTTCATTCTCTCATGGAGGAGAAGACCTCTTATGTTATTCTTAAATTTTACATGTTGAAAGCCTATGATAAAGTGAACTAGAAATTCTTGTTGAAGGTTTTGTTGAATTTTGGTTCTCTCAAAAATGGCATAAGTGGGTCCTCTCCTATATCTCAGTAGAAAGTTTTTTAATCCTGGTTAATGGATCTCTTTCTAGTCAATTTGATACCACCTAGGGGGTTAGGCAAGGTGACCCGCTCTCCCTCTTTTTTTAATCCTTATGGCATAAGGTCTAAGCTAATCTATTCAAGAGGCAAACATGAATAACTAGTGGAAAGGTATAAGGGTATCTAGGGTGCAATGGTCTATTACTCATTCTCTATTTACAAATGATACTTTACTATTTGATTAGGCTAATATGGTGGAAGCTAAGGTCATGCAATAGGTCCTCACTACATATGGTGATCTCTCAGGATAGGTCACTAATAGAGAGAAGTAAAAAATATTCTTCTTAAATATAAACCCCTTGGTAAAGGGAAGGATTTTGCATTTATGGGGTTTCAAGCTCGATAACCCTCCCTATAGATATTTGGGATTGCCTTTCTTTTTAGGAAAATAAAAGCATGATTATTGGGATAAGGTCATCACATCAGTTACTAGTAGATCTATGACCTCGAAGTCAAAATGGATGTCTTTAGTAGGGAAATTGACCATGGTCAAATAAGTATTTTAGTCGCTACCTATCTATCTTATGTAAGTTTTTAAAATACCTAAGGGAAAGGCCTTGGAGTTGTAAGAATTCTTTAGGGATTTCTTGTGGGCTGAAAATGTAAGCTAGAAGATTAAGTTACCCTTGGTTACATAGAAAAAGATCTCCATTTTAAAAGATCAAGGTGCGGCGGGCATTAGGGATATGATTCTTCAAAATAGGGCTTTGGGAGCAAAGCTACTTTGGAATATTTATAAGAATATGGCCACTAAATGGTGTCACTTCATGAAGCACAAATATTTGGATAACCTAGATAGAGAATGTATATTCACCATCAAGAACCCTCCTCGTGGTTCAAAAATTTACAACTTCATAATTTCATGCAGATCCATCAACCTGTCACATCTTTACTGGGTCATTCAGAATGGAAGGAAAGCTCTATTTTGGGATGATGCTTGGAATGGGAACCACCCCCTTCATATAGAAGCAAGGTGTAAATATTTAGTAGGAGTCTTGAAAAATACTTGGGGCACCAAGGTTTGTGATTACTTCACTATGGATATATTGGCTTCCCCCCCTATTTCCAAATGGAAAGATGTAAGATTCTTGTCATTCTCACAAATGCTTAAGTCCTCTTTTAATCACATGTTAGAGTTAAGAAGAATAATATTTTTTGACAAAGAAGATGAAATAATTTGGAATAAGTCCCCTCTTGGGATCTTACTCTATCAAGGAAGGGTATAATTGTTTGGTTAATAAAGATGTTCTTCTTCAATGGCTAAATAAACTCTATTCGAGTCTGAGAGTGCTCCCCAAAGTGGGTACATTTCCTTGGTTAGAAATAAAGGATAGGATTTTATCTGCCATGAGATTAGACTGACTCAAGATTACTCCTCTTTTCCCTTGTGTACTATGTGGCAAGGCTTTTGAAGCAATAAACCATATCCGGCTCACATGTGAATTTTCATCTACATGTTGGTACTGGTTTATGAATAACTTGGGTTGGTATAGTCCCATTTTAGGTTCACTTCTTCAACACTTATAGGCTTCACCATCTATTTTTAAGGATGCATAATTTTCTTGCATTTGGGAGATAGGCCCCTCAATTCTGATTTGGAACATATGGCTTGAACACAACAATAAAATATTTAGGAAAAGTTCCTTGGAGATTTCTCAAGTTCTCCAAAAAATTGAAGTTGCCATTTCTAAATCTGTTAGGTCGCATATGGTCACAATATCTCAATATGGTTGTGTCTTCTCCTTGTGGGATGCTAAGATGTTTGAGGCCTAGAGAGGCCTACAACCAGCTCCACCCATAGGTTCAATAAAAATTGAAAAAAGGAAAATTGACAGAGCTCAAATAAAGTGGTCTCCCTCTCTAGTAGATTGGGTAAAGCTAAGCTTTGATGGAGCTTCTCAAGGAAATACGGGCCCCTCAGGGGAAGGTCTGATTTTGAGAAATCACACAAGGGAGGTGGTTAAAGTAGCTTGTCAATTACTAGGCAATGGTGCTAATAATGTGGAAAAATTTAGTGATTTGATTCTTGGCCTCGAGTTGGCTTCCTCGTGAAAAATTATAAAGTTGGTAATTGAGGAGGACTCTTAGATTTTTATTGGTTCCCTTGTTAAAAAATCCTCTAAATCTTGGCACCTAGACTACCTATTGCAGCACGCTCTCTCTCTCTCTTACAAACCTTCTCATCTTTCCAAATTCAACATTGTTATAGAGAGGCAAACATGGAAGATGATAAATTGGAAAATATTGTTGTAGACAACTCCCTCCCATTTACAACTATCTCTCATGTTGATCTTTCTAATCTTTTTGATTAACGTTGATGTATTATTTTGGAAGATATCTTGGTTGTGTAGGTGTTTGAGAACCAGTTGCCACCGGTGATTAGGAGATATTTTCTTTTAGAACTATGGAATTTTTCTTCTTGTTGTCACCAAATATTGGATTTCTTTGGTTGGTCTACAAGATAACCCTTTTAATTTTATAATTCTACATGGATAAATTCTATCATTCTAGCATGCTTGCCTCGCTATCAAGAAATCTTGTCTCAATGTTGATTAGGTGTCACTAGTGGATTTTGTTTGGTTCTAAAGGGTTTTCATGTGACAATTTATTGATGTCACTATGGCTAGTTGGGTGTCTATATGACTACATTTGGTGTACTTATATCCTGTTCGGACTAATCCCTCTCATGTATGGATTTTTTTGGGGAATGGAAACTCATTTATGGCATTTCCTTTGGCAGCAATATTGCTTTGTATACCTCATCTTTGTGGTATTTTCCATGCTTATCTCCTAGTTGTTGGTGTCTTCTTTTTAACACGTCTAGCTTTATTTAATGATTATTCTTTAGGTACTGGCTCATATCTTACGAGATCGAAGATTTTATTGATTTTTCATGTGTGAAGATCATCTCTCACATATAATCACCATTATTAATCCTCTCCACACTGAAGGAAATGTAACTCAGTTCTTTGCCACCTCTAGTCTATTTTTGTGTTTGTTGTAGCCGCCATGGAAATCCTTTACCAGGTATATACTCATCCCTATTTCATGGAAGAAAGAGTCACACAAAAGTGTGTGTGTGAATTGGTTCAAACAGCCTTTCTCATTCATTGCCCTTGGGTGGAGGAAGCTATAACTTTTGTTTTGAGCAAGGACTAGCTCAAGATGCACCCACAATCGCTTCCTCATGAATTGGCATCTCAATTTGTGTCCAATCTTGTGGATATCCTTTGGTCCAATGAAGCAATAAATTTTACTGCGGGTAGTTTCCTCTTACCACATGTTTGCCCAATGTTTCTTCTTGAGCCCGCATTGGAAAATTTTGACCTAAGGCTAGGGCCCAACTTGGTGGGTGGTCTCTTCTATAGGAATTCTTTGATTTTCTCAACACTCCTTAAAGCCTTAATGGCTTCCATTGCAACAATTTTTTTGGTGTTAGAGTCTTAGGTATTATGTGTGCTCTTCTTTTCTCTTTGGGACCGTCACTGGGGTGTTGCTTTGCCAAAATAATCAGGAATATTTTTAAGGAGGTAATTTTTCTCTTCAAGAATGCTCTCGAGGATTCTTTGTACCTACCATATTTTTCTTGTCTAGGTGACTTGGCTTCTTTGGGAAAAAGTAGTTTCTACTAGGATTTGGCCTTGGGTTTTCAGTTTTATTTTTCTCGTGGTTTTCGTTCCTCTATAGGTCAATTTTTGTGCTCTCATGATACAATTGGGGTTTGGTTATGCATGCGGTCAGGGTATTTTTCCTATCATTTATGCCAATTTTGTTTTGTTCTTGATAGTTCCTCCTATTTTCTAGTATGGCTCCCTATGATTGTGTTACTCAAGTTTTGGGTGTGTCTTTTCTAGTGCAAGATACATGTCTATTTTTGGTCGTGCGTGGTGAAATGTTCATGTCTATTTTGGGGTTGTAAATATTGAACCTCTATTTTTATTTTGGGGTATTGGATCTCAATTGATAGGAAACTCTACTCTGATTCTTGCATGTAATCTTCTTCTTTTGATATTAATAAATCCGTATGGTGTCCTAGCCACTTTTTCCAAAAAAGTAAAAATAAATAATGTCTAAAACTATTGAAAATGGAACAATAATGATCTCAAGAGAAAATATTTGCACAATGTAGCCTAAAACATTCGAGACAGTTAGGGAAAAAAATTGAACCTTGCATAATGTAGGTGGCACTAATGGTTTGGACCCATGAAGAACAAAACAAAAGTTAGGCTACCTTGCAAGTTTTTGTTGAATGCATTTGGTGATTTTGGGGCAGCAATAAAAAACTTTCAACATAACCAAATGAATTAAATATATGAAAAAATGAGAGGTTATTGCACCTCTGTGTACCTTTAGACAAAATGTTTGTAAGTGCCACGATTTCTGAGAAACAAATCATCAAAGTTTGTCACTTTTTGGCATTTATGAATCTTAAGAGAAACCATTGATATGATGTAGCTTGGAATAATCTAGCATGCTAGGGTGAAAAACATGACCTTTCTTAGCATTAACCCACCCACTCGGATGTTTTGGAATTGTCTATTTAGCTGCATGATGGATGAAACAAAATTTATGCTACCTTGTAACTTTTCATTGAATGCATTTGATATTTTTGTGGCAATAGTAAAAAATTTCACCACAACCAAATAGATTGGAGATACAAAAAAATGAGGGATAGTATTATAGAGGGACCCTACACCTCTATGTACCTTCAAATAAAATTTTTGAACTACCATGATTTTCAAGAAATAGCTCATCAAAGTTTGTCACTTTTTGGTATTTAGGGATCTTAATAGAGCGTTGGTACAATATACCCTAGAACAGTCCAACTTTATGGGGTGTGAAATAGGACCTTTAGCATTAAACCACCCACTCGAAAATGTTGGAATTGTTTGTTTGGCTGCACAATGGATGAAACAAAAGTTATGCTACCTTACAACTTTTCATTGAATGCATTTGACTATTTTAGGGTAGCAAGAAAAACTTTCACCATGGCCAAATAGATTGGAGATATTAAAAAATGAGTTATAATATTGTAGAGGTACCCTAAACCTCTATGTACCTTCAAATAATGTTTATAAGTGCCACAATTTTTGAGATACAACTCGTCAAAGTTTGTCACTTTTTGGCATTTAGGGATCTTAAAAGAAATCGTTGGTATGATGTAGCTTGGAATTGTCCAGCTTGATGGGGTACAAAATAGGACCTTTCCTAGCATTAACCCACCCACCTAGATGTGTTGGAACTATCTTTTTGATCACACAATGGACAAAACAAAAGTTATGCTATCTCGCATCTTTTCATTGAATGCATTTGACAATTTTGGGGCAATAAGAAAAAATTTACCACAACCAAATGGATTGGAGATATAAAAAAATGAGAGATGGTATTGTAGAGAGACCCTACACCTTTGTGTACCTTCAGAAAAAAATTTTGTAAGTGCTACGATTTCTAAGATATAGCTCATCAAAGTTTGTCACTTTTTGGCATTTAGGGGTACTAAGAGAAAGTGTCGCTACGATGTAGCCTGGAATGATCTAGCATGTTGGGATGTGAAATAGTACATTTCCTAAAATTAACCTACCCAACAAGATGTGTTTTCATTTTTTATTTGGTCACATGATGGACAAAATAAAAGTTACGCTACCTTGTAACTTTTCATTGAATACATTTGACAATTTTGGGGCAGCAAGAAATTTTTTCACCATGGCCAAATGGATTGGAGATATGAAAAAATGAGAGAGGGTATTGTAGAGGGACCCTACATGTCTATGTACCTTTAGATAGAACATTTGTAAGTGCCGCAATTTTTGAGATATAGGTCATCAAATTTTATCACTTTTTGGCATTTAGGGATCTTAAGAGAGTGCCAGTACAATGTAGCTTGGAACGATCTAGTTTGCTGGGGTGTAAAATAGGACCTTTCCTAGCATTAACCCACCCATTTGGATGTATTGACACTATCTATTTGTATGCATTATGGAGGAAACAAGAGTTACGCTACCTTGTAACTTTTTTTTTAATGTATTTAATAGTTTTTGGGGTAGCAAGAAAAACTTTCACCATGGCCAAATGGATTGGATATATAGAAAAATTAGAGAAGGTGTTGTAGAGGGACCCTATAGCTCCTTGCACCTTCAAATAGAATGTTTGCAAGTTCCATGGTTCCAAGATACAACTTGTCAAATTTTGTCACTTTTGGCATTTAGGGATCTTAAGAGAGTCAGTATGATGTAGCCTAGAATGATCCAGATTATTGTGGTGTGAAATAGGACCTTTCCTAGAATTAACCTGCCCACTCAAATGTGTTGGAACTATCCATTTGGCCACAATATGGACAAAAAAAAAGTTACACTATTACAACTTTTTGTTGAATGCCTTTGATAGTTTTAGGGTAGAAATAGAAACTCTCACCATGGTCGAATGAATTGGAGATATAAAAAATGACAAAGGGTATTTTAGATGGACCCTACACCTCTATGTACCTTTAGAATGAATGTTTGTAAGTGCCGCAATTTCTGAGATACAACTCGTCAAAGTTTGTATTTTTTTGGTATTTAGGGATCTTAAGAGAACACTGGTACGATGTATCCTGGAATGATATGGCTTGCTGGGGTACAAAATAGGACCTTTCTTATAATTAACCCACCCACTCGGATGTGTTGGCACTATTTATTTTTCCACATGGTGGACAAAACAAAAGTTACACTAGCTTGCAACTTTTCATTGATACATTTGATAGTTTTTGGGAAGCAAGAAAAATTTCACCACAGCCAAATGGATTGGAGATATGAAAAATGAGAAATTATTGTAGAGAGATCCTACATCTCTATGTAACTTCAAACAAAAAATTTGTAAGTTTTATTGTTTTCGAGATACATCTTATCAAAGTTCATCACTTTTTGGCATTTAGGGATATTAAGAGAAAGTGTTGCTATGATGTAGCTTGGAATGATCTGATTTGTTGGCATGTGAAATAGGACCTTTCCTAGAATTAACCCACCCATCGGGACATGTTGGCACTATCCATTTGGCCGCAAGATGGACGAAAGAAAAGTTACGCTACCTTGTAACTTTTCCTTGAATATATTTGATGATTTTGGGGCAACGAGAAAATATTTCACCATGGCCAAATGGATTAAAGATATGAAAAAGTGAGAGAGGGTATTGTAAAGTGAACCTACATCTTCATGTACCTTTAGACAAAATATTTATGTGCCACGGTTTTTAAGATACAACTTGTCAAATTTCATCACTTTTTGGCATTTAGGGATCTTAAGAGAGCATTGATATGATGCAGCTTGGAATGATCTAGCTTGGTGGGGTATGTAATAGGACCTTTCCTATAATTAACCCACCCACTTGATTGTGTTGTAACTATCCATTTTGTTGCACGATGGACGAAACAAAAGTTACGCTACCTTACAAATTTTGTTGAATGTATTTGATAGTTTTGGTGTAGCAAGAAAAAATTTCACCACATCCAAATGGATTGGAGATATGAGAAAATGAGAGAGGCTATTGTAGAGGGACCCTACACTTCTATGTACCTTTATATAGAACTTTTTTAAGTTCCATAGTTTTTGAGATACAACTTGTCAAAGTTTTTCACTTTTTGGCATTTACGGATCTTAAGAGAAAGCATCGATATGATGTACCTTGGAATAATCCGGCTTGTTGGGGTGTGAAATAGGACCTTTCCTAGAATTAACCCACCCAACCAGACATTTTAGCACTGTCCATTTGGCTACACAATGGAGGAAACACAAGTTACACTAGCTTGCAACTTTTCGTTGAATATATTTGACAATTTTTTCAACATTTGAAAACTTGGTGCAATGATCAAATAGATTGAAGTCTTAAAAAAGTGAGAGAGGTTATTATGGATTTATCCTATGTAACCTTGTAGGACAGTCAAATGTATGATATGCTCATCATTTTTGGTTGGTAATTTGAATTTTGGCAAATAATATTTAAAATTTCAATACAATATTGTTAACTTATTCATTATTGACTTTGTTGTATTCCACTCTATAAATATAACTTTTAGATCCATGTTTTTTGGGAAATATTTATCTTTATTAATTTATTTCTTTTGATAAGGTGATGAATTTGACATTGTATTTAACCTTTTTTCACATGATAGAAAATTAGATTCAAAAAATTAAAATTTGGATATGGGATATGATTCATACATAAAATTCTTTGGGCTAAGTAAATTATAAGAACATTTTAAACCATTTAAGCTACCAATTTACGAATAAAATTTTTATATAAATTGATCCATAAGGCCATGAGGCCATAAAAAATGTCATCAAAATTTCATACAATTCTATCATGAGAGAAAACAAAATGTGATACAATACCATCTTGATGATGCACAAAATGTCATACAATACCATAAGGCCTATGTATTGCCTCTCAGACAATCTGCAAAATACCATCAATATATATAGCCATACCAAAAATGTTATCTATGTTCCATGTATAGGCATACAAAATGTTCATTTATGAATATTGAACACTAATCATGAAACTTTGGGCCTCTTTTAGCTTGACTAAAAAACTTTGGTCACTACTAGCAGTCGTTGCCTTGTGTTGTTCTGATCTCTTGTGCTACTCATTATTTTGTATTGTAATCTATACACACAAAATATAAAATTAAATACTATCCCAAAGTAAAAAGCTAGAAAAATAATTTAAAATTATACATATGTTATAAACACACTTACAACATACTGGTAATCTGATTCTTCTTGTTGATGACGCTCAACGTCATTAAGAGATGTGTTTCCTCACACTAGGGTGTTTACATCCATCTATAACATAACAAAGACATATTTATTAATTATTTTTAATAGGTCTACAAATATCAATTCACACAATATAAACATTATTAAACACATGTATTCATACTCATACCTAACTTAAGCTCATGGAGGATGAAAACGTTGCACTAACACCAAATTTAAAATTTTCTCTTATCCTAGAAGGTGTCTCTAATGAAATCATCAACTAAAAAACAATATTTAGAATAAACTCAAAAGTTCACAAATATATATAAACAACAATTTTCAAAATTTCAAAAATAAACTTAAATGTGTTATATAGTGTACTTGAGTAATTCGAATTTCATAACCATCCATGGTAGTATGTGTAGTAAATGGTGATGCCATGCCAACCTATTCAATAATTCTTTATAAAAAATTATTAAACATTATTTTGAATAGAAATTATTATTTTATTTTGATTTATTATACAAATTTGACCCTGGATACATACCCAACTATACATTTTTTTGTAGGAATGCTCTATGATGTACCAAGCTCTAGCATTACACCCTAAAATGCATAGTTTTTACATCATTTTAATTCAATTATATAATTAAAGACCTATTTACATTTACAATTTTAAGCATTTAATAAATTAAATTTTATAAATTCAAATCAACATACCTATATTTGACTAGCATACACCTCATTTAGCAAGTCATCTATCATCATTACATCATTTGATGCACCACCTTGATGACCCCAACTACTCCTATGACATCTATATTGATAGTGAGAACACACATGGGAGGTGGAACCATCTATACCCTCTACATCACTATCTCTCCTAAAGAATATATTATAATAGTTTGGGAATATATGAGAGATAGGGGCATAATAGATAGATAGTTGAGCTAGTGCATCATCCTGTGAGGCAAAAGGCTGGGACATTTATGTGCCATGCTCTATAAATTTTTTTTATCAAGATAACAACTACATGGAGATTCTACACCTCCATACTCTCCTTAATGGCTACTGGAACTATCACATGATAAATAGGTCTTTGTGCTAGTGTTATTCGATTTTTATGATTATCTACTTGACAAGATCCTACTCTATTTTGTGTAGAGACTTCATCTCTACCTTGAAAATCCCTCATATCAAAGTAATTGGGTATTTCATGAAGGATAAACTCACAATACAGTTTTCTTAAAAAATATAACGACAACTAATAATTATTACATGGAGGTTGGTCAAAGACCATCCACCACCTATCCCAAAACATATTTCTTATCTCCTCATTATTACACCAATCTATTGGAAACCTCTTTGAATTTGGAGGAATAGGTTGATTGATTTTAGGATCCATAAAAAGAAGACATATGCTTTCTTTTTCACATCATCATAGGAATATTTTATTGTATAATATTGATGAAATGAATCTCTATAAGTTTTAAATTAGTTTATTTGATTTGTGATAGTGTCAAAATTTATCAACATGGCTTCCAATATTGAGGCAATGGATTGGTGATGTTTGTTTTATATTGAACCCCTCAATTTTGAAACTAGTTCATGAATTACAAATTTATTTTTCTCTAGAATCCCTAACAAATCCTCTTAGCTTTTTCGAAGGTTTTTGGAAGGTTAGGAGGAGGATCAAGCATCCAAGTATTTTCCTCAAGAAATTCATCATTTTAATTTTCTTATGGCTCAAGGTTTACATGATCTATTATATAATTCAATAAAAAACATAAAATTGATCAAAAATAGTCCATTTTTCCTAATGCAAACAAAATTGAAATCAAATGCAAAAAAATAATTTCTTACCTCTTCTCCAATGTGGCATTGTGAAGTAAGATTGGAAAGGGAAAAACATGTTCATGTATGCTCATTTGATAGAAGCAAAAAGACTATGAAAAATGCGGGTCATGGGTGAGAAAAATGGATAGTCTTTTCCTTTTTATAACTTTATTGAGAATAACACATATGTGTTTTGAAACACGTACACATTTTTCTCTAATAAAAATGTGTATGTTCTATGTTTTGATAATAATGCATATGTATTTTATTTTAATAATAATGTGTGTGTGTGTGTTGTTTTAATAATGTAATTGTGTTATGGCTCAAATTTTTTGATTCATATCATGGTCACGTTACTTTAATTTCTTAAAAGTGTGGATGCATTGTGTTAGGTTTTGAGAATTTGGCCAAATTTTTGTGCCCCATATTGGTGCACATGCCCTCATATCAAAAAGGTGTCCAAAATAATTAAATCTAAACAAACAATCTTTTCAAAGTGGGGAGAACTAAATACAAATACTATAGATGAAGGAGGAATCTTGAAATGGATATATCAAGAAAAACAAGAAACTCCTCTTCATGTTGATCAAAGTAACAAAGGATTCCAGTTGATTAAGAATATGGTCTATATAGGTAATGGTGGACTTGGTTTGAAACAACAAGGCATCCATGAACCCATCATTCTAGAAAAGTGACCAAGGTGTAAATGTCTTGGGTACGGTTCACACAAAAATATGACCCTTGCCATTGAGGATATCTTTATCGAGGAAGTTGAAGCTTTCCCTAGTATAGTCCATTTGATAATGAGAATTCTGAAGACTTACCCATGTGCATAATGAACTTATTTTAAAATGCATATATATACACTATCACTACCACTTATTCAATTCCCCTATAGAAAAAAATGGCCTTAAACTCATCTATCTCCAACTCATCGATTAGTAGCAACAACAAGAACCTATTGTCAACTTGTTCGAAAATGAAGCTATCATTGAATTCATGGGGCTTCGAGATGGCATACCTTTGGGTAATCATAAAGAAGGTTTTAACATTGAAATTGATACCCAAGCATACTATTGTGACAAGATTGAATCTTTCAATCGTAAAATGATGAAGATTAAAATTAAAACAAGATCCCCTAGTGAAAACCATAAAGTGGCACTTTCATATCAGGAAAAAGTAAAAAGAAAGGACATATTCAAAGGTGAAAAGCTATCTGAGGTGCCTAAGGATGAAGGAGTCAATCTGCCTAATATTTCTATGGACCAATTAATTTTAGTAGCTCTTATTTAAGAATCACAACTAGCCAATGTTGGAAGAGTTGATCAACCTTAGGTAACATACTATGCTACATCCCTAGATGATGAAGAATAAAATAATCTGGAAAATTTCTTAAAATAAAGAAAGATTAACTTTTCTTGTTCATATTAAAACATGTTAGGAATTGATACCTCACTGGTTGTACAACATTTGATAGTGCATCCACATGCCAGATTAGTAAAACAAAAGCTCAAAAAATGCATCCCCAGATAGAATTATTGGTCAAAGTAGAATTGTAGAAGTTGTTAGACATGGGTTTCATTGGACCTATATATTATCCTAAGTGGGTTTCAAACCTCATGATAGTATCAAAACCCATTGGGGTTATCAAGATATGAGCGGAATTTTGAGACTTGAACAAAGCATGTCCCAAAGATGATTTTCCATTACCCAAAATTGACATCATAATGGATCTCACAGTCTGACATGAGATGTTATCTCTCATGTATAGGTTTTTCAGGGTATAATTAGATAATAATAGCACAAGAGAATCAACATAATATGACATTTACATGCCCATGGAGAAAATATTTCTAGAAATTCATGCACTTTAGCCTCAAAAATGTTGGAGTGACATATCAAAGAGCAATGATTGTAATGTTCCATGACATGTTTCATAAGATTCTAGAAGATTATTTGGATGACATACTAGCTAAATCTATCACAAGAAAAGGTCATCTTGAGGTATTGGCTCAATTTTTTGACATATTAGAGAAGTATTAGGCGAGATTAAATCCAAATAAAGATGTATTTGGAGTCATTTTAGGTAAAATTTTGGGATACATAGTATTACAAAGAGCAATTGAAGTGGACCCTACCAAAGTCAAATCTATCATCGAGATGCCTCCACCTAAAACACTCAAATGAATCTGAAGTCTACAAGGAAAGCTACAATCTATTAGGATATTTATTACATATTGGGATGATAAATGCCACCCATTTACACACCTTCTTCACAAAATTGTAGTATTCAAATGGGATCATAATTACCAATAGGCATTTTAGTAGTTGAAGGATTATCTTGCATCACCGTCAATTTTGATACGACTAGTTGCAAAAAAACCTTTGGTATTCTATATCATAGCAACATCAAAAGTATTAGGTTCTCTTGTATCACAACATGATGAATCTGGAAATAAAGATCCATCTAGTACATTAGTAGGCCCCTAGTCAGATATGCTCTTAATTATACCCCTATCAAAAGAGCTTATCTAGTGGTAGTTTTTGCTTCCTAAAAACTATGACATTACATGCTTAGTCATCAAATTAAGCTTATTTCTAAACTTGATCCATTAAAATACCTATTATCAAAGGCAACTATTATAGGTTGTATGGCTCAATGGGTTAGATCTTGAGTGAGTTTGACATTGAATATGTGGATCAAAAGGCTATTAAAGGGTAGGTCATATCAAATCAGTTAGTAGAAACACTAATATATGCTAAAAATCCTTTGGTATTTGAGTTCTCATAAGAAGTAGTATTTACCATAACATCAACAAACCAATGGAAGGTGTATTATGATGGTTCCCATTGAAGGGCACACAATCTACTAAGAGGGGTTGAATCAGTAGATCAAATCAATTTAAAAATCCTTAATTCAACACATATATCCAATCATGAAACTTGAATCAAAACTACTATTGATAATCAAACAACCACATTAGAATACATTCACACATGAGAAGACCAAATATATGTGGAAACCCAAGATGGGAAAAACCAAGGTGAGAATAGCTTCTTGGATCTATTGTCCAAATCTAGCCTCACAAAGTAGGAACATAATAATGGATTAGGAGCAAGGATCTTATTCATCACCCCTTAAGGTGATTACATTCCAAAATCCTTTTTTCATGCACCAATTTTTGCAAGTATGAAGGTGTTTTCATTGATGTCAATAGGAAGTCTACTGACTGGTGTTTTCATTGATGTAAACTATGTATTGAGGAAGTTGTTGCATGATGAAGATGTCAAGAATATTGAGAAAATTATGAAAAAGAGTAAAATAGGTTGTTGCAGGTTGTGCATGTATGGTTGAGATATTGAGGAAGTTTTGTGAGTACATGGAGCTATGTTTTTGTTCAAGATGAGTTGGAATTAAATAATAAGTTGAGATGATGTCTCTGGTACTTGGTTTTCAAGTGCTTTTGAGAAAAATTGATAAAAAGAGTAAACTGTGTTGTGCAAGTGTTCATAGTGTGCTCTGGTAATGTGCTCCACCTTTCTGTTATATTGATCCTATGTTTGTGAAGATCTTATATGTTATTCATGACTTCCATAGGTTGCTATATTCAAAATTTGGGTTTCTAGATTGTTGAGCAATGCGAGATATTTTCATCAGTGTGTGAACTATCCTTTTAGTGATATTTTTGGTGGCCTAGGAGAAATGTATTTTCTTCGTGTTTATTTATTGTTTTTCCTTAGGTTGCGTAGACTTGGGAAGTTTCTTATGATTCTTATATTTTGTTGTATTCAAGAATTTACTTTATTTTGTGTAGTACAGAGTGAGTTTCATTTGGCAGTATGCAAATAAGGGTTACCTGTTGTTCTAAGTTGAAGTATTTGAATAGTGCAAGATTGGATGAAGTGTTTGATGAATCTCAAGTAGTTCATGGATTATTCTAGATCATGTTCAAATGAATTATGTTGTTCGAAAGTTTTAGATTGATTTGAGGAAGTGTTTACTTATTGTTTATGGTGTTTAGTGTAGGTGTTGTTTGACCTTGTGTTTGACACTACATGTGAGCTTATAGAAGCATGTTGAGGTGTGTTGGAATCTGTTTGGGTCCTAATTAAGTATTTATGTAGGTCACCTTCATTCCTTTCCACCATGGGAATGTTTTGGTACAAACCTATTTTTAATTTGTACGTATAACGACTAGTTGCCGATATTGGAGAAGGTTTTTGAGGTTAAGGTTGATATAAATAAGGGTGGTGATGTGTTTTGGAAGAATGAAAGAAGTGGAGAAAGATAGATGTGAGATTGATGTTAGTGATGTGTGTGATGCAAATTTGAGTAGAGTAGTATAGGTTTAAATGTTAGGTTATTAAAGTGTGCAAGCAATTATGGTGGATTCCTTGTTTTATTGAGAAGTATTCTCTATGTAATTTTATATTCTTGTGTTCTTTCCATGGCAGTGAGCCCTAGCTATGAGCCTTTTTGGATAGTGTGTCTTATTCTGGAAGTGAGCCTTTGTACCGGTTCTTCTATTACTTATATTGTGAGCTAATCCTCCCCGTGGTTTTTCCCTCATTGGGTTTTCCTCATAAATATGGTGTTCTCTTGTGTGTAGTGTTGTGATTTAGATTTCTATTATTTGCATTTCATATTTAATCATTCTAACAAAATGGGTTTAATGAATGCATGTAGATTTGATTATTGTAGAGGATTGTGAAGGTTTAACTTGCTACAACTTATTCACCCCTGTCTCAATTATCATGTTAATTTCAACAATTGGTATCAAAGAAAGGTTCCTTAGAGAAGAGCTTAACCACTTGAGGTAGATCCAGGATGGCAAATAAAGTTGCTTTGGAATGCCCTAGATTTGATGGAACAAATTATGCATTCTAGAAGAAAAACATGGAAGGATTTCTGGAAGCTCAAGGATATGAGATTGAAAAGGCTTATCACACTACATATACTCCACCTCCAAATGGTCCAAGTACAAGTGCAGAGATCAAGGTGCATGAGATCAATGCTAATATAAGATTTATTATTATTAGTAGTCTTTCAAATACTGAATTAGTAAAGGTTATGTGTTTGAAGACTGCTAGAAAGGTTTGGGATAAGATAGAAAACATTTATGAAGGAGATCCAAAGGTCAAACAAGCAAATTTTTAGAACTTGAAGGAATAATTTGAAATGATGCAAATATCTGAGGATGAAACAATTAAAGGCTACATATAAAGAGTTGATGAGCCGGTAAGTGTTATGAGAGGCCTTGGTTTAGTAGTTAAAGAATTTAAAGTAGTAAAGAAAGTTATTAGATTTGTTCCTAATCATTACAATGAAAGGGTATTTGCTATTGAAGAAATTGCAGATTTTGATAATTATTCTAGAGATCGGTTGATTGGTACACTAACTACATTTGAGATGAGAAAAATTAAAGAAGGGTAAAAAAGTATAGACTTCTTTGAAGACTGGTAAATCAGAGAAGGTATAAGAATCAGATGGAGAATATCTTGATGATGTGGAGGCTAACTTTGTGAGAAAGATAAAAAAGGGCACTAGTAAGTACAAAGGTAAATTACCTTTCAAATTTTTTAGTTGTGGTGATATAGGTCATTATGCTTCAAGATGTCTGAAAAGAGCTATAAACAATAAGAATAAGGAAAACAAAGAAAAAATGATTAAAAGAGATTACTATGTTAGAAAAGATGCTAGTATTTTTTATGATAAATTAATTATGGAGATTTTGATGATAATGAATGATTGTTTTTGGCTATAAAAGAAGAATCTAGTTCTGCTAACCTTGAAATTTGTGTGAAGGAAAGTGTTCCAGAGATGAAGGATAAGGTTGAAGGTAATTTGGTATCTAATTTTCATGTTAAAGATGATAAGAATTATTGGGTTGTTGACGGTGGATGCTCTTATCACATGACCAGAGACACAAGTAAGTTTTTTAAACTTGAAAATTATGATGGAGGATTAGTTAAACTTGGAGATGATTTAGGAGCTAATATTTGTGGAATAGGTTTAATTAGTTTTGATGGAAAGCATAATACTTATAATATTTACTATGTTAAGTTTTTAAAGAATAATCTCTTGAGTGTTGGACAAATATGTAGCAAAGGATATAATCTTGTGTTTAAGGATGAAACATGTGAGATTAGAAAAGGGTCTGAAACTGTGATTGATGCTAGTAAGAGAACACATGGGAACATCTATCAACTTAATGGTTTTGATGGTCATTGCTTTGTGTCTCAGATTAATGATAGTTAGTTATAGAACTAGGGGATGTGTCACATAAATTTTGATAATTTGGAAAGAATTAGTCTAGTTCATGTAATGAGATATTTACCAAGAATCACAAAACCTATCAATGTTGTTTACGAGAGTTGTAAATTTATAAAACAAACAAAGAGTAGCTTTAAAGGAAAGGAACAATCTTCTACTCGACTACTGAAATTAGTAAATACAAATATTTGTTGTCCTACAAGGCAAAAAAGTCTACAAGGTGACATGTACTTTATACTTTTGATTTATGATTACTCTAGGATGACATGGGTTACTTTTTGTAGAGAAAAATCTGACACATTAGAAATTCAAGGAATTTAAATCTATGGTTGAGAATGAAATGGATTTAAAAATCAAATGTTTGAGGTTTGATAGAGGTGGTGATTTTACCTCCAATGAGTTTAACATGTTTTGTGAAGTTCAAGGAATAAAGAGGCATCTGTCTACCCCTAGAACTCCTCAGTAAAATGGAGTTGTTGAAAGAAAAAACTAGATGGTTCAAGAGGTCACTAGAACTATGATGAAAGAGGAAAATATATTGGAAGTCTACTAGACAAAAATTATTCATATTTTTGTTTACATAACAAATTTCAAGCCAAATCTAACAACACAAAGATTCCCTATGAGCTATGGTATGGAGGGATTCCTACTATGAAGTACTTTAAAGTGTTTGGAAGAAAATGTTATATCAAAAGAGAAGAAGAGAACTTAGGAAATTTTGATGAAATTTATGATGAAGGTATCTTCCTTGGATATTCTATTAGAAGAAAATATTACGGATGTTACAACAAAATACTAAGAAAAATAGTTGAAAGTGCAAATGTTAAAGTTGATGAAAACTTGTACAATTCAATTGTAGTGGATGGATATGTGTCAGATGAACCTATTTGCAGAATTGAAGAAGAAAAAGTTGATGAAAAAGAAGTGCAAGATGAAGAGAAAGAAGCTCTAGATAAACCCCTAAAACCTCTATGTATGTGCAAAAAAATCATTCTAAAGAATAGATCATTGGAGACAAGAGGAAAGATGTATTAACAAGAAGAAAATCTATTGAAGTTGAGGTAAATATATGTTTACTTTCTAAAGTTGAACCTAAAATACTGAATGAAGCATGTAAATATGAAAACTAGATGAAGGAAATGGAAGAACTTATTTAGATAGAGAAAAATCAAACTTGGAAATTAGTTCCTAGACCTGAAAACAAAAACATAATTGGAGCTAAGTGGGTATTCAAGAGCGAGCTGAATGAGAATGGAGTAGTAAGAAACAATGAAAGACTTATGTATAAAGGTTTCTCACAAGTGGAAGGTATAGAATTTGAGGATAATTTTTCTCATGTGGCTAGGATGGAATCTATCAAATTTTTTTGGCATTTGTAGCACATATATACTTTAAGGTTTATCCGATGTATATGAAGTCTACTTTTTTGAATGCAGAATTGGAAGAAAAGGGTTACATGGAAAAACTAGAAATATTTTAGTTGTCAAATCAACCAGATATGGTATGTAAGTTAAGAAGGCACTATATGGATTGAAGCAAACTCCCAAAGCTTGGTATGTAATATTGGACAAGTAATTTTTACATCAAGGATTCAATAAGGGCACCACAAATAGTAATCTTTACTTTAAAATTGAGGAAGAAAAAATCTTGATAGTAGTAGTATATGTGGATGAAATTATCTTTGGTGGAAATGAGGCTATGTGTAAGAGGTTTGTAGAGTAAATGTAGAAAGGGTTTGAAATGTAAATGTTTGGGGAGATGAATTTCTTTCTTGGGCTACAAATTAATCAAACAAATAAGGGGATTTTCATTTCATAGTCTAAGTATGTCAAAGATATGTTGAAGAAGTTTGTAATGGATGACTCCAAACCAGTATGCACTCCTCTGGTGACTAGTTGTAAATTGAGCAGAGATGATGATTCCCCTAAGGTTGATCAAAGCAAGTATAGATCTATGATTGGTGTATTGCTATATTTAACTGCTACTAGACTCGATATCATGCATGTAGTTTGTCTTATGGCTAGATTTCAAGAAGATCCTAAAGAAACACATGGTGTAGTTGTGAAGAGGATATCCATATGTTTAAGAGGAACTTTGGATTATGGCTTATGGTATCCTAAGGATACTGATTTCAAATTAAATGCATATAAAGATGCAGATTGGGTTGGTTGTGTTGATAGGAAAAGTACAATCGGTGGTGAATTATTTCTTGGATGTAGATTGGTGTCATGGTTAAGAAATAAGTGGGATTTAGTTTCTTTATCTACTGTTGAAGCTAATTATATTGTGGCAACATCATGTTGAACATAGGTGTTATGGATGAGACAAAAATTGAAGGATATCAGAGTTGTATATGATGAGCCTATATTTATCTTTTGTGATAACACAAGTGCAATTAAAATTTCAAAGAATCCAATGATGCATTCAAGGAAAAAGAATATATCAATAAGGTATTTATTTTTAAGAGAGAATTTTATGGAGAATGAAATAAATATTGAGCATGTTCCTACAAAGGATCAGATTGTTGACATATTTACTAAGTCTCTTACTAAAGATACTTTTGAGTATCTCTAGGAGAAGTTGGGGGTTATTTCCCCTCCTTTCTTGAAATAGATGTATATGGAGATGCATTAGTCGAGTGGATCTATTGATCTATCTCCTTTTTGTATTGATGTTAGTGGCTACCTCTCAAGGGGAGTAGGTAGTGTCATGCATTGTCATTGTTCCAGATTTGTTGATTTGATTGGGTGTACTCCTAAGGGGGAGTATTTGGAGAAAGTATCTCGGTTCAGTGTCAAAGGGGGAGAACAATAAAAAACATTTCATCCTTTTCCATTGATTTCAAAGGGGGATAAAGTATCATGTGAAAAAGTTTCATCTACTCAGGGGATAAAAGAGAAAGGAAATCATAATAAAGTATGTTCAGAGTTGTTGTGTTGTCTTTGGTGGTTTTTCACATCTTGTGTTTCCATCAATGACAAATGGGGAGATTTTTTCAAGCATGAAGGTGCTTTAATTAAGGTCAACTATGTGTTGAGGAAGTTGTTGCATGATGAAGATGTTGAGGATATTGAGAAAATTGTGAAAAAGAGTAAAACAAGTTGTTGAGGTTGTGCATGTATAGTTGAGATATTGAGGAAGTTTTGTGAGTACATGGAGCTATATTTTTGTTGAGGATGAGTTGGAATGAATTAATGATCTGAGATGATATCTCTAGTACTTGGTTTGCAAGTGATTTTGAGAAAATTTGATAAACAAATTAAATTGTGTTGTGCAAGTGTTTATAGTGTGCTATGGTGTTGTGCTCAATGTTTCTTCTACATTGATCCTATGTCTATGCAGATTTGATATGTTTTTCATGAGTTTTAGAGGTTTCTATATACAAAATTTGGGTTTCTGGATCATTGAACAGTGCGAGATATTTTCACCATTGTGTGAACTAGTCTTTGTTGATATTTTTTGCAGCTTGGGAGAAATGTATTTTCTCTTTGTTTCTCCATTGTTTGGCATTGGGTTGTGTGGAATTGGGAAGTTTCTTATGATGCTTATATCTTTTTATATTCAAGATGTAGACACTAAAAATTGACCACTTTCATTTGGTAAATTTACCCTTATTTCGACCAAATTTATATCCTCTACATTAATTAAATAATACCCTATTATTTAATTAATACTCATTATCCATTATCCATTCATCTTAATATATTTCTTCAATCATCTTTAAATCCTAGCATAAAGTAAATAATTATCTTTAGTTATTTACTCCCACCACTTATCCCTTTTTCTCCAAAAATCAAACAAATAATCTATTTATTTAATTCCCCTCATGTCACATCCTCCATAAAATTGAATTTTTCCCTAATCTTCCTCCATTAGTCTAATCACTTGCCTAACCCCATGTTTGCACAACCTAATAATTGATTAGCTAACCTAATCAAATCCTTGGTCAACTCTCCCCATCCCCCAAGGAATTTTTTATTCCTTTTTCTCTTTCCAAGGTCCTTTGGAGGAATTTTTAATTCTTCTTCATTCCCCATGAGGATTATAATGGAGTTTTAAATTCCCTTTTGTCCTCTCTTGCCCATCCCTATGGTACCTATCAAGTACCCCCATCTTGTATCATGCATCCACATGATAAAAAGTGTCATCACTACATGATTTTAGATGTCTCAAGGCATCTCAACCCTTGATCTTCAACTTCCAATCCTATCCCTCCATCTAAAATTATCCAATCTATATATCCAAACATAGCCATATTCATCTCTCTCACACATTTTTCCTTGGAGTGTCATTATGCTGCCAAATTTTTGACTGAGCACACATCTAATCACACATAGTGGGCACATATACACAACATGAGGCTTCATATGCTAGTTTGAGCTCCTTATTTCCCAATCTTGAGTTTTTTTCTTTTTTTAGTCTTTTGCTTGATTTTCTTGCATTTTAGTAGATTAAAAACACTTCACACATTTTTTGCATGCCCGGTGGGACCCACATCATGGGTCCCTTAATATTTTTTCTATTGTTTGATTCTTGTAGGTTCGGTCATTTTGAGTCTCATAGGTGAATCCACCCAACAAGCGATTCCACCTATTTCAAGGGTGAATCTGCTTACTAAAAGAGCAAGTGTGCTCTCGGCTCCCAACAATGGAACCACAAGGGAAATTGCATACATGCCTCATCTGCAAGGGTGACTTAGTGACACAAATAGGTAGTTCTATTACTTGGAAAGGTGAATCTGTTCTCACCTCTAGATAGGCGAATGTGTAACCTCCAAATAGGTGGACACAAAACCTTCATAGGTGAACCTAAGAGCTACAAGGGTGATTTTGCTAGCAGCTGAGTTGACCTGCACCAATAGTTGAATGCATGAACTACAAGGGTGGATGTTCTAGAAAACCATATGGGTGAATCCAATAAATACAAAGGTGAATCTATGTGGTCTATCAAGGTGAATCTTCTCTATTCTTGGGTGTTTCTACTCTTTACATCAGCAAACACATAAGGTATAAAAAACATCAATTTTTAGTAAAATTTTATAGTGATCTATACTTTCTCTTTTCAAAAAAAAATTCTTCGAGGACTTTACCCCCAAACCCCTTATACAGGGGATCAAATCATCCCCTTGCATCCCCCTTATCATTGGGTTGGGCATTCCACACCCCTTTGGGCTAAAAATCATCTACTTTTCATCATTTTCTTTTGCATCTAATCATCTTTTTGTGTAGCTTGCCCCTCATTTATTTAGGACTAATGATTGAGATTACTAACATGTTTTTTGTAGGATGAGTGCTCAAAGACGTTAGCTTAGTTTTTTTCTCTAACTAATTTAGACACATGTAGGTAAAGTAAAGGGTCAATTAATCTTGTTTGTTGTGTTTGGAGGAAGTTGTTGATGTATTCTCTCCCCTTGCACCATACGGTGAGCCTAGGGATCAAAAATCATAACTAACTCAAGGCTAGTTGTGTCTACCTAGGATTACTAGTATGCATATGCTCTCCTCTTGCACTACGTGTGAGCTTGGGGATCAAAAAAATCTAGTATATCCTTCCATATAGGAGGCCTACTCAGGATTTCATCACCTGGGGAACGATCTCAACCACATGACCGACAAGGTATATAAAGAGGGGAGAACAAAAGTTGTACCTCAATCTAGTCATGTCATGTCTAACGAAGCATCAATATTAGGGTGATTCCTAGTTAAGACATGTAGGGTTAGTCCAAGTTTTTAGTACCTCACTGATTCTCCCCATGCTTGTGATAGGTTGGTTTTCATGGATGTGCAGCATGCACCCTCCTAGTGTATCAAGGACTCACAAGTTTCCTATTTATCCTAGTTTAAGACCTTTGTTTTAGCCTATATTGGTGTAGTGCAGGGGATGCACACCGTACCCTGAAGTTATTCACCAGGTACTCCCTTAGGTTGAGATAGAAATCCTCAAGTGGAACTACAATAGTTCTTAAGAGAGAGGTGTGCTTGTGGCATCTATTGATGGCCCTATGTCACTAGATCTCTACCTATCTACCTTTGTGATAAAGGGTGTCACACTTGAGTGCCATGGAGTATTAACCCCTCAGGGTGGTGGACCTACATCAAGTTTGTAAACCCTTCTGATTAATCATAGGATTATGTTGCCTGAACTATCTTCTTATGTGATACTAGTGAGTTTCTTTAGTTCATATTTTTTCTTTACCCACTTTATTTTTGTTTTTTTTCATCTGTCCTTTTCCATAGTTGGTTCATTCCATAAGGGAAAATCCACCTCCTCACAAAGGAAAATTTGCACTATGGATGGGTGAATCCACCCTAGAAGGGATGATTCCACATCCTTGTCCTAGCCCCTCATCTAGTCAGTTATTCTTGATAGGTGATTCTACCTCCTACAAAGGTGAATACACTTATCCTATCTATACATCCCTTAGGTGATTTTGCTTCCCCAAGAGGATATTCCATCGTTGAGTCCGCGTCTTCCCCCCATAGGTGATTTTTCTCCCCAAAGGGGTGAATTTTATCAAGTCATCTATATATCCTCATCACTCGATAAGAAAATATACCTTTCATAGAGGCAATTCCACTTTTGTGTTCCTATCCCTCATCTGTACTCTCACTCTAGTTGGTGAATTTGCTTCTTTCATAGGAAATTTTGCATCTATGTCCTCACCTCTTTGTTTGTACATTACCCCTGGATAGGTGATTTCACTTTAGACATGGGCGATCCTGCCATCATACCATCCATATATATCCATAGATGGGTGATCTCATGCCCTCGATAGGTGACTCCTCATATTATTTCTATACCATATGTGTTTGTATTGTCATAACCATTGGGCTATTATGCTCCCGCTAGGGGTGAATATGCCCGCTTGTCTAGTAATCCCATTTTGGGTGATTCCATTGTCCTTGTCAATATATTTGGTCATACTACATAGGAAAATCCACACTCTTCTTAGGAAATCCTGCTATCCATGTTAGTGCACTATTTAGGTCATTCCCTCATAGGAAAATTCATTATTCTGAAAGGTGTTTCTACACTTAGGAGTGTTTTCTACCTATGGAGGTGATTGCACTCTATTTTTGGGTGAATCCACTTCCCATCCAAAATCCATAGAGTAAATCCATCCTATCATGATTAGCCTATATTTTCCTCAGTCCAAAATTATAATCCAATCATTTTTCCTCTTCATATCCATCTCCAAACAATAACTTTCATATTATTAATCACTATCAATATTGTCGACAACATCATCCCCTTTGAGAAAGGAGTCAGCTAAACCCATCCTTCATCCATCCAGTAATCATCCCATCATTTTAGTTGCATCCTTGAACTTAGGATCCCCTCACACCATATCTTATAATTCTAATCTGAGCTTAAATTCCATCCTAATCTAAGCTTAATTCCCATCCTAATCTGAGCTTAAATCCAATCCTAATATGAGATTAAATCGAATCCCAATCTGAAATTAATATACATCCCAATTTGAGCTTTATTCCATCCACATCCAAGATATTCTGATATCAAAACAAATCTTAATACCCCTTCTTCAATGTTATTCTAGTCTATTTTATTCATCTTTTCCTTATATATCCTTTTATTCTAATCATCTATTCCCATATTTTCAATCTATATCCATTGAATCCAACATCATGAATCCTTATCCTCTATCAATGCAACCAAAAATAGTAGTCAAGGGAGATCCCAATTACATTGAAAAAGACATTGAAAGTCTTGTTTATCAAGATGAGTATGATATATATCCCCTTTATGCTATAATTACTATCCATCTCTCCCCAAGAATCATCCAAAATCTAATCACTCATCCAGGCTATCTCATCACGCCTTCATCAAAACCTGCTAGCAATCCTTATTCTACCTTTGAGAAGGGATATACATTATCTCCCCCTTCCACATATCCATCTTATCTATCATCCACATCTCCATATTATCTATCATCCACATCTCCATCTTATCTATCATCCACATATCCATTTTATCTATCCCCCACATATCCCTCTCATTCCAGATCCATAGCTCCATATTCTCCCCTGGCCATATCTCACCCTCCATCTTCACAAAACACTATCACCTTCACCCCTAGTCTAAATCATCCATCTCATTATTCTCCAATGCATGATCCTCATCCACCATCCACATCCTCCAATCCTAATCCACCATCCCAATCTTCCTACCTTAATCCACCATCCCAATCTTCCTACCTTAATTCCCCATCCACTTTCTCCAATGTCAATCTACCATCCATATATTTCTATCCTAATCCACAACCCATGTCATCCTATCCTAATCCACCATCCATATTCTCCTATGTCACTCTATCTTTCACTCCATCATATCCTAATACTCCCTCCAATCCATCATACCTTCGTACTCCATATAATCCCAATCCACTATCTCATTGTTCTCCAAACCCTCTCCCAATTCATAATCCTAATCCTCCACTCCATGATCATAATCCACCATCCATATCCTCCTATGTCACTCCATCTAATCTTGATCCCCCCACCAATTCTATTACTCCACCCACTCTTAGTCCTTCATCCAATTCCATCCATCCATCTTATCCTAATCCACCAATCCATAATCCTAATCATCCACCCATCCATAATCCTTCATCTATTCCCATCATTTCATATAATCCTACAATATGCAAGTATCGCATTCTAGATTTCATCCAAGGACTTATGACAAAGAATACATCCCCAAATCCACATCTTGAAGTCATAGAGTCATGCTTCCACACTCTATCATGTATGGTCATTAGTGATGAGGTCCTTATCCATCCTACACCTAGCACTCTAATTACCACTCATAACACCATCCAAATTATTGAAACCATCAAACCCACTAAATCCATTGAATCCCCATCGTCTACTCCTACAACCCTTGAAATCATTGAAGACACCCAAATCCAATCCACTTCTTCTACTCCTAGTATCACCAAAATCCACTGCCATGAACTTCATGAATCCTCCATCCTTCCGTCCCCCAATCCGAGGAGTCCATCCAACACTCCTCTATCATCATGCCACCCACACAAGTCAAAGCATGACAAGAGATTGATCCAAAGCACACCAACATATCCCCTCATCAAAATCAAGATCCCACAATCTCATCCACTCCATCTCAAGATCATAGCCCCTCATCCACTCCATCCCATGATCCCTCTTATGATTCCTTATCAGCTCCTCCTCCAAGTAAGAATCCTACCATGTCATCCACTCCATCCCATGATCCTTATTAGGATCCCTTATCACTAGCTTCTCCAAATCAAGATCCTGTCATCCCATAATCTCCATCTCATGATCCTTTATCATGACCTCGATATTCCTTGGGTAATCTTAAATTCATCCATGGTGGTTTTCTTGTAGAAGAAGAACAAATAATATACACCACCCATCCTTACCCACCAAATAATGGACTTGCATCATGTTTCCAGAATAATAATAATCCTAACATAAACCAACAAGAGCATTAATTATCAAGGACAAGGCTTAGGCCTTCATGAGAAAGGTATATTAGATCCCATGTATATCAAAGAAAATCCATGTGAACAAGGTCATTGATATATCTCTTAGGACTCACAATCCAAAAATGTTGGTACAAATTTCATACATCCTCAAAAATCCTCTTCCAAAACAATAATAGGCTCTTCTCATCACTCCACCAAACCATTTGTCACCATCCCCCTCCTCCATCATATCACCTCAAAAAAACCATCCATATTCCTCCTTCATCCTTCAAATCCATTTTGGGTCCTTATGTCCCTCCATCCATCATCACCCAACCTCTATCTATTAGTTATATTTTGGGTTCTTATGTCACTCCATCTACTATTACACATCCTCCAATATGAAAATTCCATTTTGGGATCTTATACCCTAAAATTTGATCCTCCATCTCATCCTACCCACCCCCTCATACATCAATCAACAATTCCTATCACCCATCATAGAAATTGCACTCATTATCCCTAGTCAGGATCAAAAAAGGCACATACTTATACCTCCTCCATCTAGACACAATCTCCAAAATCCTACCTCCATAACTCCATTCATATTCTCTCCACATCATCCATCTCCTCACACCCATCCCATTTCTATTAGAATCACTTTGGATGCTAAAGTAAAAATACATAAATAAAAACATCCAAATCAGTATAAAGCTCCCCATGTCCCCTTAAAAGGACATGTTGAAGAAAAGAAAAATCCAATCCAAAATCTCAATCAATCCCAAAGTCTATACAAGCCTATTAAAACATAAATAAAAACCATGTGGATCCCAAAGAAAAAATATGCAAAGCCTTCAAATGAAAAATCCATGATGGAATCCAAAGTTTCTAGTCCCAAAGCTAATCATCCACATCCTCCATCCCCTAAATATATTTTGGGTACTTATGTCTCACAATTCACTATCCCAACTCCTCCATAATCCCAACATCCTCCCTCCAATAATCCCCCTATCATTTCATATCCACCACCATATGTGCCAATGTTGACCCTAAAAGAATTTCCCCATTATCCATCTACTCCATCATTCCATCCATACACTTTCCAACATCCCATCTATTATCCCACGTATCTCCCACATTAATTCACTTTAAACCATTCCCTTGCATAATCCATCCATCCTAATCAATTTGTACCAACATCCAATAGTCATTTCGCACATGGGATCATATTACCTCATATAGAAATTGATGCTTGAGTCCTTCATACATACCTTTATCACACATCTTTCAAATACATTTCTCCACATCCCTATCCTCATCCATCTTCATCCACACACTTTTCAGAAAATTCCAAAAAAAAAATAGTAAAAAACAAAATCATCCAATGGTGAAAACTTTAAAAACAAGAACCTTGGACAAGTACCATGATGATAACCTTAAAAAAAGGCATCATGTGTAAATCCCTAATCCATATGCTTTCCACACTTGGGGGAAACTTCCATTTAAGAATCCCCTTCCTCCATCTCTTTCACCCCACCTATCTTACCCATCCTACCTATCATATCCCATTTATTCCAATCCATCCATCTTCTTTGTGATATTGATAAATATAGAGGAAAATGTATACACATTCTTTGTGCACCTTTTGGCATAAATTCCCCTCATCCATACACTATCATATTCCTTATCCTCCCCATCTATCTTCATCATCCATGCATCCTATCCACATCCATCTACCTTCCTTGTCCACCCATCATGCTACAATCCATCTCCTTTCCTTATCTACCCATTCTCCTATCTCCCATCCCTCTTGCCTCATCACACATTGCATATCTAGAGTGAGGAATATTTTAGCTTTATAACATAGTCCTTGGAGACATCCTTCATCCATCATATCATCCCTTCATATCATTATCCTTCCATATCCCCATCCTTGTCTTTGTATCATATCATATGCTCATTCATTCCATCTCCCCATCCTTATCTTCCCATCCATCCATCCAAGAAAATCCCTTCCATCTTCCAAATCCTTCATCTCTTCATCCCATGATCCATCCATCTCCCTATCCATCCATTCAGTAATCCCTTACATCTTCCAAATCCTTATCTTCCATAATCCCTTCCATCTCCCTATCCATCCATCCAAAAATCATTTTCATCTCCCCATCCTCATATTTCCATCCATTCATCTAGTAATCCCTTCCATCTTTCTAAATATTTATATTCCCATCTATCCATCCAACAACCCCTTTCATGTCCAAATCCTTATCCCTCTATCCATCCATCCTTGAATTTTTCTATCTCCTCATTTTTATCTATCCATCCATACATCCATTTATTTCTATCCCCATTCTATCTCATAATCCCTTTTCATTGGTATCTATTTATAGGCTACCCCCATGCAATCCAATTCCATCCATCTCACTACCATCACTCCCACCTCTTTCAAAAATCTTGGTAATCTCCAACCACTTTTCATCACTCATCTATCCATTGTGTCATCCTCCCACTTCATCTTTTGATGACTTGGATAACTATCCCATCACTAAGCTTCAGCTAATCCACATCTTGCATATATCGGTCATCTTCTTCACAATGTTGGTCTTGTTTTGTCATATAGGTTCCATCATTGTATTTACTTATCATTAGGTAACACATTTCCTCATCTATCATCCATTGTCTATCATTGGTATTTTTAATGAACTATGTTGCCTTTGTGATTTTACATAGGCAAGACCATCTTTGATGCTCCCCAAGGCTTTAGGTTGTCTCTTAGGGTCTATCTTTGTGTTAGTAGCATCATCAAGATTGTCCCTATCTTGCTGGAAATTACAAAAAAAATCCATTATCCCTTGTAGTCCCAATCAGTTTCAATTATCCCACGTCATGTTAGTCCTATGATCTATCCCATCCATCTTTGGTCTTAGCAAGATATATCTTTCCTCACATCAGACCGTGTCAACCCTATCCACCTATCATCCTCATGGAAAAGGATATTTGATATTTATTATGATTTCTTAGATTTTTTGCAATTTTTTAATCTTTTGAGCTTCCTACTATGCCTACTCAAGGTCACCATGATCCACCATATCATGGTATGCTTTGACTTGTATAAATAGGGGCATCTCTTTGTTTTTTGTGTGATCATTTTTTCTTGGTTGTCCTGTGTAGTACCTACCAAGACTCTTTTGGTCTTGTGTTATGTTGGATCATCTATTGTGTTTGTGGTTTTCCAACATTGGCCCCACAAAATCCCTTTATGAATTTTCCAAATGTTGGCTAAACCTTTATGTTTGATGTGTCAGTCCTATGTATGTTGTACATCACCCTGGTTCCTCATACCTTAGTGCATAGTATCCCATGCTATATCAAATTAAGTGCTTACTACATGGAAGTTTTTATACGACACTCCTAATTCATCTTCCCATCCACTCACCCTACATCTTTCTCATATGTTCATCTCTTCAATATTCTTAAGATAATATAGATATGTTATTCTAAGAATCTTTTCATCCATCTTCATCATTTCATTATCTCTTCAATATTCTTAAGATAGTATAGATTTATTATTCTAAGCATCTTTTCCTCCATCATCTTCATTTGTTTCAACCATCTCACATCTCAATCCACTCCTAATAATTCAATGTAACACAAATCATCCAATCACATCATTGTTCTTGTCCCTATCCTTGTAGCAAGCCTTGATCCCAGTCCAATTCAATCATCATCATTAGGATACATCCTTCCCTATCCTTTGCATTTTTTTGGGATATATTGTTCCCTCATCAACAACATGTTGTTTGGTGTTTCTGCACAACAACAACTTAGACAAAATAAAATTTATCCTATCTCTCTTGAAAGGTTGATCTCTATGAACAAAGAGATAACCCAAGGTCTCATAGGTGTCAGGTCATGACAATGCAGTAGAACAAACTCAGTGATAAAATGTGAAAATTCTGGTAATCACAAAGGTTCTTACATGCAAATGCTGGAAGCTCTAAACTCATTAGATTTTAAGATGTGGTGATGCTTTAATTTCTGGTTCTAACCATCTAATAAAATAAACAACAAAAGATGAGGGTTTCAGAAGTCCTAATGTTAACACCAATTCTAAGATTAACCATGCAAATGATGAAATACTTGGAATGGACCAATCCCTTAAACTAATTTTTGTTCGACCCAGGCTATACCTGCAATATTGCAGAAAACAGTGCAGTCTTCTAAGGTGTTAAATATTTTTAGGCTGTAGGCATTCATTCAACAAGACTGAATGATTGTATATAGTTGAACTAAGCACATGAATATAAGGCATAGGTTGACCTTGCACAACAATCCCACAATAAAGAAGCTACCCAAAGTATGAACCAGGGATCACTACAACACTCCAAGCATTAAATCACAAACATTACTAACTAAACCTAAGATGTATTCAAACATTTCCAAGTGATTTGAAAGATAGAACAAGAACCACACAAGATTATTCAATGCAAGAGAAGGCACCAACCATAACACAATGTCTGCACTTTGTATTAAATCGTCACATTTGCAACAATTTTAGTCTGTTACAACACTTACTTGAAATGTAAAAGAACTAACTTCTAATCTTCTAACATGCTACTCTACTGCTAAATATACTGCTTATAAGTCTTCTTTCTTAGTCAGCTAATCTGAATCAAACCCTTACAAAAGAGGCAGAGTGCCATACTTATAGAAATAGGCCTGCATGAACCGGAGCTAGGGTTACAAGGAAGCCCGACCACCAATGAAATCAGCCTCGATAACCAGCAATAACCTGCCATCAAGCATTGAAAGCAGCAAGGACCCCCATCAGATCAATCTGGGATCACACAACGTTAGGTGAACATATCCTTGAGCCATGCCCACCATCAATGCTTCACTCACATGAATAGAAACGTGCACGAAAATAGGAAGAAAACGAGCCACCGATCAGACCCGAGCTGGGCAAATGAACGGCTCAGATCAAATAGAACTAAGTCAAATCCACCAACCAAATATGCCCACCATCAATGAACACCAAATGCATTGACCTTGCATGCAGCGATGGGTTTCATGATAGCAACCACAAAGTACACTTGACTACACCCACAAATCATGCCAACTCTTCAAAGTACACCCAACAATCCCAACTCGATCCAACCTTCAATCAAACAGGCCACCATTAATGCTCAATACATCACCAAAATCTAAGCAGGTCCAGAGAGTTCCTAAGGTAAGAGAATCAAGCATAAATCCAAGTGAGGGCGGAACCAAAGATAGGTGGAGGCGGAACCACAAGCAAAACAAGAACAGAGACACAAAACAGGTGGGGGTGGAGGCAGAAATGGAATGGGAAAGGGAAAGGAAGGGAAACAGGTGGAAACAAAACCAACCCCGATGGAAGTGGAGGCAGAACTGGAACGAGAAAGGGAAAGGAAGGGAAACATGGGGAAACAAAACCAACCTTGGTGGAAGCGGAGGTGGAAACAACACCAACCTCGGAAGAAGCAGAGGCGGAACGGGAACCAAAAAAGAACCAAAGGGGAACAGGCAAAGGTGAAAACAAAACCAACCCAAGCGAAAGCGGAGGTGGAATGGGAATGGGAAAGGAACTGTGAACTTTGCCAAAGTTCAAAGCCAAATTCCATCCTGGTCCCGGTCCCGACCCCGGGCCCAACAAAATAATAGAAAATCAAACTGAAGGAAACCTAAGGGAGGAAGAGCAACCCGAAGGCCAAAGATAAACAAAACAGCAGGAAAAACAAGAACGCGAGAGGCAGAGTCAGAATAGGAATGAAAGCCAAACCGAGAACTTAGAAAAAGTTCAAAGTTCAGATCCATCCCGGTTCTGCCTCTGGAAAAATAAAAGGGGAAGCGAAGCAAATAAAAGACTAAGGGAGGAAACCAACCCTTAGGACGAAAACAAACAAAATGAAGAAGCAAGCAAGGGAGTGGGAAGCAGAGCTAGAACAGGAGTGGGAACAGAACCAAGAACTTAGCCAAAGTTCAAAGTTAAGTTCCATCCCAGTTCTGCCTCCGGCAGAACAAAGGAATAATGAAAACAAGGAAAACCTAAGGGAGAAAACCAACCCTTTGGACCCAAACAAAAACACCAAGGGGAAAAAATAGAAGGAAAAAGATGACCACCCTAGAGAGGACATCCGTAAGACTCCAAAACCACCAAGAACTCAACACAAAGGCACCCACAACCAAGGCAAGCACCAAAGACCAAAACCCCAAGATTTTCAAAGATAAGCACAAAAGAGGGGGCAAGCAACAAAAATAGGCCAAAAGGCAGGCCAAGAGAGGGTCCCCACTTTCAGTGGGGCATGTGTGCAAAAATGCATAACAAAACACTCTCATCATCATCATTGGGTTGTATGCTTCCCTATCCCTATGTTTTTTTTGATATATCGTTCCCTCATCAACAACACTCCGATCATGATCATTGGGATGCATCCTTCCCTATCATTTGTGTTGTTTTGGGATATATCATTCCCTCATCAACAACACTCCCATCATTATCATCATCGGGATGTATCCCTCCCTATCATTGTGTTGTTTTAGGATATATTGTTCCCTCATCAACAACACTCTACCCATCATCAATCAATCTTGGCTTGTAGCTTTACCGAGGCAACATCATATTTATTCTTGAATCCATTTATGCTTGCTTTCTTATCATCTTCTCCTTACATTATATCTTCCTCTTCACATCCCACATTTTATCCATCATTTTGCATCGTCTTTCCCATCTACCCTTTCATCATCTCATCCATTTCAAGAGCACACCCATGTTCTCTTGAAATCACATGTCCTCTCGATGGGGCATCCTCAATCCATGCTCTTCATCTTCACTCCCATCATCTTTCCCACTAGTCATTCCTTTGCATGACTGGGACATCTTTCACAATATAACCATCTTCTTCTAGGTGTTGTGTTTTAATATTCTTTAAAATGATGCTTCTTCATAAAACCATCTCAAAGAGGGGAAAAATATAGACACTAAAATTGACCACTTTCATTTGGTCAATTTGCTCCTATTTCAACAAATTTCATATCCTCTATATTAACTAAATAATACCCTATTATTTAATTAATATTAATTATCCATTATCCCTTTATCTCAATCTATTTCTTCTAACATCTTTAAATCCTATCCTAAATTAAATAATTACCTTTAATTATTTACTCCCATCACTTATCCCTTTTCTCCAAAAATTAAATAAATAATCTATTTATTTAATTCCCCTCATGTCACATCCTCCATAACTTTCCTCTAATCCTAAATAATTTGCATAATCTTAGATTAAGGATGTGTAAAATCCTAATCCTTGATTAGGGAGGTGTCACGTCCTCCATAAAATGCAAGTTGTCCCTAATCTTCCTCCATTAGTATAATCACCTACCTAACCCCATGTTTGCATGACCTAATCATTGATTAGCTAACCTAATCAACTCCTTGATCAACTCTCCCCATCCCCCAAGGAATTTTTAATTCCATTTTGTCTTCCCAAGGTCCTTTGGAGGAATTTTTGATTCCTCTTCAATCCCCATGAGGATTATAATGAAATTTTAAATTATCTTTTCTCCTCCCTTGCCCATCCCTATGGTACCTATCAAGTACTACCATCTTGTCTCATGCATCCACATGATGACAAGTTTCATAACCATATGGGTTGATATGTCTCAAGGCATCTCAACCCTTGATCTTCAGCTTCCAATCCTAGCCCTCCATCTAAAATCCTCCAATCTATATATCCAAACACTTAGCCAGTTTCATCTCTGACACATTTTTTGGAGCGCTGTTATGCTGCCAAATTTTTGAGTGAGCACACATCTAATTGCACATAATGGGAAAATTTACATCTAACATGAAGCTTCATATGCTCATTTGAGCTCCTTATCGCCCAATCGTGAGTTTTTTTCTTTTTTTAGTCTTTGACTTGATTTTATTGCATTTTAGTAGATTAAAAAGTACTACACATAAGAATTTACATTGATTCGGTGTTGTACGAAGTGAGTTTCATTTTAAGTGTGGAAATAAGGGTTACCAATTGTTCTAAGTCAAAGTATTTGAATAGTGCAAGCTTGGATAAAGTGTTTGATGAATCTCAAGTAGTTTGTGGATTATTCTAGATCATGTTCAAGTGAACTATGTTCTCTAAAAGTTTTAGATTGATTTGATGAAGTGTTTACCTAATGTTTATGGTGTTTAACATGGGTGTTGGCCGGCATTTTATATGAAACTACATGCAAGCTTATGGAAGTGTTGAGGTGTGTTGGGATCTATTTGGGTCCTAATTAAGGATTTATGTAGGCCACCTTTGTTCCTATCTGCTAAAGGAATTTTTTGCTGTCAACCTATTTTGAATTTGTATGTTAGGATTCCTAAAGGCAATGAGCTGAAGGAATCCAAAATCATTCATGCAAGGCTACAAAATTATGCAAGCAATTGTGGTAGATTCCTTGTTGCATTGAGAAGTATTATTTATGTAACATTTATCTTATATCTTCTTGTATTCTTTCTATGATAGAGAGCCCTAGCTGTGAGCATTTCTGGATAGTGTGTCCTATTCTGGCAATGAGCCCTTGTACTAATTTTTCTATTACTTATATTGTGAGCTAATCCACATAATGTTTTTTCCCTCATTGGGTTTTCCACACAAATCTAGTGTTCTCTTGTGTGTGGTGTTGTGATTTTAGTTTATCTTATCTACATTTCATGTTTAATAATTCTAATAGAATAAGGGTTTAATGAATGCATGTGGATCTTATTATTATAGATAGTTTTAAAGGTTTAACTTGCTACAGCGGATTCACCCCGTCTTATTTGTCTTGTTAATTTCAAAACCAATAACATAGTTGAATATGAATCCCTCATCATAGGGATATGAATGGATATTCAATGGAAAATCAAATAGATTTGGGTCTATAGAGACCCCCATCTAGTGGTAAGACAAATTAATGATGACTACCAAACTAATATGATAATTTGATGCCATACAAAATAATGGTTGAAAAATTTAAAGAATAATTCATGGTTGTCACCTTTGAGAAGATTCCAAGATTCAATAACAAAGTAGAATATTCCATTACAACCATTAGGTATTTACTAGACATGCCACATAATAGCCTTAAGTGTGAATTTCTCATGGATCGACTACTCATATTGGCATTTGAAGCACTCAAATAAAAATTCATGTGTGAAGTTATTGGTCTAAATTCTCCATGTTACCATGATATATACCCATACCTTCATGATGGAATCATCCCACTAGAATTTACCAATAAACTCTATAAAACCATTATCCAAAGATCCTCTCGCTTTGTCAACAAAGGTGATACCCTCTAACAAAAAAAGTCTTGAGGGAATGTTACTTAGACATATTAACCTGAAAGAAGCTTCAACTTCCTTAAAATAGATATACAAATGTGTTTATGCTAACATTCGAGCAGCATTTCCTTAGTAGAAAATTTGCTTAGAGCTATCTATTATTGGCATACCATGGAGCAAGAGGAAAATCAATTTGTGAAAAAATGCCTATAATATCAGCAAAAAAGTGATATCATCCATGTTTTAGCATAGGAACTACAGCCTATAATGACACCTTGGCCTTTTTGCAATTGGAACTTGATCTCATTAGGAAGAAAACACCCACATCATCTAATGGCCATAAATTTTTCATCACCACCACTGAGTACCTTACAAAGAGGATTGAAGCCATTACTATGACTTACATTATAGGTAAGAAAATATCCAAGTTTATCCTAAAATACTTAATATGTTGATATGGTGTTCCTCAAGCCATTACCACAGATAATGGAACACCCTTCAAAAACCAGGATTTCTAATAACTTTGTACCCAATTTCATATCCAATATCATTTCTCCACACCCTACTATCCTCAAGGTAATGGTCAAACAAAAGCATCTAATAAGACTATCTTGAAAATCTTGAAAAAGTCCATTAATGACATGGTCGAGATTGGAACTTACAAATAAGTCCCACCTTATGGGCCTACCGAACAAGTATTAGAACACCCACTGGTGTCACTCCATATTCCTTGGTCCATGAAATTGAAGCCATCTTACCCATTTAGGTTGATCTCCCATCACTAAGGGTTTCATTTCAGCACATGGTTGATGATGAGGAGTACTACATGTTTAGCTTGAAAGAGCTAGAATTGTTGGGTGAGTGACATCTAGAAGCACTAAATCATTTCCAAGAATATAAAAATAGGCTTCGTAGAAGCTATAACAAGGAAATAAAGGGACAACGCTTTCAAGTGGGAGACCTACCTCTTAAAGAGAATTGAAAAAATCTAGTGGATCCATACAACAAAGAGAAATTTGAACCTAACTAGTTGGAACCATTTTTTATTACCATAAGATATGGATCTGGATCATATCAACTAGTAACACCTGAAGGGGATCCCTTGCATGAGCATATCAGTAGTAGTCATGTAAATAAATTCTATGCCAAGCCCATGAAGGGAATCTTATTCCAAAAATCCAAAAAAATTATTAAAAAAATTTCAAAAATATATATTAAAAAGGATGGAATGGTAAAGATAAAAATTATCCTCTTGTGAAAACTACCTCGGTGGTGCTTTGGGAAAGCACCTAGATGAAAACTTGGTAAACAAGTGAATGTATAAATAAGTACCATCAACCGTCTACTAAGCACTATTTTCATCCTTTCATAATAACTCTTCATCCATCAATCCATCTTTCATCCATCCATTTACATCCCTAGCATGGCTTGGTGTTTGACAAGATATCTATCACTATCAGTACTACTTGGCATTATCCAAAGGTCATCTTATCTAGCTCATAATGATGTATTCAAATGTATGACTAGGGGAATCATCCTGAGCCTAGTCATTGGATTCAATTTGTGTATATCACCTAATTCATTCAAAATTCCAAAAACATCTAGATAATATTGAAATTCTAAAATATCCAAATAATGTTAAAATTCTAAAAACATCCAAAACACGTTTGAAATTCCAAAAACATACAAAACATGTTTAAAATCTCAAAAACATCAAAATATCACAAAATACCAAAAATAAACTCAAAAAATGTCAAGAGAACAAAAATAGCCTCAAAACATTTCAAAAAGTCAAAAACATTTGAAAAAATTTCCAAAAGAAAAATAAATCACCCATGACCATTCATCCATTTGCAATAAAATCCCCATCCATAATGAACCAATCTCCACCTTCATCTTTGATAAAGCATACAGAAGAAAGTACAACAATTATCAAAACACAAACGTTCACTCAAAACCTTAAATATTGATCATTATTGAAATTTATCAACTTTCATATCAATGGCCTAAAAACATAAAAGGACAACATCCATTGAATGTATTAATAGGTCCATATTTCCTATGATAGACATCATTTCAGATATCAACTAAAATAACAATCTCTAGCAAGAGATATGATGGAATTGATGTGTTTCATCAATCAGTTTTTATTTTGGTTTTATCTTCAGTCTATCATCCTTCCTTTTTCCATTGGGCACACTGGGGCATTAGGTAAACTTTAAAAAATGATTTTTGAGTAGCATGAAGTCTTTGAAACAATGTAATAGGTACATTGTCTCAAAGAGGGGCAAAATGTAGACACCCAAAATTATCTAAACATATCACGCATCTCAATTTCACCTACTAACATCATTTTCTTCATTATCCCCTATTTCCTCATTTGATTTTAAATAATTTCTAATTGTTTGATTAGATTTACTATTTTCCTCTATTAATTGAATAATTAATTTTATTTGATTAATTCATCATTTTTCGTCATTTATCACTAATTCTCCTTTGATTAAATAATTTTCAATTATTTAATTAAATTCAATTTCCCTCTTTCCACCATGATTAAATAATTCCAATTATTTAATTAAATTCTTCAATCTCACTTGATTAAATAATTTTAATTATTTAATTAAATCCTAATTCTCTCTCATCAATTTTCATAATTATTTAATTCACTGATTGTACCCCAATCCTCCATCTTGCACAAAGAATATTTATTTTTCAAAAAATAATATTCCCAATTCAAATTCAAATATCTTCTTCCCTCCAATTCAGGATATCTTCAACCAATTTTCTATGGAAATAGGGATATTTTGGGCTCTCATGGAATTTCATCCATTGGTCCTTAGGTTCAATCTCCACCATTGATAAAAAAATTCAAAATCGATAAAACAAGTTATTCATCCATGAAAATTATTAACAATTATCATAAATCTTGGGCAGTCTTGAATTCTTTAGAAATCTTGAGCATTCGAGCATCCCTTTTGTGAATAAATCATCAATCATCTTTTGTAATCATGTATTATTTATAATTTGAGCAATCCACATCACAAATTATCGTCAATCCACAATGGAATTGAAGTTTTACATGATTTCTTAGTTTAATTGTGTTTGAATTGAATTGAATTTACTTAGTTTAAATCTTTGAAGCATTTGCAAACTGATTTTATTGAGTATAGGTTATAATGATCTTAATATTGTAATATTTTAGTGTTTTTTAACTCTAATGGTTTTAATTATGTTTTCTAATCATCACTCATATTTCCCTTACAAAAATAAGTTTGTGGGATATGAAGCACATATTTTTTGTTTGATTGGTTTATTGATGGAAGATGATAATTATAACCCTATTGAAAAAAATTGAATGAGAAGAAACGAGATGAAATTATGATGATAATGATAATAAAGAAATAACTAAGATAATGAGAATGATAGTGATGATTTATGGAATGAGAAAAATGTGGGGAGATTCCAAACACCACTTAAGATCTTGTCACTAGCCAAGCTAAAATTGATTGATTGATTGATGATAGTGATAACTTTATTAATGATAAAAGTAATGTGAGGATTGTGTTGTTGATGATAATAATAATATGATAATTGTGAGGGATACATCTTTATGGTGATAGGTTGCATAAAAATGGATCAAGGTTCATAGCAAGGTTAGGAACAAAATTTTAAGATGATTTGGATAAGATATTATGTTTGATTTCATGGAAAGAGGGTATTGGTTGAGACTATTTGGGTTATGGGTGACAGAGGATAGTTTGAGGTGATCCCACAAAAATAGTTTACAATTCCCTTCACAAAGAAAAATTTCTAAAATGCTCTCATGAATTATTTTTTGGGTTTTTTAGGGGTTCACTCAAAGGGGGGGTTCACTTGACCCCCCCTTCGAGCAAACCCCTTTTGGTGATGCCATCCCTTTTGGTGCCATTTTTTAATGAAAACAAAGGGAAATTCAGAAAGAGGGGGGTTTGAGTGAACTCCCCTTCACTTGAAGCAGTTAAGGGGGGTTCACTCAAACCCCCCTTTTTTGCCCTTCTCCACCTCTTCTACCAAATTTATAAAAAAAAATTCCTTTTGAAGACCAGGTTGAGGATGAAAATGGAAGAAACTTCATAGACCCAGCTAGATGATGGTAGTCCTCAAAACGAGCTATCCATCGAAAATAATTTTAATATATCTTAGTTTTATTATGTATTTTTTCAGTTTAATAAAACATAAGTTTTTCACTAAAAATCAAGCTCTATGTTTTGCACATGTGGAAAAATAGCATGTTATCAAAAAAATTCTAAAAAATATCTATGCACTAGATATTGATGTCATTAATCCAACAAAAAATAATAATTTCGACGCATACAAAAAAGGTTGTGTTAGCTAGCAAACCTACATTTGAATTGTAACTAGTCTAACTTAAAAACTTAATTAAGAAAAAAATATTCAATAAAACACTATGAAACCAATTGCATGCACTAGATATCGTAGTTACAAATCTAAATTTGAAAAAAATAGAATTTTATCCTTCATAGAATTTTTTTTATATGTTAGTAAGTACACGTCACTCTTTAAAAATGGTGTTTAATATTAAGAACTAGTTTTCGAAGATGGAAAAAGAATACAATTTCATTCCAAATTTTTTAAAATATATATATTTAGAATCTATAGGCAAAATGTTAAAAATCACTATTTTGCATCATCTTCAAATTCCTCATGGTTTAGCAACTATAGGTGCCCAAAAGTGAAGATTTAGTTAAAAAAATTAGTTCAATGCCTAGTTTGGCCAAAAATCATAAACCAATATTGTGGGATCACCCTTGATAGGAGATTTTATTCATGAGATGGTAGAATATGCTCAATTCTTTTTTGACATGGAAGGTATCTTATTCCATAGTAAGTGTAGACACCTAAAATTGTCTAATGCATCACGCATTCCTCTAATTTATCATTTTCATCATTATCACTCAGTATCCTCTTTTATCACCTTTTAATTAAATAGTTTCCAGTTATTTGATTAAATTGACCATTTTTCCTCTATTAATTAAGTAATACTAATTATTTGATTAATTTATCATTTTTCCTCTATCCACCTTTAATTGAATAATTTCTGATTATATAATTAATTAAATCATTTTTTCCTCACCCACTATAATTAAATAATATTAACTGTTTAAATAATTTGTATCTTTCTTCTCACCCCCCTAGTTAAATATTTTTTAATTATTTAATTAAAAATCATTATTTCTTCTTATCTCTCATAACTAAATAATTTATTAATTATTAATTAGCTAATGTTCTTCCATAACTAAATAAACTATTTAATTCATTTATTTTCATATTCCATCTCACAAATGAATATTCCAAATTCAAATTCAAATCCTAATTCAAATTTGAAAATATCTCCCTCCAAAAATATATCAAAATATCTTCCTAAAATTTAGGGAAGAGCTTTAGTTAATTGGAATTTTCCTCTTCATGCATGGCCTCTCCACCCTTCAATCACTCTCCACCATTGATTTCATCTTTCAATCTCAACCATCAATCATATATCTTGAGATCTATAAACAAGCCTTAAGCCTTCATTATCCTCCTCAAAGTTCTAATCTAATTGGTAATTCTCTCAAATTTTATGATCAAGCCATCAATCCTCCATAGCTATCAATATTCTAATATTTTAAACAATTGAGTTATTCTTAGCATGAACAATCCACATATCAAAGGCATAATTCTCTTAAATTCAATAATGGATTAAGGACTTGCCTCTTTGGGTGAGGTAAAATTAGTGTTTAATTTGGTTTATTCTCTTGTTTCTTTTTTATTTCATGTGATTTTAGCTTGTCACTTTATTGGTAATGGGTGTAATTTGATTAATTGTGTCTTGGTTTTTTATTTGATCTAACCCTCTTTTTGTTTATGTAAGAAATTTCTATTACATTGCAGGCAGTTATGACATTGTTCAATTGTTGTTCAACCATATTAACTAATTAACTTCTTGTCTTGGTTTAGCTTGTCACATTATCGCAAAGGTTAATGACATTTGGTGTTGTTATCTTGGACTTACATTAGCTTGGTTACCATCCTTTGTTTTAAATTTTAGGATTCATATCCTTAGCATCGCCTTTCTCTCATTTAGATTCATATCCTTAGCCTTGCATTTAACTTGCATCTTTATCCCAAAAATACCAAAAATATAGTTTCATTTCACCTTAGCCTTAGTTGCATCATTTAGTCTCCTTGTCATTATCCTTCATCATTAATTAGTCCACCTTTTATATCCTTTGCATCCATTATTTTCATTTAGCTTCATCCTTTGGTCTCAAAGTCATCATTATCCTTTCATGATCATCTTGCATCCTCATATCCTTATAATCCAAAAAATCACAAAAAAAAAAATAGCTTAGTCCCATACCATCTTGCATGATTTAGCATTTAGCTTCATTTTCATGCCATATCCTTTGGTCATAAGTTCATTATTATCCTTTAATTATCACTCCACATCCCTATATTATCCCAAAAATATATCCTTTGGTCATAGGGTCATTATCATTCCACCATTCCTTAATCTTGGTCTTAGGTACATTGCCACTTTTCATCCTTATATCCTTGAAAATCATAAAAAAAATAGCATAGTTTCATATCCATTTTGCATTGGTACCTTGCATTTTCATCCAAAGGTCACAAGTTTTTTATGGTCCTCACTAAGTTTTCCTTATCCATCCTAATCCAAATTCATGACCATGTCTTAACTTTACCTTTATCTTCTTCGTAGTCAAGCTGAATATCAATCAATCCTCAATCGTCAATACCAACCACTCACATACCCTTCTTAACAAAAATCCATAAGCTCCAATCCTTCATCCATATACCATCACAATCAAGAGTCACTTGACATAATCCATATGATTATTCCCCAAAAAATGTCCATTAATCATCCTTATCCTAACCTTGACAAGGGAAACCAACCTTCCACTAGTTCATTCAAAGCCTCTACATCCTATCCTATTCCATCATCCCTCAACCCATTCCAAGTCTCCACATCCTATCCTAGTCCATCATCCACTAACCCATTGCCATTCACTCCATCCCAAACTACAATACCATCTAGTAAAAGCACATTAATTAATGCTCTCTAAGGACAACTAGCAAAAGAACTTGTTCGACTCCTAAATGAAAACAAAGTTAAGCAATCCAATCAAACTATTGATCCTACACCATCTAACCATTTGTAACTATCATGTCCTCCATTGCCTACCAATACCGAAAAATATCTTTCTATTGAAGCTCCATTATTGCCTTATCAAAATCTTGGGTCTATCAAAGAAAATCATATCCTTGTCCAAAATCAAATTCCATTTCCTAAACTTGAGGATAAATGTCAAAGAAAAAGTCCAAAGCATGACATCATAGCTCCACCTTCATATCAAGTTCGAAGCAGTCCATCTCATGACCCCATTCTTAAGTCCATCCAAGAGATCCTTTTAGCTAATCATGGCATCCAAAATATACCTATCCTTGATCAATATTTTGTTCCCAATCATGTAATCCAACATGCACCTATTTTTGACCAAGATCCTACCCTTGAACATGAAGTCCAAAATGATCCTCTCATCAAACTTTATGCCATTCATGACCAAAAATTTGAAGATGATCCCATCCAAACACAAAACACCTTCATTTCCCAAAATGAGACACTTTCCTCCTTTGGACACATAGATAATCAAATCAATGATATGGATAACATCAAACAAGCTACTATGGAACAAGTCAAAGGAGAACACAAATAAGTTACTATGGATCAAGCCAAAGAAGAAGATACAAAATCTATGACAAATCAAATTGATATCCCAAATTATCAAGAAGAAACAAGCATGAAAAATGATAAAGCCAAAACATCCTATCAATTAGGAGCATCCACCTTTTTCAAAGTAGGATTTCTTGTAGATGAGGAGATTCCAAGTAATAGTTTCCACATACAAATAGATGGGTTAGCATCTTGTTTTCAAAATAAAAAATATCTCATCACAAACAGAATCTTTCAGAGCATGCAGTAGCAAGGAAGAGGACTAGGCCTACATGAGAAAGGCATTTGAGAACCAATACAATTTTATGAAAATCCTAGACATCAAGGTCTTGGTTATTCTTCAGTCAGTTAATCAAATGGTGTTAGTGATACCTCCATGATATTGGGGGAAACTTTATCCAATACAAACATCAAAATTGAGGCCATGAGTAGTCCTTGTCATAATATTTCTGCCAACACTCCTTCCATCCATACTATAAACCATCATTCCAACATGAATAAATCTTCCATTTGGAACCAACAAAAAGAAAACTATCAAATTTCAAAATCAAATTTCAAAGGCCATTGAATCAAGCAAAAATACAAGTGGACAAATGAAGTTAAAATGGATCCCAAAGAAAAATGGATCAAGCAAAGAAAATATTCCAAATCCAAAAGTCAATCAAAATATGGGGCCACAAGAAAAGAGGACTCCCACATATAGTAAATTTCCACCTCCTTCAAAATGGTCATCAATAAAGGCATATAAAAATGTTGGTTCCAAACACTATCCCAATCAAAATTCCAAACTCCATCATCCACCATCCCAAGTTTGGAAAATAAAGATTTCTATGTCCAAAACACGAAATAGTTTATCCACACCTACCATCATCCATCATAATCCTACATCTTGTCTAAATTCTAAAAATTCTACTTCACAAATCAATCACATCTTGGCAATAAATCTTTATTATAAAGACTCTCATGGCATTCTATCGTGATGTGTGTATTCTGATAAGGCCAACACTAGTATCAGAGAGGATCACAATGAAATTGATCAGTTGTATGCAAGTTCTATGATCCTGACAAGACAATTACTCCTTAAAGGTCACTATTGGCATATCATGGCACCAGTATCTACATTAACACCATCAAAATATTTGGAACAATCAACAGTCATCTAGAACATCAAGTCGATATACAAAAATCAAAAAAATTGTCACCTTGATGAAAACCTAGCAAATAGGCATCTTGTGTGACATCATAAAAAAAAAAGAGAAATTTTTTTTTAAAAATAGTAAAGAGAAAAAATTCGTCCAATAGTGAAAACCATTTTTATGGCGCTTTGGATAAATACCATGATGAAAACCTGGCAAACAAGTGTCATGTGTAAGAGCCCTTATCTATGTGGACCATTATACTTGGGGGCAAGTTGTATCATCTCCCATACCCTTTGCATGACATTTCTTATAATATTTCCATCTATCTATCCAATCCATATCATTTCCATCCATTCTCTCACCTACCTTGATCTTGATAAGGAATGAGGTACAAACATAAATCATGCTTTGGAAAAATTATTGACATGTTTATCCTTTGGTCATACACTATCCATGAAATATCATGTTATTGTCTTCATAGAATTTATCTAAACCCATATCTCAGAGAAAAAAAATTGTTCCTATGTGACATAGTCCTTTTCGATTATATGCTAATTATTTTAGCCAATAATCCTCATGTCTCTTATCCTTTGCTGAAATAAATCCATTATCTTTTATACATTTTGTTGGACCTGGTTTCCCTTGTCATTGGTTTAAGGATTATAATCCACTTATCCAAGTTCCCTCTGTAATCCCATCTAGTCCTAAGGTTAGTCATTTCAAATGCAACAAGCCTAATCCATACAATCTTGCTATGAACTATAGCTCATCATCAAAAACATTCATTAGCTTTGTTCCCAACCTTGCTGCAAACTTTGATCCTTTAGCTACATTATCATCCATGGGATATATATTTTCCATTCCTCATGTTGTTTCAGGATGTGTCCTTCCCCTATCTAACAACATTCTCATCATCATTATCACATATCAATTGGTTTTTAGCTTGACTAGGGGCAAGATCATGTTTTTCCTTGGATCCATGTGCATGCCTTCCTGGTTGATTGTGGGTATCTTTCATATGCATTTTCCATGATCCCTATAGTTATCATCCATAATAAAGTCTCATTCATCCATAATAAAGCTTTTTCATCCTTCCCATGGTTTGAAAACCACCGACATTTAGCATCCTTCACTTTCATATCCACCCATCACATTCGTCGCTTCCCCTCGCGCATAATAAGTTGTTCCTATACATGACTGGAGGCAATTCCTTGAGTTACATCTTCATGGTAAACAATACATGGTACTAGCCCTTTAAAACCTTCAAAATCCATAAAAATCATAAAATGTCCTGAAAAAATCCAAAAAAATCAAAACATTTCAAAATCCAAAAAAATGAAAACATTTCAAAAATCCAAAAAAAATCATAAAATCCACAAAATCCAAAAACATTAAAAAATTTAAAACTCCCCCCCAAAAAAAATAGAGTCTGAATCTAAGTTTGAGTTTGAATCTATTTTGTTAGAGTGGTCGATCTACGTTGCCTCTACGCGTTTGCTACGTAGGCAAGGCTCATCTTAAATGAGCCCCCGAGGCATTAGGTCAGTCCCTTTAGGTTGTCCAAGTACAATCATGACTCATTATTTTGTCAAATAAGACAAAGTCAATTCATGTTGAACTACGAGGTCCCTACAAATTGCTATGTAGGAAAGACCATCTATCGATGAGCCCTCGAGGCCCTCTAGGTCAATTCCTTTAGGGTTCATCGAGCCAGATCATTTCCTTGATCGGGAAGCAATCATCATTCAATCACAAAACAAAAAATGAATGAAAATTTTCATCAATTGATTATCTTATCATCCATCAACCTAGTCATTCATCTAGAATGGGGCATTATGTCATTTGTCTCAATCGGTCTTATCTCTTGTCTTTTATCAAGATGCGTCCTTCCTAGTATTAGAATTTTTCAACCTTATCATTCACCTTAAGCAGGATGTGTCTTTCTTGCAATTAAGGTGTCTTGTCAGCACTTGTCACTTGGTCAAGTTCATCAGATGTATCCTTTGCCTCAAACAGGTTGTGTCCATTCTGAAATTGGGTATCGTCACATTGCTTGGTCATAAAAATCTTGTCAACTTTGTCAATCAATCTAACCTTGATCAGTATGTGTCTTTCCTGAAATCAGTCGCAATCAATCAATCTTGTCAACTTTGTCAATCAATTTTACCTTAATGAGGATGTGTCCTTCCTGAAATTGGGCATTATCATTATCAATCAACTTTGTCACACCAATCAATCTTGCCTTCATCAGGACATGTCCTTCCTGAGGCTAGGCATGATCAGTCAAATCACTTTATCAATCCTTATCAACCTATCAATCAACTCAATCATCTTGGTCAACCTAATCAACCAATCAAACAATCATCATTATCACTGGAAAACACTATCTTGGCAAAAACTTTGTTGGTCTGGATTTTCTTATCTTTTCGATTGGTTTTGGGTCATGTTACTAGTCTCCTCGAGGATGTCCTATCAATGGATTTAGAGGGATGATGATGGATCATGGCCTCTTTTCTTTGTTTGATTCCTGTGGTTTGTCTTGGAAAAAATACTGGGACAATCGGGTCCCTAGTATGAGCTGAGGCATTCCTTATCTTTTTGATTGTTTGTCTCTCCCAAATGGTCACCTTGCACACCTTGGTTTATGTCATACCATGGTGTTTGTGGTCCATTTGTGTCATTTTTGATGCCCAATGATGATAAATATAAAATTTTAAGCATGAAAGTTGGTTCTCTTATCATTTTTCTGTCTATTTTCTTTCCCCTTTTCATGCTAACCTCCCATCTCCCTTGTCTTTTCCATGCTAACATCCATCTCCTTCATGCTAACATTTCTTCTATCCTCCATCCTCTAGTCTTGTCTTCCATTTCAAGATCACATTCGTATTCTTTAAACCCACATGTCCTCTCGAGGGGGCATACCACAACCCTCTTGGTCATCCTTCCCCTTTCTCTTTACACAGGGGCACATTTCAGAATTAAATTTCTTCGACACAATGCAATGAACTGCATTATGTCAAAGAGGGGCAAAATGTAGACACTGAAAAAATTCCTAAAGTCTACAAGCAACATTTTTCCTTAGTCGTCATCCTCTAATAATTAAATAATTTTAATTATTTAATTATTCTTGACCATATTCCTTTATTAATTGAATAATTATTTAATTATTTAATTAATTCACTTTCTAATCTCTATTCTATCTTGATCTATTAAAATAAATTAATTGCGTCACTAATACCCCTTTCTTCAATAATTAAATAAATCATTATTTATTAAATTATTTATCTTTCATCACATGTATATAGTCAGATAATAATAATTATTTGACCTTTTATTCTTCTATAATTAAATAATTGATGAAATTATTTATGTATGTGTCATTCTTCTCCTTTAGATAATTGATCCAAATCAATTATCCATATTTAATTTCTATCTCCTCCTTTAATTAAATTTATGAATTTAATTAAATCTCCATTTTTTATTTCCTCCAAATAAATAATTTAAAATAAATTATTTATTTTCCACTTGTCATCCTCCTCCATTTTCAAATAAATAATTTAAAATAAATAATTTATCCCTCCATTTTGGTCAAAGATCCCCTGTCATTATTTCATCTCATAGCCTACATGTCCTCCATGTCTTTCATAGTCGTCGGGCATCATATCCATCGACATCATATCTTTTCCATGTATGGCATATTCTGGTTGCATCAATTTTCAATCATAGATCTTGGAATCTTTCTAGAAACTCGATTTTGGCCATCCATTTCGTAACCTCCCTCTCATGAATCCTCATCCGTTGATCTTAGAATCTTTCTAGAAGATCAATCTTGTCCATCCATTTGAATGGCTGTCTATAAAAAGCAACCTTTCTCCTCCTTTTTTGATTGAACAGCTAATTGTCTCCAACTTTCTACTTACTATTTTGCAGGAATTTGCACATGTGAAGCAAAAAATATGAGGGAAAATATTGCAAAAAGGAGAAATAGGAGATCAAGAGAAGTGATTAAAGATCAAGAATGGGGAGTGTTTTGATTTAATTCTTTTATTCTTTCATTGTTTTCTCTTGTTTAGATTGGGATTTTAGCTTAGATTTGTGTTGGTTGTCACTTAGTCTATTCTATTTGATTTTCCCCATTTTAAAATGGTATCAAAGCCACTAAAAATTTGTGCATGTGAATGATGGAATGGAATGAATATTAGTATGTAGATTAGCATGATGGAGACTCATTTTAGCCATGGATGAGTATAGCATGATTGGCATAGAGAATACAAACCACCATTTCTTGTTGGATGCATAGAGAATGCGAATCACATTTCTTGTTGGTAGCTTGAGATGTGTGATGGATATTAGTATAGTTGGCCAACCCAAGAGCATAAGTTTCTAGCTTGGTGATGTATATATTTGTGATAGGCGTGCCAACATGGTAGAAGAAAAATGTGGCAAGAAAATGGCATAAAAATATATATTTTGGTAGACGAGTTATTTTTTTCATTCAAATCAAAACCTTTTCTCATGCTTGTGAAACTATTTCAAAGGAAGTCTGAGGCATTGAAATATGCAAGGAGGCATGGTGTACACCTATTCACTCTATAACACATCCAAAATAATCTAAATTTTCATAAAATAAATAAAACTAAACCAATTGCATTAAAGGCTTTAATAAAGGTACAACAATAAAAGAGCAAGTTTAGGGATCGATTTCCTATTGTCATTGTTTGATCTCTCAAATATGTTAACAGGCTAGTGTAGTGTGTGGTGCAATATCAATGACCCTTGTTTGACATGCCTAGCAAGATAAGGTGTTTGATCTCAAGTTAAAAAAAAATCATCTCTTCAATTTCTATAAGAATGGGGAAAAGTGGTGACTCAAATACTTTGAAATTTTTTGGTGTGATATATTATGTTTTTATTTTTCATAGTTGCTTAAAAGAGAAAGTAGAGTAGTCTAGTTGGTTACAGTTTGGAGATTTATGCAATTATATTTTTGAGTATATAAGTAAAGTTCCATATAAATCACAAGAAAATCATGTGACATGTTGTAGATGTGTTTTTGCTAAGTATAATAATGCGAATAAAAAGTGTGAAACTTTAGTTTCATTTTATAGGTCAAAAGTCAGAGTTTTTACTATTTACAAAAATAAGGTGTTATAAATATAATTTGGAAAAAGATACATTTTTTATTAAATCCAATAATGTTTAAATATATTATGATATCAAATGATTGTGCTCTTAAACCTATCAAAACTATGCCTAAAATAAATTATTGAAGATTCTAATGATGCAATCAAGAGTAGGACAATCATTCATTTGTAGTATATCAGAACTCATAAATGGTTGCATAGTCATGCATCTCCTATTAGTGGTAACTTGAAGGTAAATTTCTTTGCAAGAGCATATGTTACTCAAATTAGGTTTATGAGTATTATAGGATCTACAAATAGTTATGCTTGGAATTTTGAGGCTATCATTGCTACACTTGATGAGGCCTCCAAAGAATCATCTAAGACATCAAATAAATAAACTATAATAGGATCTATTTGAGGTTTGTAGCATTGAAGGATGGAGTAATTTCCATATTCTCAAGTTAGCTTCTCACTTTGATATGGTGCTTTGTATGACAAGCATTTTTTTTCTTTCTTTCTTATTTTCTTTGTTGATGTTGATGGATTTTGAGAATACATATATTGTGAAGTTTAATTTTTGGAGATGGGCAAGGGATTTGGTGTTGAACTCAATATGGATTGATGTCCAGTGAGTTTATGAGACTACAATTGAGAATTACACCCTTAGGAGGATCATTAGACATCTTCATGTAGCATCACATTTGTAGAGATCAATATGGATTGTTGTTGAATAAGACATGAATTAGTGATTTGGGAGTTTGGTAAAATAGAGCCCTATGTTTATAGAGTTCCATGTGGAACCCTATGTTTGTATATTTCCATGGATTGGTAGTCCTAGAACTTAGGACTTCAACTCAAAACTACACCTTTACGAGTGTCATGAGGAAGCTTGATGGAGTTCCATGTGATTCAGGATTTGCTTCTTCAAAGGAAGATATTCTCAAGAATGTATATCTATTTTGAATAAAAAATATTTGTTATGTAAGCCTTAAGGGGGTTCCCTTGGTAAGGTAAAATTTGATTTTTCTAGGGTACATTTACAAGAATGATGTAATAAGGGGGGAAATGTTAGAAATTTATATTCCATTGCAAGTACTTATGGTGTTGTTCAATTGCATTAATTGATTAACTATATTTCACCTCTTTATGTATTGTTGTATTGTTCCTTTATGAAGAAATCAAGCATTATACCACTTCATTTTATCGTTCTTGATTGGTCTTTCCATTATACCTATTTATATTTGGTATGCTTGATGGGACCCATGTCCCTGATTTGATGTCAAATTGAGTTTTCTTAAGTTCCAGGTTATAAAGATGTATTTGACACAAATTGGTGCATTTAAAACATAGATCAACAACTTTGACTATTTATAATGGCACTTTTACAACATATAATGACACTTCTGAATTAAAAATCGGTGTATTTGATTGTTCTACTTTATAGGTTTATAACAATGCATTTGATTCTCGTAGCAACACATTTGAAAGAAAGGAGTACATTTGATTTTACAACACTTTTTAAAAATACAACAATATATTTGATTTTGACATCGATGCAACTGAAGGTAAAGCAATGTATTTGAAAGCTAAAGTGATTATTTTTTATTTTTTTAGTGCTACTTTTGAATTTCCCAATGACATGCTTTATTCAAATTCTTGAACTTTTCACTAACCCTAACATTTTATTATTTTTTGAACCCACACATCTTTATAGCTCTTAGCGAACATTGGGAGAATACAAATTAAAAAAACTACTATTAAATTTGATGCAAGTCTAAACATTTTAAATGCTTTGATTATATATTAGTTCACATTCTAATTTGGGTTTTAATTAAATACTTATTTATCGTTTTTGATAGGCTTCTAGTGTGTATGCTCTCTCCTTGCACTTTGTGCAATTTTGGATATCAAAAACACTATTAGCATACACATGTTATGCATACCTAAGGAGTACTTAAAAAATATTATCTTCTCTTGCGCTTCATGTGATCATGAGAATTAGAAACCCTAACATCTTTTGTTTAATTTGGTAGTAGGACTTCATGGTGATTTCATCACCTCAAGGATGACATCAACCACATTTACCAACAAGGTATATAAAGGGGGAGAATTAAATTTGTATCCAAGTTGTGGCCAATGTCATAAAATTCAAGACTTAGAATTCTTGATCTGTTGAGATGTGTATAGGTGATGAGAAGAGGGGAGAACCAATGGTCACAAGCATCATTTGATGGGCTCATTATTCACAGAACCACTATGAACCTTATTTTTAGAATCCTTTAAGACCTTCAGCCATTGTTTGTGAGGTGCAAGGTATATTATCATGTGTGAAGCTATTCATTATATACTCTTCTCTTATTGAGGTGATAAATATTCCTTGTTAGGACCTCATCCTTCCAAGAAAAGGGTTGTTAAGTTGGTGCATGAAATTGGCATACCCCGATTACTCATTCATTTAAAGGTATTACACTTTGGTGGGTGGGCCTACATTAATTCAATACACCTTTTACTACTAGTTAGGCTATACTTCTTGACATATTTTCTTGTAAAGACCAGTGAATATCCATTGTAGCTTTTTTGTTTATTAAACTCATGAATTATCAAACTATACCTTTGAGCTATTTTTTAATCCTATTATTTACTATGTGATATCTCTTGCTAGTCAAAAAATGTTAAAATCGGTCTTCAAACTAGTCAAATTAGGCAAAAAACCTTAGAAATATTTTAGGTTCAGTCTCAGAATTGCATATCTAAAGTTATAGTGATTTTTTTTCTTTGATAGTGATACTATTGATAATTTTATAGTGCTTTTGATTACAACTCGATGCATCTGATAAAAATATAGCAACACATATTCTCTACAAATTGATGATTTTGAATAAATTTGTCAATTTAAAATTGCAGTATTTACATTATGACACTTTTGAAATATTTTGATTCCTTAGGTAAACATAACAACTATTTTTCCCTAGATAATTTATTTTTACATAGCTTGTCACATTTGATAAAGGGTGGTGTAACACTTTTGAAATATACCTTGACACAATTGAAAAATATAGTGATGCTCTTGAAATACAAAGTGACATTTTTGAGTGTCAAAATATTTTTTTATAATCCTTAAAATGTCAGCCTCTAGAACTCAATATAAAATCAACCTAGGATTTCAGACCTATAATGTAATAGAACTATAACCAACATTCATCATCCATAGGGAAAACAAACTTATATACCCATCTCATATCATATTTTTCATCTTAGACTTTTAGAGTTACATATCTTTAGCTTTGGAAAAATAGTGAAATAACAATCATCATCAAAAATTAATCCACCAACAACCAACACCACTCATATTCTAGTTTAGATCTCCCATCCTATCTCCTAGTTTAGCATTTCTTGGAAAATAGGCATTTTCAAGTAAATAGTTGAATTAGCATCAAATATCTATGAGAAAACTAGCACAACGGTCTCATCTAATCCTAAGTTGGTAAAATCTCCATCATATCTTTTCTTGGACTCATTAGTCTAGTAAAAGTAAAGACCATCCTTTAACACTTATCAAACGAAGATCTAGGATTACTTTGGATTTTAGAGGTTTTCATATCTCCCAGCAAATCAAATATCATCAATGTCAATATTTGTCCAAATATATTCTAATGTGTCTCTCATACATCCATCTTGAAACAAAACATATTATCAATCTTCACTTAAATTCATCCTACATAAAGGTCATCATGAACTTTTATGCCTATTACAAGGTCCCAACATAAGAAGATCATGAAATCTAACCCAAGTAGTTCAAATATCATGTTTCTAGTGGGTATTATTGAATATTCATTATAAATGTTGAGTAGCCTATTTGACCCCCATGAGTATCAAGAACTACAAAAAACATCACAATCAACAAGTATTCACAAAAGACAAAACAAATAGATCTAATGCATTTGAGGAATTCACCAAGGAATAACTCTTATAAATGCAAGATTCTTCCTATTCTAGAGCACTTTATGCTCTCATTTTTACTGTTCCCAACACATGTTTTCTTAGACTTACACAACATGGTGTCAAGTTACCTTCTCATTTTAATGTAGCTACTCATAGGGAATAATCCCTAATGAAAACCATGTCATCAAATGTTCCAAAAAATAAGAACCAACCTATAATTAAAACTATAAATAAACAAATGCCTCAACCTCCAATGAAAAACATACCAATTCAACCAACAATACCCACATATCACATGAATTCAATACAATTTTCTAAATAATCGGTATATCAGTTTTATCAAAATCCAAGCATGGTTTAACAATATCACACATCCAAAATCCCCTAACACAAACTTTCCACATACATCCAATCAAATAAACATGATTGTATTAAATCCTTCAAATATTAACACTCATCACCCTTCATCACAAAATGTTCAAAATTATTCAAAAAACCATTTCACAACTCAAATGCCTATACCATATGTGACTTGTAGCATTCCTTCTACACAAAAACCTAACATAATAAGGAGAACATATAATCCTAAAATTCCATCACTTACCATCATAAAACAAAACTCCACATTTAACATACCAAAAACTTATAGCATATCACATCCTTCACAACCCAAAAAAACACATAGCAACAATATGTCCCTCAACAACAAATTCCACAATAATAAAAATGCATCCCTTAAAAACAAAACCCTCAAAAATGAAATCTACCTCTACAACAACAATACATTCCTCACCAACAAAACCCTCAACAAATAAATCCACCAACATAACAAAAATACATCCCTCAACAACACATCCCTTTACAAAAATGCTCCCCTCAACAACAATACATTCCTCCACACCAAAATATACAACTACAATAATACATCCAACAACAATAAAATACCTCACAAAAAAATTCACTCCACAACAAAAAAACACTCTACAATAACACGTCACTCAACAAAACCTAAACATTCCATACAATCCACATAACCCTATTCAACAATAAAACATATTGCAATGACAAATTGATCTTCAAAATAACCAACCTAATGACATGGCATTGCAAATCCAAAGATTAAATCAAAAACTCAATGACATGCAACTAGGAAAAACAAAGAAAAGATATACACTTGAGGATATTCGTCCCTGTCCATTTGATAGAAACATAGATATGATACTCTTTCCTCGCAATTTAAAAATTCCTAAGTTTGATAAATATAATGGAAGAGGTGATTCACATGAGCACATATGATAATTCTACATATCATGTCTAGAGGTGGTATATAACTATACATATTGAATGTGCCTCTTTCCTCAAAGTTTAGGTGGACAAGTAATAGAATGGTTCTCCTACCTACTCCAAGGTATCAAAAGATTCTATGAAATTTTAGAAAAAAAAAATGGTCATTTATCATATAAAATGGAACATAAAACTACCATGACTAACTTATATAAAACAAAACATGAGAGAAACATTCACTTCCTTTCTACAATGATGGAGATATAAGGAAAATAAATGTGAATGGCCTATCCCTAAAATGAAACTTGTGGATATATATTTCTAGAAACTTAACACTAAACTTGGCTTCCACTTAACTATGCAATGTACTAACACCTTTTAGGAATTCATAGAGAAAGGCCTCACTCTTGAAAAGGCACTTATCACTAAAGGACTTGCTAAGTATATAAGGATAATAGGGATCAACCATCAAAATAAAATGATAAACCTCACCTATGGGCTGGAAATAAGAATGTAATCAATGAGGGGTCATAGATACAAAATTTGTACAAAATATACAATCCCCATCAAAAAATCAATAGATCAACTAAAATGCAAACGCTCTAAGAGGACCACCAAGAGCTAATAACATGACTTGATGCAAGTACACTCCCTTAGGGGAACTAGTGGATATGGTCTTGAAAAAACTAATTCAAACTCTTCCAAAACTCAAACATTATGAAAAACCATAATTTAAAACATCACAACATAATGATAATGATCATTGTGAATACCATAGGAAAAAAACGTCATAAAACAACAAATTGCATGAAATTTAAAAATATCACACAAGATCTCATCGACCAAGGAGATGTTAGCAGTGATCAATATCTTAGAACTTATGGAAATAATGATATAGGGATTTCAAAGGATCCAATCCCAAATCATTGTAATAGAAAAAACTTGGGAAAATAAAAACACTATAAAAAAGTCAACCACTCTTATGATAATATAGTAAGACATATTCAAGAATCTAATAATTTTATTTTCATTGTCACTATACCTAGTAAGAACCTTGAGTATGAAGTTACTACATGACAAGGAAAATTCACCATCTAAGGAGATTCACCACAATCCAAAACCTTAACTAAGGTACTACCAGCTAATTACAATCTCATAGACCATATTAAGATTGATCAATTCTAGGCCATGGTAGGATCTCCCTTCAAATATATATGATAATCATGCCCTATATTGAGTGTAGTGTATAAAATTGTATACCTCTACAATTTCACACTATGTTTGGGTTCCTTGATTTATTTGACTTAATTAAACTTCTAATTTTCCAAAATTAGACATTTCAAAGCCTTATTTTTCTCATTTTTTGAAAGGAGAACCAACATTTAGTTAATGCATTCAATATTTTAATCACCATGGAATATGAGTGTCTTAGAATTATTGGCCAGGACCCATTTTCCCATGAGTGAATGGGTCCCCTTTAAGTCCTAAGACTCATTTAAAAAAATATTTTTGGTAGCATTTTAATGATTCAAATTCAGTTTGCAATTGTCATCTTTTGTAATCTACTTTTTGGGAAATTAGATAAAAACCTATAAATACATAATATTTTTATCATTTGAAATCTAAGGATCAATAACACTCTTTATGAAGGATATCATATTGAGCAAATATTATTCTCAAGGGAATTCAAGAGTAAATTTATTAGTCATTTTTTGATGCATTCAAGATCCTAACATCATGTTCAAGTCTATGTTTGTTCATGTAATCTTGTGAAGGATAATATACATCATTGATCCTATAGCATCCAAAAATTTCAAGTATCCAAATCCATCAAGTAAGATCAGTTTCCTTTGGAGAGATGTGTTTGAATTCAATCCTCTAAGGGAATCCATTGAAGGGTGGTGATTTGGAGCAAATCATTGTTAATTCATCATTTCCTTCTCCTTTTCTATTATATTTATATCAAGTTTTAATTACCAAACTTGGGGTTTGACCAAGGAAAACCCCCATACAAAACAAACAAAAAATACCTCTTTGTGTATGTGAAAATTATAGGTGGAAGAATATTTAAAGATCTTGAAGACAAAATTTTCCATAAGTTGTCATCATTTTTTCCAAGCCATGGAAACTAAGTTGTAGACTTTATTTCGAACTTTCCAACAGTGGAACCTATGTTAAACTGAAGCCAAGATCCAACATCAGAGGACTATAAAAACTAATTTTGTATCCCTATACTGAGACCCATTCACCCATGGGTAAATGAGTCCCTATACACTCCTCAGTATAAATTTTTGGTGATAGGTAAATGTGTTCAAACCCTTCTTAGATCTTCTAGAAAAGTTTTGTAATAGTCTCTGTATTTTTGAGAATGTGAATTTTAGTATTAAGTCTTATTGTTCATATAGTTTGAATGTTTCAAGTTATTTCAATTTGGTTTTAGATCTTTCCTATTTTCGTAAGGACTGTGATCTAGGTTTGAATGGCTACCTTTGATGTTGAAATTCGATCTTTACACCTTGTGATCTCGTTCTTAATGAAATTTATGGGAAAAGGCACCTATTAAGATCTCTAAGGTTTATAAACAATCACAATCCATAAAAATTTATAGGGGATCCTTTTTCTCATCATTTCATTTTTGTGAACTTGACATTCTTGCATCATAATTTTTTGATTTTGGAGGTCCTTGAAACCCTAGATCTATATTTTTCATTATCTTATTTTCATTTCATCTAGGGTTACATATTGCATATTTGCATCATTCAAAATCATAAAAATCTAAAAATATTGCATAAATTCTATATAATAGCTTGCATTTAGGTGTGTTTCAATCATTTAGATCATAATTTCATTCAAAATTGCATTCAATAATTATCTTATTCACACATTGTCATACAAATTGCATTCATATTTAATAAAATTTTTGAAAAACTGTCACTGAAGAATTTGTTTGCAGTTAGGAATAGTGAACTTAAATATCAAATTAAACATTTAGATTTAAATTTTTTAGAACCCTTTGCAAGGACCCATTCACCCTTGGGAAAAATTTTCCTTTTCAAGTTATTTTCCAAGATTTTATGCATTTATTTGTCTCTATCTACCTAATTCTCCTATACTTATAGATCTCTATTTTAGTTTCAAAAATTACATTTTTTTGTAGATGTTTGCATTTAGTTCAATTGGTGAAAGAAACTACATTATTTAAGATAAAAAATGGTATTCAAAAGTAATCATTTTTAAGTTTTTGTATCTTAAAATCAGTCAATTATCATATTTTAGATCTAAAAGTTGCATTAAATATCCATTCATTTGATATTTAAAGAATTTTTTTATCATGGACATGTGTTTTGGTAAACTATGGATGTCCTTAGAATCTTTCGCTGATGTTTCAAGTTGTTTGTTTGGTGATAATCCTAATGCAATTTAAAACATTCATGAGTCTTCACATCCTAATGAATGTCCTCATGAGATTTACATCTTAGGCCAAGATGAAGATAGCATGCGCAAATTCATACAAAAATCCTTATGTAACCTTGAGAACAATGCATCCTTCTATCCCTCCATGCAACAACCAACACCTCCTATCCACCCATCACTTGACATGTTCAACCTTTTGTATCCTAAAATTGAATCACAAAGCAAGCCTCAACCACCAACCATGAACAAACTTATTCACAATGAAAACATTAATACTCTTCTATCCTATGCACATAAGCTTACTGATGCACCTACCAACTTAGAAGAGAACTATGGTCAAGGATTTAGAATTATGAGAAAACAAGGATGTGACATAACAAATGATCATGCAATCCATCAATTGTTAGAACAAAAATAATTAGAAGATACCAAGGGATTAGGATATTGATATCCTCCCCGTCCACATCAAATAACTATCTAATCAAGTAAGAAACTTAAGAATCTACCATTTCTCCATGCCATAACCAAAATTGAAAAGATTTTATAAACACTTCTCAACCAAGGACTTATAACATTACCACCTATTCAAGAAAATAAAATAGGGAAAAGTATAAACATGTCTTACTATGCATATCATAGAACTCTTGGGTATCTTACTGATGGGTAAGTGCATGGATCTGTGACACAATTTTGATGTCGAATTGAAAAAAATGCAAAAAATGCCAAAAAAGAGCATTTGGTGCATGCCAAATTTGGCATATGCCAAATGACTTGCACATTTGGTGTGCACAAAATTTGGTGCTCTCTAAATAGAAAAATCCTATTAAAACAAAAAAAACCACATTCTTAACCTAATTTTATTTTCAACCCATGGCTTGGCTTGCAGGTTTTTAGCTCTACAACTCGCGCTTGCCAAATCTCTAACATTTTTTGCACTCTTAGCTTGCAATTCTTCATGAGGATGCCACCAAAATGTCAAAGAGGTTGAATATTGTGAAGTGATATGTATTTTAATTTTTTTAAATTTTGAAATTGATTTAGAATGTAGATTCAAATAGGGTTTTTAATAAAACTTTGTTCTAATTCTTAGGGAATGAATCTCCACCTCCAAACATTGAGAATTCAAAATCACCCCCTCACGAAGAGCCTCCTATACAAGAACAACCTGAAACCCCTCCATCAGTTCATAGGCATCCTCAAGGAACACAAGAAAATATCCTAAATCAAATTGAAAACAATAAAAGAGCCATTGAACAATTACTTGGAAGATTAACTGAGCATGTTGAAACCCACCCTTATAGCAGAGGGATTGTTGAATCATCAAAGTCGATTGTATCTCATGTAGAATAAATGAGCAAGAAAATAATTTTTTGGTCAAATAAGAGGCATGATTTGAGACAATTTTATGCTACCAAATTGTCATATGCAAATGTGAAAAAACAAAAAAATAGCAAAGTCCACTTGTGTGCCCTGTTTACAGACTCAAGAACCAAAAAACCTTTGTCTCATGCATGCAGGAGGTTCCCCATCCATTGGTGCCACCATGAATTAATTAAAAATAAATTTTGGGAGTGGTGGTGGATGGTATTTTACCAACCTCCACACAATAACCATGAGGTACCATAATACTTTGTAAGGAAACTCTATTGTGATTTTTTCCTCAATAAGATGCCAAGTTATTTTGACATCTTCAAATTTCAAGGTACAGGTGGGGGATCCACACATGATAGACCTGGTGCATGACGTAATCCATAGTTGGTACCAAGACCCTTGGCCAAACCCATGTTGGAGCATGTCATCATTCCTTCCATTGTTAAGGACAGTGTAGAGGTGGACACATTGGATTTGATAAGCTCACTCACCCAGACCATTATATAGTGTGTGAGGCCTCTAGTAAAGCCTGATATGGAGCAAATGTGTAGGCCCTGAGTTCCACCCCACCATTGTGGTGCTTGTAGTTTTGTTTGCACGTACAATTATCAGAGTGATCGGGATACAACTGCATAACCTACATCTGTTGTAGAGGCAATGGCTATGATAGATGAATTCCTAAATAATACATAGTGCATTGATACTCAAGTAAAATTCAAAAAGTTCATTTAATTTTGTTTATTAAATTATATTTTTAAATTTAAGAATAACTAAATTAGTAGAATCAATATGATGAAATTTTAGGGTTGGAGTGTTCATTAAATGTGCTCCATTCCTATAGACCCTTATTCATTCTCGATGTTGAGTCTAAAATTATGCAACTAGTATTAAATATATTATTATCACATTTGAACAATTGAATGTTATATTTGAATTTTTGTCTCATAACATGCTTTGGATGTCAAATATTTTCCTAGTGGACCTTTGAGCTCCACACCTCACAATTCATGTCCTCAAACAACTTTCACTGGTGCAGTCACAGTAGGAGGGTCCTCAAAGAGAACGGTTCAGACCGTGCAACAAGAGTTACACAATAGAAACCACTTAGAATATGGAGGAAAATGCAGATTCAAATATCCTTATTATCAAAAAATTCAATTGAATACAATTGGAAACATTCGTGTTTATAGATTGGCCTCACAAGCTTGATACAACATGCTGAAAATACAGTATTCCTATATTCTCCCTAATGCAAGCCAAAATATTATAGATCGAATCCCATATTCAATCTAATTTTTATACTAATGATCTATTAAAATTATTTATATCACATCTGAGATCTAGAATCATCCGCATTGGCCAAAGATCATTACAATCTTCGATGAAGGAAATGTAACATGCATGAAATAGGTCGGCCTTGAATTTGAATTTCTCCTTGACACATGCATAAGATGAAGTGTGGACCCAAAATTAAGGTTAGGGACACTCCATAGAACAATTTGAAACACCTCACAAGGATCCACAAGTTATGGGAAGGATCCACAAGAGATCAAATTAGCCATTAGGCTTGAAACTACTTCGGTGCTTTGTTGTAGAAACTGTCACTTAATCTGAAAATAATAACTTTCCGGAAAAAGATCTAATCATGCTGAAATATTGGAATAAGGAAAATGAACATGTCCATAATAAAAACATAGATCCACAATGTATGGTGAGTAAATATGATGAAATACTGAATCTGCCAACTTTAACTAGACAAGAACTAAACAAGAACAAAACTGAAATGAAAATATTTTTGGTTGATGCAGGATTACAAAGAACCAAGGATGCTCCTGCATCAGACATCCGGGGTTATTTAAAAAGTGAGTCCCTCACTTTGTTGGGGCTAAATGAAAACCAATACGATCTACCTCATCCTAAGAAATCTAATAAGAATCCTCCACTGGTCTACCTTTCCACTTCACAATATATTATTTGTACTGTCTTCCATGCATTTTCCTCCCATCTCTGATATCCAAAATCTCTTATATCTCATCTGATTGTTTTTTAGGAAACTATTTTTCCAATTTTTCTTTACTATCTTCACTGAATTCTGCTTCATGGTACTGATGTAGATCTTCAATGTTGAATATAGGTGATATACCCATGCCATTCAGTAACTCTACTTCATATGCATTTCCTAAATCAAAGTTCTTCAAAATATTATAGGGTTCAAACTTCCTCATTTTGAGCTTATTGTATGTGCCAACTAGAAATATTTCCTTCCTTAAATTCACCATCACTTCATCTCCAAATTTGAACTCCTTATGTTTCCTCTTTTCATCTACTCGCTCCTTATACTTTCAGTTCATATCTTCCAATTGATGTTTTACTTGAGTAAGCACTTTCTTCATATGTTCTGCAAATTCATCTGCTTATGCACTCCTTTTATCTTCCTTACTAATGTCTCACAACTCTGAGATACCTCTAGGATGAACTCTAGTAACAATCTCAAAAGGTGTCCTTCTGGTACATTTTTTCACTGAATTATTGTAAGAAAGCTCTACTTGTGCAAGGACTAAATCCCAACTTCTAGTCTTTTCCCCAATCAAACATCTCAGAAAATTCCCCAAACCCCTATATACTACCTTTGTCTATCCATCAATCTGTGGGTGAAAAGTAGAACTGAACTTTAAATTTGTCTTTAAATTATTCCAAAGTGTCCTAAAAAAGTAACCAACAAACTTTGTATCTTTGTTTGAAATAGTACTCCTAGGTAATCCATGCAATCTGACCACTTCATTGAAAAACAATTCTACTACATGTACTGCATTTGTTGTCTTCTTACAAGGTATGAAATGTACCATTTTAGAAAATTTATCCACTACCACAAATATAGAATCATTACCTCTCTGTGTCTTTGGAAAACCAAGTATGAAATCCATGTTGATATCCTCCCAAGGTCTCTCTAGAACTGTTAAAAGGCTTATACAATCCAACATTTTGACTACTCCCTTTTGCAGCTTGACAAACTCTGTAACTCTGCACAAATTTCCTAACATCCTTATGAGTTTGTGGCCAAAAGTAATTATCACTTACCAATTCTACTATCTTATCAATTCCTAAGTGTCCTACCAATCCCCCACTATATTTTTCTCTCACCAAACTATCCCTCATTGAACTCTAGGGTATACACAATTGATTCCCTCTAAACAACATATCCTCCTGAATGAAATAATCCAACCATTGAATCCTATCCTCCAAGACTAGCTCTTTACAAGCTCTCCAAGGTTCTGCAAAATGTGAGTCTTCCTCATACAAGTTCTTCAATTCATCAAAGCCTAATACCTCCACTCTCAATTCTGCCAGTAAATTCCTTCTCCTACTCAAAGCATCAATGACTCTATTCAATTTTCCACTCCTATGTTTCAAAACAAAAGTATAACTCTGTAAGAATTCCACCCATCTTATGTGTCTCTAATTCAACTTACCTTGTTTGTTCAAATACTACAATGCCTGATGATCTATATACAACATAAAATCCTTAGGAAACAATTAATGTCTTCACTTCTTCAAGGCTTGAACTATGGCATAAAACTCATGTTCATGCATTGAATACCTTATCCTAGCATCATTCAATTTTTCACTGAAATAAGCTACTATTTTTCTTTCTTGACTTAATACTGCTCCAATTGCATTTCCACTTGCATCATAGTCTACTTGAAATACCTTTTTAAAGTTTGGTAAATCCAACATAGGCTGCTCAGTCACCTTCTATTTCAACAACTCCAAACTTTGGTTTGCTCTAGATGTCTACCTAAAATCTTTCTTATCTCCTCTCATTGTTTCTATTATAGGACTGCAAATAGAACTGAAATTCCTAATGAACTTTTGGTAGAAACTAGCCAATCCATGAAATGATCTTACATATCTAATGCTTTCTAGTGTAGGCCATTCAACAATTTCTCTTACCTTCTCAGGATCCATCTCCAATCCATCAGCAAATATCACAAATCCTAGATATACCAATTCTTCCTTCATGAAACTACACTTCTTAATGTTTATCAACAATTGCTCTTCTCTCAACCTCTACAAAACTTGTCTTATATGCAACAAATTTTCCTCTCTAGTCTTAATAAAAATCAAGATTTCATCCAAATAGATAATCACAAACTTACCCAATAATTTCATCAATACCTCATTCATCAGCCTCATGAAAGTACTCGGTGCATTTGTTAGTCCAAAAGGCATCACCAACCACTCATACAATCCTTCATTTGTCTTGAATGTTATCTTCCACTCATCCCCTTCTTTGATTCTGATTTGATGATATCCACTCTTCCAATCTATCTTTGTAAATTATTTAGCTCCACTCAAACAATCCATAATGTCATCCATCTAGGGCAAAGGAAATCTATACTTCACTATGATTTTGTTGATGGATCTAGAGTCTATACATATCCTCCATTCTCCATCCTTTTTAGGTGCTAGCACAATAGGTACTACACAAGGACTTAAGCTTTCTCTGATAAAACCCTTCCTCAAAAACTCTTACACTTGTCTATTCAATTCTTCATTTTCTATCGGTGTGGAAGACTAGCTCCAGGAATTAGATCCATGCAATGAATAATACTCCTCATAGGTGGAAATCCATCAGGTACATTATCTAAAATGATAGCTTCATATTCTACCAACAACTCCTTTATCTCCTCTGGTTGTTCTTCTACATGTTGCAAGTCTTCAACCTTCTTAGGAACCAAGACATAGCACATATTCTCATGTCTCAGTTCATCCAGAAATATCCTTCCATCAACCAAACAAATTCTAGCACTTGTGAAAACCTCAACTTTAGGAACATCCTCCAAGGGTAACAAAGTCTGCTTCATCACATTAGCAACAATGGTATATGTGTCCTTCTTTCCATCATGAATAGCCTATTTATCATACTTCCAATGCCTTCCCAGAAAAACATGCCATACATCCATAGGAATGATATCACACAAAACTTCATCATGATAATTTTCCTATCTTCAATTTCACCAAACATTGTTCATTTGCCAATATCTTATGCTCATCTTGAATCCATGCTATCTGATAAGTCTTCGAGTGTTTCTATCTTTCCAACTTCAATTTGGTCACCATTTCTTCAAAAAATAGGTTCTTGGAGCTTCCACTATCAATAATCACTTTGCAACATTTACCAACTACCTTGCATCTGGTTCAAAAAAAATTCTTTCTCTACAGCGGTTCCTGCTCCATCTCACTTTGACTCAATACTCTTATGTTCACCAACACTTCTCCCTCTTTCGATTTATTAGATGATCTGACATGATCCTACTCAGCAAAGGTTGTTCTTCTACTATTTTATGTATTTTTGCTTGTATCTCCCTAGTTACATTCAAATGCTCTATATCTTTCTCCACCACACTTAAAACAAGTTCCCCTGAATACTCTTTTTTCCTACCCTCTATCACCTTTCCTATAACCCTCATTCTGGTAACCACCATATCCTCCTCTCTGATAAGAGTTTCCATCATCTCTATGGTATGGATTATCATTCTTACTGACTTCCTTATCTTTATTCTGATCTAAAAAAGATCCTCTTCCTCCTCTAGTAAAAATTCTTCCTCTCTGAAATGTTCCACCCCTTCCTCTTTGTCTCTTCTCATGTCTTTTATTTAGATTCTCTTATGCTTTTAGTGCACATTGATATGCCTCCTCCACACTCTCACATATCTAACTACTTGCTCAGTCTCATCCTCCAAATGTCTAGATTTGATATTCAACTTGTAGAGCTCCTTAGTATAAGTTGTCACACTTGACTCCTTGTACTTCAAATTTTGTAACTTTAGGAACAAACTGATCTGATATTCTATGGGCATAAACTTCATCTTTAACTTATTCACCATCTGATCCCATGATTTTATCTTCTCCTTTCCTCTTCTTTGCCTATCTTTCTACGAATGTTCCCACCAAAGGGATGCATGTCCTTTCAATTTTGTACAAGAAAATTTCACCTTCTTGTCTTGAGCGGTACCTTCAAAATCAAAATACTTCTCCATCTCCATTATCCAATCAAGCAATTCATCTGAATCCAACTTACCACTATAATCTGGTGGATTGAAATGTGGTTTAGTATTTACTCTGGTTAGGTCTCTTATGAACCTCTCTTCTCCTTGATTGAGGCCAACTTGATTTTCTCTTTCCCCTTCTTCTTGTTCTTCTACCTCTTCATCACTCACATCATCAACTGGTCGACCTCTTCTCTAGGTTATTTCAACTACTTCTTATCTAGCAACAATTCCTCTCAACATCTCCATTGTAGCTAGGTCTGCATTTCCATGCGCTCCATTTCCTCTACCATTTCTTCTTCCCACCATCTTTACACAAGTCCTCTATAGCTACAGGTCAGATCCTCAGTACTCTACCCCACAACAATTCTTCAACAAGACTTCACAAACTCTAACGATCTCTCATGGAATAAATCTTGCTCTGATACCAATTTAGTGCAGCCATAGTAGGAGGGTCCTCAAAAAGAAAATTTTGGACCATGTAACAAGAGTTACACAACAAAATCCACTCAGAATATGGAGGAAAATACAAATTCAAATATTCTTATTATCATAAATTTCAATTACATACAATCGACAACATCTGGGTTTACAACTTGGGCTCACATGCTTGGTACAACATGCTCAAAATATAGTATTCCTACATGTTCCTAAATGCAAGCCAAAATATTACAGATTGAATCCCATATTCATTATAATTTATATCCTAATGAACTATTACAATGATTTATATCACATCCAAGATCTAGAATCATCCGCATCTGCCAAAGATCATTACAATCTCCGATGAAGGAAACATAATGTGCATGAAATAGGTTGGCCTTCAATTTGAATTTCTCCTCAGTAGGTGCATAAGATCAAGTGTGGACCCAAAATTAAGGTCAGGAACACTCCATGGAATAATTCGAAACACCTCGCAAGGATCCGCAAGTTAAGGGAAGGATCCACAAGAGATCAAATTAGTCGTTAGGCTCGAAACTGCTTCAGTGCTTTGTTCTAGAAATTGTCACTTAATCCAAAAGTGATAACTTGCCAAAAAAGGATCCAATCATGCTGAAATCTTGGAATAAGGAAAATCAACATGTCCACAATGAAAAAATAGAGCCACAGTGTCTGGTGAGCAAATATGATGAAATACTGAATCTACCAACTTGAACTAGACAAGAACTGAACAAGAACAAAACAGAAATGAAAATATTTTTGGTTTATGTAGGATTGCAAACAACCAAGGATTCTCTTGCATCATTCACTTAGGTAACCTTTATTCATTAATGGTGTCATAAAGCAATGTTAGCTAGTTTTCATAATTTTGCATATATAAATCTAAGAAATTAATGAGAAACAAAAACATTGCTTGGCCTTGTGAGATCCTAATTATATTTACCATTCAACATCCATCTCATTTTTCTATTCCTTTCATCATGCATATTTTAACCATTTGATATCACATATCCCAATCTTTAACACCTTATATATTATACCACCTTCCTCCATATTTCATCTTATAAACATATCATTATAATAAACCTTTTCTTCTGCTCATTATTGACCAAATCTCTTATACATTATTACTACACACCTCAAGTTCCCACTTCATGTCCTATATTCAAACCTTAGACACCACCTAATTCACTTTATGGTCTAATATTCCCTCCTAATTACTTCCCACTAACCTCTAGTATAGTTAACCTTAAAATTGTTTTATTATCCCATCCTAACTCATCCAGTTAATCTCTACTAGTCCACTCTATGTTCCATCATCCCCTCTTGATCGTGTCACATTATCTTCTAATTCACTTTTTTTTCCTTTATTCCTTCCTAATCCCATCCCATTAAAATTTAATAGTTCACCCTATTTTCTATTATCCCCTCCTAACCTGTCCCACTAATATTGACTAGTTCATCCTATGTTTCATTATTCCCTTCTACTCCCATCTTATTTTACCCTTTATTATTTAACCCTATGTTCCATCATCCCCTATGTTCCACCCTATGTTCCTTTACCCATTCTATGTTAAACCATCTTTATTCATGTTTCATCATATAAATATTCTCTATTATTACTACACATAGGTCAAGTTCCCATTTCATGTACTAGAATCATACCCTAGACACATCCTAATTCACCCTATGTTCCATTATTCCATACGAATCCCATCCCATTAACCTCTAATTTTTCACCCTCTATTTTGTTATCCCATCCTAACCCATCCCATAAATATATACTAGTCCATCCTATATTTCATTAATCCCTTCTATTTTCATCCCATTACCCTCTCTTATTTCCCTATATGTTCCATTATCGCCTCTCGGTCTTGTCCCATTATCTTCCCCTAATTCACCCTATGTTACTTTATTCCCTCCTAATCCCATCCATTAACCTCTAATAGTTCACGCTATATTTTGTTATCCCATCATAGCCCTTCCCATTAATCTATTCTAGTCCATCCTATGTTCCATTAACCGCTTCTATTACCATCCCATTATCGTCTCTTATTTCACCATATGTTCCATTATCCCCTCTTGGTCCTATCTCTTTATTTTCCCCTGATTCACCCTATGTTCCTTTATTACCTACTAATCACATCCCATTAACCTCTAATAGTTCACTCTATGTTCTACGATACACTCTTGGACCATCCCACTAATCTCTTCTAGTCCATTATATGTTCCATTATCACATTCAACTCCCATCCCATTGTACCCTCTATTATTTCACCATATGTTCCATTATCCCCTCTTGGTCTTGTCTCTTTATCCCTTCTATGCTATAGCACCTCCATCCAAGTTTTATGCTATACACATGTACTATTACAATAAATATTTCCTTCCACTCATTATTGACCAGATTTGTCTTCTCCATTATTGTTGCACACCTCAACAACCAACTCCACGTGCTATAGTAAAACCCTAGACATGTCCTAATTCATCGTATGTTCCATTATCCCTTTGAAATATGTTAGTAACATAGTAATTTTCAAATCATTCATGTGAACTTCATTGTGGAATTATCACTAATTTGACAACATTCCCTCATTAACATTACTTCGTCAACATTTGCAATTTGAATCTAAATGAGCACTTAACTTCGGAATTTGCAATAGTTTGGATTATCTCAGTGGACTTAATACTTTCACCATTCTATGATCTATAAGGACTATACTATACTCTCAATTGAGGCTAACCATTTAATCATTTATGCACGGTCACTACCACCAATAGGGATTGTACTGTTGCATAGACTACCATCACTTCCCAAAGTTTTCTTAACATTGTGTTTCAATTTATTTCAACTTTCATTGACATTTACCTTGTATTGAATTTTTTTATCAATATCATCATTCTTGACAAGCTTCCATCAAAAAATTTTGCACTCATGATGCATATTTTTTTTGTATTTTTATCTATGAATTTGTTGCACATTTACATTTTTAATTCCTGCTCATTTATGATAGTCATATTCTTGCTCATTTATGACAGTTATGAAGGGACTACCTGGACTTCTTTATATGATTGTTAGATGTGTTTTTTCATTTTTAGTTGTTGACATCAGACACCCCTAGTGATGTTGGTGGCACGATGGACCATGGAGTTGCTGCAGCAATAGCCAATTCTGATCCTTTGAGAGAGGTATACCATAGATTAGTTGATTTGACATTATATTTTCTCTTTTATGGTCTATTATTGAAAATTTACATGATACATGTACACATAGTTTAATTTATATCTTGATGGTTGCTAGAGGTAGGTGTCACACTAGATCGTGGACATGGTAATGTTGTAAATATTCATGATGAGTATTTATATGTGGTAAGTGACTATATTTTGTTATATGTCTTTCCATAATTCAATTTCTTTTTAATAAAAAAATATTTTTTATTGTATCAGGTGCATCTCCAAAGGAGTCGATAGAGGAGGTTTAGTGACTATGTTTGAAAGAAAAGAGAACCAATAAGCACTCCATTCAGCCAAATTTTGAAGGTAGCACGGGATCATTTTCCTTCCTCTAGAGGGAAATGACTATGTATTAGGGTCATTTGTTGTATGCCTATGTGGCATTTTGGAACATATGTTTTGTACTATAGATATATATGTGACATTTTATGTCCATATGGCTCTTTTGTAGTAAGCCTATATGATTTTTTGGATATATTGTATATACTTTTATCAATATATATCATTATATAGCCTTATGGATTTTTTATTAAAGAAAATATTATTTTTCTACTACCATTCTTGAATGATGTTATTATGTGTATTGTGTAAATTGTATGCTTGAATGTTGTAGGAATGGATTTTTTTTACATCTAATGCTTAAATAATTACTATTGATTGCTCAATAAGTTCCATCTAATGTGTATTATGCAAATAAGCCCCATTCCTAGTGGTTTGTATCCTTTGTAATGCTTCAATTACTTGTGCTTCACTTATTCACATGTATTCTTCACTTATTCATGTGAATGCTTCATGATTCCAATGCATAATTCATGTTTTCATATGTATTCTTCATGATTCATGTGTATACTTCATGTATTTACATGTATGCTTCATGCTTCTTGAGTTCTATTATTGTCTAGTGGTAAGTATTTTAATACCAAAAGGTTTCAAATGAACTGTAAGAGATCCTTCCCATAAAAAATATCATAGCAAAATGTATTTATTTTAATTCATGGTTGAGGTTGGCATCCAACAACTAATGGTTCTAATTCTAAAGCTTAGAAATCATTGCATTTGCATCTATAGAATAAGTGGATTTTTCAAACCTCACAAGAATATATATATACCTCTATGAACTTGTATGTACATGCGTCAAAACACATGATAGTTGTTGATCCAACCAAAAAAAATTATTTGCATCTACTAATACCACAACACTTGACATATCATTAAATGAAATCAATGCACGAGTCAGTTTTAATGATATTCTAAAGATATTAAATGTGTATGAACAACAATATAAGCTTGATTTTTGGATGAATCACCCATGTGCAATTATCACATTTCTCCCATATCCATCATTTAGATAAGTTAAAAAACCTCCTTCCATTTTCTATGCTAAAATAACATGATAAATCATTGGGAAACATGGTCCTATAATTACCGCCACATCATATTTTATAACTCTAGAGAACGAAAAAAACATATTTCATGCATATTGAATATCTGGAACCAATGTTTCACTAGTAGGTTGAGTTTTGCATCTTAGCAAGGGTGCACTATTTGGTGACAACAACTGTAGTTTAGACTCTTAAGGGATTTAGCTAGTTGAATGTATCTCAGAATGATTCAGCATGTTTGGGAGCAAAAAAGGACTACTCCTAGTGTAAACATACCCACTCGAATTTGCTTGAATAGTTCATTTGGTCACATGAGTTGTAGAACAGAATTCGCACCGTTTTGCAACTTTACATTGCTTACATTTGATAACTTTTTCTCCTAGTGAAAATTCTCCACCATGGGAAAATACCTCTGAGATAGAAAAAACCAAGAGATTTTATTATAGAGGGGCCCAACACAATCTCGTAGGCATTGGTGAGAAATTTCTAAGCATCATGGTATCTAAATAACAACCCATCAAAGATTGCAGTCATTTTGCACTTTGGATTCTTAAGGGATTTTTTCACTTGAACATAGCTCAGAGTGATTCAACATGTTTGGGTGTAAAAGAGGACCATTCCTAGCAAAAATATACCCATTCAGATGCATTTGAACAATTATTTTGGTCACCCGAGTTGCAAAATGAAAGTTGCACCACTTTACAACTTTACACTGCTTGCATTTGACAACTTTTTCCCCAAGTGAAAAGTTGTCACCACGGGAAAACACCTCTGACATAGTTAAAACCAAGAGAGGTTATTGTAGAGGGGCCAATGCAATCCCATGGCCTTAGATGAGAAGTTTCAAAGAATCATAGTATCTGAGTAACAACTTGTCAAAAATTGCATCCATTTTGCACTTTGGACTCTTAAGGGATTATGTTGGTTGAACATAGCTCAGAGTAATTTGACATGTTTGGGTGTGAAAGAGGACCATTCCTAGCATAAAATTACCCACTCAGATTCATTAGAACATATCTTTTTGTCACGGAGTTGTAGAACGAAACTTGCACCACTTTGCAACTTTACACTGCTTGTAGTTGAAAACTTTTTTTCCACGTGAAAAGTTGCCACCACGAGAAAATGCCTCCAAGTTAGACAAAACTAAGATGGTTTATTGTAAAGGGGCCCAACACAATCCCAAAGGCTTAGATGAGAAGTTTCTAAGCATCACGGTATCTGAGTAACAACCTATCAAAGATTGCAACTCTTTTACATTTTGGACTCTAAGGGATTCTGTCAGTTGAACATACCTTAGAGCGATTTGACATGTTTGGGTGTGAAAGAGTACCATTACTAGCATAAAAATATCCATCCAAATACATTGGAACAACTCATTTAGTCACACGAGTTGTAGAACAAAGTTGCACCACTTTGCAACTTTACACTACTTGCATTTGACAATTTTTTCCCCAAGTGAAAAGTCACCACCATGGAAAAATAACTTTGAGTTACCAAAAAATGAGAGAGTTTATTGTAGAGGGTCCCAACACAATCTCATAGGCTTAGATAAAAAAAATTTATGCATCACGGTATCTGAGTAACAACCCATCAAAGATTGTAGTCATTTTGCACTTTGGATTCTTAAGGGATTATATCGATTGAACATAGCTTAGAGCGATTCGACATGTTTGGGTGTGAAAGAGGACTATCAATAGCATAAAATTACCCACCCAAATTCATTTTAATAGTTCATTGGGTCACACGAGTTGCAAAATGAAAGTCGTACCAGTTTGCAAATTTACACTACTTGCATTTGACAACTTTTTTCTCATGTGAAAAGTCACCACCATGGGAAAATGCCTTTGAATTAGTGAAATCAGAGAGAGGTTATTGTAGAGGGGCCCAATGAAATCCCATAGGCTCAATTTTTTTTTTTTAAGTTCCATGGTATCCGAGTAACAACCTGTCAAAGATTGCAATCATTTTACACTTGGGACTTTTAAGGGATTATGTCGGTTGAACGTAGCTCAGAGCGATTCAGTATGTTTGGGTATGAAAGAGGACCTTTCCTAGTGTAAATTCACCCAATAAAATTCATTTTAATAATTCATTCTGTCACATGAGTTACAAAATGAATGTTGCACCACTTTGCAACTTTACACTACTTGCATTGACAACTTTTTCCCCAAAGGAAAAGTTGCCACTAAGGGAAAATGCCTCCAAGTTACCAAAAACTAAGAGAGGTTATTGTAGAGGGTCCCAACATAATCCTATAGCTTTAGATGGGAGTTTTCTAAGAATAATTGTGTTTTAGTAGCAACTCATTGAAGATTGCAACCATTTTGCACTTTGGACTCATAAGGGATTCTACCAGTTGAACGTAGCTCAGAACGATTCAGTGTGTTTGGGTGTGAAAGAGGAGAATTCCTAGTGTAAAATTGTCCACCTAGATACATTGAAAAAAAAAATTGGTCACATGAGTTGTAGAACAAAAGTTGCACCACTTTGCAACTTTACAATACTTGCATTTGACAACTTTTTCCCCAAGTGAAAATTTTCCACCACGGGAAAATGCATCTGAGTTAGTGACAACTAAGAGAGGTTATTATAGAGGGGCCCGAAATTATATTATAGGCTTAGAGGAGAAGTTTCTAAGAATCATAGTATTTGAGTAAAAACCCATCAAAAATTGAATCCATTTTGCACTTTGGAGTCTTAAGGGATTCTACTAGTTAAATGTAGTTCATAGCAATTCATAATGTTTGGGTGCAAAAGAGGACCATGCCTAGTGTAAATGTATCCACATGGACACATTGGAATAGTTCATTTGGTCACATGAGTTGCAGAATGAAAGTTGTGTCACTTTGCAACTTTACACTACTTGTATTTGACAACTTTTTCTGGAAGTGAAAAGTTGCCACCACAGGAAAATGCGTCTGAGATAGAAAAAACCAAGAGAGGTTATTATAGTGGGGCCCAAAATTATCCTATATCCTCAAGAAATAATTTTTTAAGTTTCAAAATGTCTGACTAACAACTTGATGAATATTGCAGCCATTTTGAGCTTTGGACTCATAAGGGATCTCGTCGGTTGAATGTAGCTTGGAGTGATTCGATGTGCGTCGATGTGAAAAAGGACCATGAATAGCATAAAACTACCCACCCGAATGCATTGAAATAGTTTTTTTGGTCACATGAGTTGTAGAATGAAAGTTGCACCACTTTGCAACTTTACACTATTTGCATTAGACAACTTTTTCTCCAAGTGAAAAGTCACCACCACGGGAAAACACCTCCGAGATAGTGAAAACTGAGAGAGGTTATTGTAGAAGGGCCCAATATGATCCCATAGCCTAAAATGAGAAGTTTCTAAGTTTCACAATGTCTGAGTAATATCTCATCGAAGATTGCAGCCATTTTGCACTTTGGACTCATAAGGGATTATGTCAGTTGAACATAGCTTGGAGTGATTCGACATATTTGGGTGTGAAAGAGGATCATTCCTAGAATAAATTTACCCACCCGAATGTGTTGGAATAGTTTGTTTGGTCACACGAGTTGCAAAATGAAATTTCCATCACTTTGTAACTTTAAACTACTTGTATTTGACAACTTTTTCTTCAAGTGAAAAGTCGCCAACATGGGAAAATGGCTCCAAGCTAGCAAAAACTAAGAGATAGTATTGTAGAGGGGCCCAATTCAATCCCATAGCATCAGGAGAGAATTTTGTAAGTTTCATGGTGTTTGAGTAACATACCGTCAAATATTGTAGCCATTTTTCACTTTGGAATCATAAGGGATTCTATCGGTTGAATGTAGCTCAAAGCGAAAACCAGTGCCTCACCTAAATAAGCTAAAAGTTATTGAAAAACTATTTATTACCACATGTGTAAATCCTTAGAAAATTTGGAAATCTCCTTGCTTCAAATTAAGTGTCTTGGAAACATTCACTTGGAAGTCCATTCCATTGACCTTTTGACTCTAATTGCAAAAGCACACACTTTTAATGACTCTACCACTTTTCCATCACTTAATTTTTTTGTTTCAACTTCACTTTAACAAACACATTTCCATGGAGAGCAATAAAAGACAGTAAATAGACAACCACCATAAGTTAACTATTCCATCACTTATGTTTTGTTGTTTGAAGTTTGTTGTTTCAACTTCACTTTTAATGACAATAAATAGACAACCACCATAATGTATACAAAGTATCATCAAATTATACACAAAGGAAAATGCAATACTCAGAGAACAACCATGAAGTATTTAAGTCAAAGGTTTTTTATTTTATGACATAAGCATTGAAAAGTAATTTTAAATATTTCATGGGGCTTATTTTCATGATATTCATGTGCACAATTGAAAATGGATTAAGTTTCATCTTTGATTTTTGAGTTTGGATCAATAATAGTGCATCATTTATGCATTGTGTCAATAAATCATAATGTTGATTTTTGCCTTGGAAAATTTTATCATGGAAGTCTGAGTCCAAAAAGGTTTGAGAATCATCGTGATAAGTTTTTAATAACTCGAGACAACCCAAGGTATGTTCTCATGTTGTTCCATCCTTTGTTTGTGTTATTGGCCATGTGACTATGTTGCCAAAGTTGACAAGAGCACCAAGTTCCAAGTGACATTTTGGAGAGATTGGTTGGTTGAAGAATTTTTGGGAGTTTTCAAAGGTGTTGGGGGGTATTGAAACATTATTTCCACCATGTTCATGTTGGTATGCCCTTGTTGGTGTGCTTTTCCTTGGATTCTCACTAGGATAGGTTTCCAATGGTGGCAAGGTGTACTAAGATTTCTTGTGCATTTCTTTTCAATGAATCCATTGAAGGGTGGATGAGATTATGTAAAGAGACATAACATGATGATAGTAAACCATAAACCATTATAAATAACTTTAAATTTAAACCATCAACCATTACATGACTAAGATTATGTAAAGATACAGATCATGATGACAGATTGTGTTTTTCCTTCAAGACAACTTTAAATGTAAACCATAAACCATTACAACTAACTTTAAATGTAATATACATATTTAATTAAGGCATATATATATTAAGGAATATACACATTTGCATGTATTAATTTCTCATAATTTTTATATATCAAAAAATAAACTAAGTCAATAACAAATATTACAATAGTGATGGAAGAACATATTGAAAATACTCCCATTTATCAATACTTGTAGCAATACATGTAGGGAAATAATCCTCCTATTTGTAGACTAGATCGTGAAATATATTGTACAAGAAACAAAAGGAGTTGTTTCCCAGTTTGTTTTCTCCAATCCACCTTAGGTGGCCCAATTATTTGCATTGCAAAATGCTTCAAAACATGTACATCCCCTACTCCCTTAGAAACACATGGGTAGTAGCCTCTCCATGGTTGTGTACTCTCATTAGAATTTGTTCCACAAAAACCTAAAAGATCCTAACAATTTCAGACATGGACTCACAAAAAAATCAATAAAAGACCAATAATGAAATAATGTCAAACATACACCTTCTAACTAGATCTATTATCACCTTCATGCATGCTATAAGTAGATTAATTGAAGGTCCTACAATGGTTATGTGGCCCATATTTTACTAATTTATCATCTCTCAATGATCCTATGTATACATTTCAAATATATATAAACATAATTAATATAAAACATGTAGCATATAAGAATCCAAGAAATCTACGAAATGGAAAAGAAAGAGAAGATTGAAAACTAGAAAATGCACTAGCAATCAATGTTTCTCATACCATTGAACACTTTCACTAGAACCTAATGTTGTTCTTTTCTTAAGTTGATAATATTTAATGAAGTCTTTCCCTTTTTTCTCCTTCACTAGTCTTGCATATCCCTTCACTAAAGAAAACATATAATTAATAAGTGGGTTAAAAGATAGTCACAAATGCATCAATGACCATCATAAATGCATATGACATCAAACACTAATACAAAATACCAACTTAAAGGTAGTCAATAGGGAGCATCATATAATTATCATTTTGCAAATTAACAATAATGCTATTTTACAAACCCTTCTACAATCAAACTTAAATTCTTAAAAGAAATCAGTGATCAATAACATGACTTTACAAATTCAATGTGCATACTTACAAATCAATCTAGGGAACCATTTGGGTTTTCTCTACTCTTTATTGTGTCAATTATTTCCTCGTGGCCAAACTCACACACTTTCTACAAGTTCTTATTCATGATTTTTCCCTTATATTTGATCAAATAAACATTGGCTATGACGACAAGGTTTGAGTAGTGAAGAATCTTTTGACACATGTCAAAGTCCTCAAAAAACCAAACTGTAGCATTCTTAATTAGGTACCTTCTAAGCCATGTTCCAGTAACAACCACCAAACCTATAGGATATTCTATATTTTCTCCATCTATAACTGAGGCCTCCAATTTATTTCTGGCCTTGATATAATGACGCAGGTAATAATATGTACCCTCTTCATTTTCTTCATCTGCAATCATCACATAAACATTCCCTACATTGATATGTTCATCTTATTAGATATATTTAATAAAAATCAAAATAAAACCTGAAAGTAAGATATATTGCATGGTTCTAGTAGGTCTGATACATGATCAAAGTAAACTGATGATTGCATCTTCATGTTTTGTAGAGTCGTCGAGAGATGATAAGTTTCAAGTGGGGTTAGAATTCTTACAAACCATTCATCAACCCACTTTGTTGACTCATAATCATTCCATGCTTGAAGTCCATGTACCTGCATTAGAGGTTCTAAAAGAGTGTAGCTTGCTTGATCCTATTACTATACAACAATCCTCATATTTTGCAATGTTAGTATCTTCTACTAAATGAAAAATTCTATGAACTAAAGAATTACCTTCACTAATTGGACCCATTGCATTATTGCACCACTTGAAAATTGATCTTGCATCTATCAGCTTTACACTATCTTTGTACTTTAACTCTTCTCGTGCTAAGGATATTTTGATACATGCACCTGCTCCATCATGCTCCCCCTTTCCATGCTTGGCCTCTGAGAAGTTCCACATATGGGGAACACCACTGATCGTATGCATCCTAATCAACTAGTAAAACATTCTATATTTCTTGAATTGTGATGTATAGTTATCTAACCATATGATATATTGAATGAATGATATGTCCCTACTAGCCAGATCAACATAGAACATCTGAAAGTAACCTTGCACAAGCTTTGTAGAATATGTGCAATCATCACTGATGTAAAATTAATACTCCCTCAATACTTTCATGTTGTCCTCTATACTATCATTTACATGAATGAATGCTATATGTGCAAATATAGCAACCTACGTGGAGTTATAGTATTGTGATTGCATCTTATTCTGTGGATGTAGTGTGTAGTTCTCTTCAAAGTCAACAACTGAAATGATGTTATGAAGTGGAAATGTGTCCTTGCATAACTTGAACTATGAGTCCAAACATTGATCTCTATGTGTATGCCTTGCATACTCATAGACCACCCGATCATGAAAAATTCCCATAAACTAATACACTATAATCTTATCAATGACCAATTCACACTTCTTTGCTTCTTTCCCATCTTTTAGACTATAGGCCACTATCCTGTATTTTCCAAATTCCACAATTATGTTTCCAATTGTGTGTGTACTATCCATGTGTTGGCAAATTGAAAAATGTAGCATGCCACCATAATTATCATATGTGCCATCCAAACATGAATTCTTGTAAAAAAATGTGACCATCCACTCTTTCACATAAAATGGAAGATAAGAATTCCCTTGAGGATTTAGGTGGAGGCCTTATGTTACATTCCTACAAAACATTGTTAGTATGCATATCTACACATATACATAGATAAACATCATAATGGTTAGAAAACTCAATATGTACCCTACAAAAACAAGTAGTGTGTGTGTGGTTTATTTTGACATAAAAAGGCTTTAGCATTTCAAAATACCTTTGATATATTTTAATTTGAGGAAAATTTTATACAAAATCAACAAAAAATTGTGTTTAAGTGGTATCCAAATAATGCTTTGGATGTGGCTCATGGATTTGAATACAAATTATCCTTACACTATCTCTTTTATTGGGTGAGACCCTTGTGTTATCCTTCCAATAATCTACTATTATAGATCTCAAGGCTTGAGAAATTTGTTTAGCTTTCCATGGAACTCTTCTTGAGAATTCCCATAACTCATTGCTATTTGGATCCTCCACTCTTTTACACTTTCCTTTGGCTCTCATTAGAGATGATCTACTTATTTTCAAAGACTTGCTTGTCTTTGTAAGGTTCACCTTGTTCCTTGTTTGACTGCTTAATAACATTGTTGTCATCACATGTCATGTGGCACAACTATCCTTTTTGTGTGAGGTAGAACCCATGCTCTCATATGCACTCATAAAGTTCTTTACAATGGAATTTTCACTTGAAAATTTTGAAATTCTCAGCCCAAGATCCTTCATGGTGGGCCTAAACTTGAGTTGTCTCATCATTTCAAAAAATAGTTAACATCTTCCACCCTCACTTAGCTTCTCAAAAAATAAACTCCATATCCTCTATGCATATCTTTGACATGCACATTTTAGAATCTTATTAGGCATCCATTTCAAAACATTGGAATCAATATCAATCAAAAATATAGGTTTTCTATGCAAAACTCTAGGAGGATTTCTCAAATGTAAATTTGTGTCAACGTTGGAATGTCAACAACATCAGGGATAGATCATGTACCTTCAATTGGAGGTGCAATTGATGACATACCTTGAGATTGAAATGTAAAGGATGATATACCTCCAACCTTAGATGTCATATGTGGAGTGCCTTAAAATAGAGATGTGTTTTCTGATGTACTTTCAAAACCCAATGTTGTTGATGGCGTGTCTTCAACTAGAGATGTGATTTTTGATGTACTTTGAAAACTACATGATGTTACTGGTGTGTCTTCAACTAGAGATGTGAATTGAAATTCACCCATGGCTGATTATGTGCCCCCAACTTCAGGATCCATTTGTGTCCTTCCATGAATTTTGTTCATTCATGCCCTTTGTGCTGCCAATTCGACATCTCTCTTAGATTGCACGGGAATTTCTTGTTGTATGGGTTGCAATTCCTTTTCTTCAAAAGCTTTCATTTTTATTCTCTTCGCCTTACATTTTTAACTTCACGTTCTTATAGTGTTAGAGGTTTTAGTCATTTCCTTGGAATGATGTTGAATGCTACATGTTCATAGAAACACATAGAAAAAAATTAAGTAATTCATTTTATGAAACATATTGATATCACTGATTACATTGTATTTTATGAAAGAAAGTACTGAGATGTTTGGAAATATGCCTCCAAGAAATGTGGTCTCATGGTGATGGACAACACCATGTGAGACCACATTTCTTTGAGGTATTCTTTCAAACAACTCACTACCTTTCTCTATGAAACCACATTCTATGTACATGTCTACCAAAGCATCTTATCAAACATGTCTATGCTACAACATTTTTCATACATGTGTACCTTAAAAAATTTCATATATTTCTACCAAAGCATTTTATGAAAGAAGGCGGTGAGTTGTTTGGAAAAATTCCTCCAAGAAATGTGGTCTCATGGTGATGGACATCAACATGAGACCACATTTCTTTGAGGCATTCTTTCAAATAGATAACTTACTTATTCTATGCTACCACATTTTCCAAACATTTCTATCAATGCATATTATCAAACATGTCTATGCTACAATATTTTTCATACATGTCTACCTCCATACCACAAGAAAAGTAGGTAATGCATTTTTTCAAACATATCCATACCAATGATTACATTGCATTTTATGAAACCCACCAAGAATTTTATGAAACCTATTCATATAATTGATTACATTGCATTAAATATCTTTAAAACTCAAAGCATTACTTTACATTTCATAACTAATGTATCTTATCAAATGTTGCATATCTTATCAAGCATTGTTGTCCCCAACCTAGGATTTATAACGAGCTTCAAAAAACCCATAACTTTTGATGCATTTGGTGAAAATATATGAAACTTGGTACTAATTTTTTGTAGGCCTATATGCATGTGTTGACAAAAGGAGGGTTGCTAAATCATCATTTTGTATGAGTTATTGAGGGAATTTTGTTTCTTTTTACAACTATACTGTATAAAACCTATTACTTTGAGGGATTTGCACAAAATTGCTTCATGTAAGTGTTGATCAATGTTAATAATGGTTTGAGGGGATTATTTGGAGTGTGGAAAAGTGATTAGGATCAAAGAAGTGACAAAACCAAGGTATAAGTTGCTGCCACCTTTCGAAACTAGAGAATATTGTGCTTATTGTTGTCAAAACCACATTGTGATTGTCAACCAAGCCATGAAGAACATGAATTCAAAGAAGGGTTTGTGATGCTATATCTTGGAATTATTCAATATTTCTTTGGAAATGAGATAGATTAGAAAGACAAAAATCATTTTCAATTGCACAATTTTTATTTTATTTTTATTTCTTAGAAAGGTAAATGGTATGAATGAATGTTTAAACTTGCATTAACAACTATGTCAAGTCACTTGAATTTATCTAAGAACGTGATGAAGGTGAAATTTTTATGGCACAAAAAAATTAATGGAAACTTGCATTAACATTGATGAAAGCTCTTACGTTTTCCAAATTAGTTGAAAATAAGAAATTTCCCACAACCATCACTAATAATAAATTTGAATCTATTATGTCATGTTTTCCATTTTTTATCTTCAAGCTCCTCAAAATTAAACTTTTACATGCATGATCTATCTAATTGAATGTTTAATTCTATATGTATCAATGAAGATTAATAAAATCATCAAATGAATGGGCTATAAATTGTCAAAAAAAAACAAAAAATCTCAATACAAACATCTACCTAAAATGAAAAAGAGTGAATTCCAGTAGCCATTCTAGAAATGGACTACTAGAAGCAATGCAAATATAATTCATAAGAAATTTTTTGTTAAGTTGATATAATTTATATAAGTTTAAACATGAATTCATCTAAATTATGCCATGTTTTTCCTTTTTTTTCTTCAAACTCATAAAAAATAATCTTTTTTATACAACTCCCATCTAATTAAATGTTGAATTATATGTCCAATTGTTATGATTAATAAAATCATGAAAGGAATTTAGTTTATATTGTCAAAAACAAACAAATATACTAAATAAAAATATTTCAATATTACCAAAATGAATATATTACCTAAGATAATGTAAAATGATGTAGAAAATTCAAAATGTCTTCTTTTACATTATCTAGCATGAAAATTGGTGGTAAAAAGGTGATGGATCAAGCATAGATTGGTACAACAGGGAGTCAACTACATAAAAAATGTGTTTTTGAGTCAGATACATCATTGAACCAAAAAAATGTAGAAGCATGTGGGCCTGAATCAAGGGTCAACCCCTATTTTATAGTTGCAAGGTAAAAACACATTTGGTGCTTGCCAAATTTGGAGAGCACCAAATGTGTTGCTTTAAATTTTTTTCCAAATATAGAGAGGAAGGGAGTGAGACTTGAGATAAAGAGAGAGTGGATAGGAGTGAGAGAGATTAGTCTAGGTAGCATGGTAGGGAGTGAGACATGAGAGAGAGAGACTTGAGAGGGATAAAGGTTTATCCAATTAGGGTGGGGGGAAAGACCTATCAATGGGATAAGGGTTGGAGGGATGAGACCTGAGAGACAAAATTACCAAAGGGGTAAAGAGAGAGGGAATTTGGGAGAGGGGGTTGTAGTGAAATATATTTTGTCTAGGTAGCGTGGGAGGTGCATGAGACTTGATAGAGAGGGAGTGTGAGATATGGGATTAGAGTGAGACATATTAGTCTAGGTAGTGTGGGAGGGAGTGACACCTAAGAGAGAGAGACTTGAGAGGGAGAGAGATTCATTCAGTTAGAGTAAGGGGTAGACTTGAGAGAGGGAGTGGGAGAGAGAGAGTGGGAGATAGAGGGATGAGAGACCTAAACCCTCAACCCTAAACCCTTAAAACCAAACCCTTAAACCCTCTACCCTCTACCCTCTAACCACTACTCTCAACCTAATACCCTCTACCCTTAACCCTATACTCTCAACCCTTAAAAAAATAAACCCAACTAAATTCTCTACCCTAATCCCTCAACTCTATACCCTCAAGCCTTAAACCCTTTAACCCTCAACCCTAAACCCTAAACCCTAAACCATCAACCCTCAACCCTTAAACCCTATACCCTCTACCATCAACCCTCAACCCTTAATACCTCAACCCTTAAACCCTAAACCCTCTACCCTCTACCCTTAACCCTCAACCCTTAAACCCTAAACCCTCTAACCTCTACCCTTAACCCTTAAACTATCTACCCTCTACCTTCTACCCTCAACCCTCTCTCTCTCAATCATAGACCCTCTACCCTTAAATCGTAAACCCTAAACCCTAAACCCAAAACCATCTACCCTTAACCCTTAAACCCTAAACCCTTAAACCATCTACCCTCTACCCTTAACCCTCAACCCTAAACCCTCAACCCTCTCTCTCTCCCTCACTCTCTCCATCTATCTCTCTCCCCTCGACACTAAACCATCAAATATCTCTCTCTCTATATATATACATATATATATATATAATATATATATAGATATATGATATCTCCCTCCATCTCTCCCTCTATCCATTCCTCCCTCTCTACCCTAATACCTCAACCCTCAACCCTTAAACCCTCAACCCTAAAACCTAAACACTCTACCCTTAACCCTTAACCCTTAAAACTCTCTACCATATACCCTCTACCCTTTATCCTAAACCCTCTCCCTCTCTCTCTCTACCCTAAAACATCAAACCTATAAGTCCTCAACCCTATGCCCTAAATTATCAACCCTCTACCCTAAACATTGTATCCTCAACCCTCATCTATCTCTATCCCTCCCTCATCTTCCCTCCTTCACTCTATCTCACTTCTCCCTCCATATCTCCCTCTGTCCATTCCTCCCTCTCTACCCTAATCCCTCAACCCTTAAATCCTTAAACACTCAACCCTAAAACCTAAACCCTCAACCCTTAAACCCTAAACCCATAAACCATCTACCCTCTATCCTCAACCTAATACCCTCTACCCTCAAA
>CM021100.1:750739149-751052862 GCA_007115665.2 Sequoiadendron giganteum
GAGAGAGAGAGAGAGAGAGAGGGGGAAGGGTATAGAAAGTGAGTGGGAGATAGAGGGGTGGGAGAAAGATAGAGGGAGTGAGATAGACAAAGGGAGAGGGAGAGATAGAGGGAGTGAGAGAGATAGAGGGAGTCAATGAGAGAGAGTGAGAGAGACCTAAGAGAGGGAGAGGGGGTAGGAGGGAGAGACTTGAGAGTGAGAGTGATGGAGATGGGGTGGGTGGGAGATACTTGAGAGAGAGGTAAAGGGAGAGAGGAAGAGAGAGAGGGAAGGGGTGGGATGGAGATACCTAAGAGAGAGGGAGAGAGAGAGAGATGGAGAGAGAGAGAGAGTGAGAAAGAGAGGGGAGGTAGGAGGTAGAGACTTTAGAGAGAGAGATGGAGAGAGAGGGGGTGGAGAGAGGGTGGGATGGAGAGACCTGAGAGAGAGGGAGAGACCTAAGAGAGTAGGAGAGAGAGGGAGTGGGAGATAGAGGTATGGGAGAGAGATACAAGGAGTGAGAGATATACTTGAGAGAGGGAGATGGGGTGGGTGGGAGATACCTGAGAGAGAGGGAGGGAGGGAGGGAGGGAGGGAGGGGGTGGGAGGGAGAGAGATAGAGGGAGTGAGATAAAGAGAGGGCATGGGAGAGATATAGAGGGATTTATTGAGAGAGACTAAAAGAGACCTAAGAGATGGTGAGGGCGTAGGAGAGAGAGACTTGAGAGAGAGATAGGGAGGGAGAGGGGTTGGGAGGGAGAGACCTAAGAGAGAGGAAGAGGGAGAGAGAGTGGGAGAGAGATAGAGGGTGTGAGAGAGAGGGAGAGATGGTGGAAGAAAGATACTTGAGAGAGAGGGAGAGAGAGGGATAGAGATAGAGGGAGTGAGAGAGGGAGGGAGTGGGAGAGAGATAGAGGGAGTGACAAAGGGAGGGAGAGGGGTTATTATGCGGAGAATTTTAAAAGAGAGAGGGAGAGGGGGTATGAGGGAGATACTTGAGAGAGAAGGGGGGGTGAGAGGGAGAGACCTGAGAGAGAGGGATAGAGATAGAGTGGGAGAGAGATAGAGGGAGTGAGAGAGACAGAGTGGGAGAGAGAGAGAGGGAGAGGGGATGGGAGGGAGAGACTAGAGAGAGAGATATGGAGAGGGGGTGGGAGGGAGATACCTAAGAGAGGGAGAGAGAGTGGGAGAGAGATAGAGGGACTAAGGGAGAGAGAGGGAGAGAGACAGAGTGAGAGAGAGAGGGAGTGTGAGATAGATAAAGGGAGTGAGTGAGAGACCTGAGAGAGGTAGATGGGGTAGGAGGGATATACTTGAGAGAGAGATAGAGAGAGAAAGATAATGACCTAAGAGAGGGATATGGAGTGAGAGAAAAAAAGACCAGAGGGGGAGAGAGAGAGGGAGTGTGAGAAAGGGGGTTGGAGTGATAGATTTATCTAGGTAGGGTGGGAGGGAATGAGACCTAAGAGAGGGGATTGGAGTGAGAGAGAGTAGTCTAGGTAGCGTAAGAGGGAGTGAGACCTAAGAGAGAGAGAATTAAAAGGGATAAAGAGTTATCTAGTTAGGGTAGATCCCTTATGTATTATCGTTTGCGACTGCATGTGGGGATAACCCTTCTTAACAATGCAACTTTATTTAGGAATATATCATTTGCATAAGGCTTTCAAAATAAGCTCGCATTACCCTTTTATCAATTGGAATTTATAATTTATACTTTAAATTAATTTCTCACATCATGGTGTTTACAAATTCCTTTAAAGTGGGTGCATACATTGGCATTATTTCATTTTTGTATTTTTTCTTCACTTTTGTTCATAGGAGTTTGACTTAGTCTAATGCTCACATAGAATTGACCATTTTTTAGCACCTTACAAAATTTATTAGGGAGTATAAATTTTTGTATGGTTGACGTATGGGAACACACAACCTATAGACCTAGTGCACCTTTCCCATCTTCCACCCCTTTTTATGGGTACACACCTTGTAGACCTAGTGTGTGTTTCTCTTCTTTTTTTTGTCTTTGGGTCTCACTTAGTGTATATTGAACTACACTATCCCTTATGAGTGTATTCCATGGCCACCTAGAATAATATAGCTTTCTTTCCAATGGATCCATGTGTTTCATAAGTGATATTACATCCTTTTGAGATAATCATTTTATTTTGATAGAGCATTCAATGGATGACATTTGGTATTTGAGACAATTTAAGACTGAGGTCTCTTTGCCTTACTGACTCGAATCCCTTTAGTAATAACCTTGTGTTTCTCCATGTGTCTCTTATGTGTTTTCTTCATGTTTTCATCACATTTACATCATATTTTTTTTATTTAATCATCATCCATATGTTATGTTGTGTCACATTTGTTTTCATCATGTATGCTTTGTGTTTTATGATATGTATGTTTATGTATCTTGTCTTGCTACAAATATCTTACATGCATGTGTGTCCCTTTGTGCTTATTTTAGTTTTATTTTAGATCTTGGATCTTGAGGGCTTGTGAAAAATCCTTGATCTTTTTCATCCTATATCATTAAAATTTGTGCAATTGGACCCCTCTTGACATATATTTCTCTACTTTAGTGTGTCTGAACGTAAGTTCATACTCTCACTAATGTGGGGGCTAAATGTAGTGTAAAAAATTGTATGCCTTTACAAGTTCACACTATGTTTGGGTCCCTTAATTTATTTGACTTAATGAAGATTCTAATTTCCCAAAATTATGCATTCCAAAGCCTTATTTTTCTTGGTTTTTGAAAGGATAATCAATAATTAATTAATACATTTAATATTTTAATCACCATGGAATATGAGTGTCCTAGAGTTATAGTCTAGGACCCATTTTCCCAAGGGTGTATGGGCCTCGTTTAAGTCCTAAGATCTATTTTAAAATATGTTTTTAGTGGCATTTTAATGATTCAGATTCAATTTGCAATTGTTAGCTTTTAGAATCTATTTTTTGGGAAATTAGATCAACACCTATAAATACATAGTCTTTTTATCATTTCAAATCTAAGGATCAATAACACACTTTATGAAGGATATACTATTGAGAAAATATTATTGTTAAGAGCATTCAAGAGAATATTTCTCAATAATTTATTGCATCAATTAAGTTCCTAACATCATGTTCAATTCTATGTGTGTTCATATGATCTTGTGAAGGCTAATATGCATTGTTGATCCTAAAGCATCCAAGCATTTTAAGTATCCAAATACATCAAGCAAAGAAATATAAAGTTCCTTTGGATAGATGTGTTTGAATTCAATCCTCTAAGGGAAGCCATTGAAGGGTGGTGAGTTGTATCAAATCATTGTTCATTCATCATTTCCTTCTTTTTTTCAGTTATCTTTCTATCAAGGTTTAATTACCAAACTTGGGGTTTGACCACAGAAAACCCTCATACAAAACAAAAGAATTTTTCCTCTTTATGTATGTGTAGGTTACAGGTGGAAGAAGAATTGAAGATCTTGAAGAGAAAACTATCATTCTTGTATAAGTTATCATCATTGTTGTCAAGCCACAGAAACAAAGTTGTAGACTTTATTCTCGACTTTCGAATAGTGGGACCTATGTCAAACTGAAGCCAAGATCCAACATTAGAGGACAATCAAAACTTATTTTTGAGCCCTAGACTAAGACCCATTCCCCAAATGGTGAATGAGTCCCTTTGCACTCCTCAAAACAATTTTTTGGTGACAAGTACATGTGTTCAAACCCTTCTGAGATCTATGTGCAAATTTTTGTAACAATCTATGCATTTTCAAGAATCTGCATTTTAGGATTAAGTCTTATTTTTCATATAGTTTGAATGTTTCAAATTATTTCAATTTGGTTTCAGATCTATCCTATTGTCCTAAGGGCTAAGATCTGGGTTTGATTGGCTTACCTTTAAGTTTGAAGGTCAATCTTTACACCTTGTGATCTCTTTCCTAATAAAATTTATGGGGAAAGGCACCTATTAAGATCCCTAAGGTTTTATAAAAAATAATGATCTATAAAATTTTATAGGGGATCCCTTTTCCCTCCATTTCATTTATAAGGATTTATCCACAAACATAAGATCAAAATATTCTTGGTAGATGGTTGAGAAGACTTAAACATTTATACTTTAAAATTGGTCAAATAATTGGGATATTTTGACAAGGTTATTGAGAAACAAAAGGGAATTTCCATTATAGTCTATGATAATAATTAATTTAAATTAAATGGGACTATCAAACTTCTAATTGAGGTTGATCTAGCTAATGCAGAAATAACTTGTCAAGTCTTGGACCTTAATTTACCTCATTATACCCTCCTAGGACACTCATGGATACATGCCATGCAAGTTGTCCTTTCAAGATATCATCAATGCCTAAAATTCCCTCACAATGAAATTGAGGTCACTATTTATGGGGACCCTCAACCTTTCTATTATTGTAAGAATTTGTAAGAAAAATATCAAAAATTACTCCAAGTACCTAATAATGATATAGCCTCCCATTCAAAATTTTATGTGGATCCATAAATATTAGCCTCCTCATCCACCATTCGTAAATATCATCTAGATATAAAAGTTCAAGTACATGATAATGGTTGTGGAGATTATAGTCTTAAATAGTCCTTTTATGTAGGAAAACTTCCATCTTTTCCTAAGATATATGGTAAACCACAACATATAGGCAAAACATCTTCTACTATTAAATTTGAGCTTGCTATTTTCTCCAAGTGGGGATATCTTAACAAATAGGTCATAGAGGAATATTTTTCCAAATGGTTGTACCAAGAGGAAAAGAAACAAGATACTCTACTAGTTGATCCAAACAAAAAAGGTATCTTGATAATTAAGGATATGGGATTCAAAGTCCATGGAAGCCTTGGTCTAAATCAACAAGGAATAAGAGGACCTATTGTTCTCAAAAAAATAAAAAAATACCAAGGACTTGGGTATGGTTTGTAAAATAAAGTTACCCCAAAAATTGAGAGTATTCTTAGTGTGGTAGATGGAATTTCTCTAGTGATTGACACTTCTAATGATGATACCATCGAGGAATCTCCCAGGTACATCATTGATCTATTTGAAAATTCATACATCAACACCATCACAACCTTGTCATTTACCTTATATTCACAAGATGATAGCCTTCAATTCATTTATCCCCAACTTATCGATTGGGACCAACAACAAGTACCAATTCTAGATTTCCTTGAAAATACTAAAGCTATTGCTGAGTTCATGGGACTTAGAGATGGCATGTCATTTGGATATCAAAATGATTTTTTTTATATAGATCTTGATTTTACAACATACTTTGGGGGGAACCTCGAATCCTTTGGTTGTAAAAATGAAAACATAAATATCAAAATAGATCCCCAAGTGATAAACACAATGGGGCACTTTTGGATCTTGAAAAAGTAAAGAAAAATGATGTATCCAAGGGTAAAAACCTCTCCGAGGCACTTTAGGATGAAGGATTTATTTTAAAAAAATGAAGATATTGTTGAGTTCATGGGACTTAGAGATGGCATTCCTTCTAGATATCACAAACAAATTTTTTATATAGATCTTGATGTGAAATCATACTTTTGGGGGAACGTCGAATCCTTTGGTTGTCAATATGAAAACATAAATATCAAAAAATAGATCCCAAAGTGATAACCACAATGGGGCACTTTTGGATCTTGAAAAAGTACAAAAAATGATGTATCTAAGGGTGAAAACCTCTCTGAGGCACTTGAGGATGAAGGATTTGACCTCCCAAGTATCATAAACATGAAGGGAAATCAGTGGCATTGTTAGAAGACTTAAAGAAGATCAATGTTGGAACTTTCGACAATCCTAAAGTTACATTATATGCAGCATCTCTAGATACTAATGAGAAGCAAAATTTTACATCATTCTTGGAGGAATGAAAAGTAAAATTTGAATGGTATTATGCTCACATTCCTAAATTAGATATAATATTAGTGGTCCATATATTAATGATATATCTAGACACAAAACTACAAAACAAAAGCTATGTAAGATGCATCCCCAAATTGCATTATTGGTCAAATTTGAGCTACAAAAACTCTTATATGTTGGTTTTATAAGACCAATTGATTACCCAGAATGGGTGTCTAATCTAGTACCCTTTTGTAAGCCCACTGGAGGCATTCACATCTACACCGACTTCAGGGATCTCAATAAGGATTTTCCTAAGGATTAATTTCCATTACTGAACATATACATCATAGTAGATTTGATAGTATGTCATGAGCTTCTTTCCCTCATGGATGAATTTTTAGGGTAGAATAGAATTTCATAGCATAAGAAGACCAGTATAAGATAGCATTCACATGAACTTGGGGAATTTACTATTAGGATGTGATGTCATTTGGTCTAAAAAATGTTAGTGAAACCTATCAATTAGCTATAATAGTTATCTTTCAAGACATGCTTCATGACAATATGGAGGACTATGTGGATAATATTTTAGAAAAATAAATCACAAGGAAAGGTCATCTAGAAGTTATAGCATAGATATTTGATAGGCTAGAGAAATATAAAGTAAGGTTCAATCCAAAGAAGTACATATTTGGTGTTCATGAAAATTATTGGGATACATAGTGTCTCATAGAAGTATCAAATTGGACCCTGCAAAGGTAAAATAAATTGTTGATATGCCTCCTCCAAGAACCCTAAAGTAACTTCATAGTGTCCAAGGGAATCTCTAATCCATCAGAAGGTTCATAGCACAATTAGAAGATAAGTGTCACCCATTTACTCATATCCTACATAAGGATGTCAAATTCAAATGGGATGAGAAATGTCAAAAAGCCTTCCAACAGCTTAAGGAATATCTAGCATCACCTCCAATATCGATGCCTCTGGTTCCAAATAAACCTTTGATATTATATATTTAAACCAAATTTATAGCATTAGGAATTATTCTAGTACAACATGATGATTTTGAGAAAGAAAGAGAAATGTAATACATCAACCAAACCTTAGTAGGATATGAGCTTAATTGTACTCCTATCGAGTGAGAATTTCTAACCCTTGTATTCACTTCACAAAAGATTTAAAATTATAGGCTTAATCATCAAATTGAACTCATATCTAAAGTATATCCATTAAACTATCTATTTTCAAAAGAAACACTCATAGGCCACATGGCTAAATGGGTAATGATAATTATCAAATTTGATATAGAATATGTAGATAGAAAATATATGAAAGGGAAAATAATAGTAGATCACTTAGCAAAGGCACCATTATATGATGAGTTCATCCTCTCATATCATAATTCCTAGATGAGGTGATCTTCAACATCACTCCTAAAAGATAATGGAATTTTTATTTTGATGGATCACACACCCAACATGGTTGAGGGGAAGGAGTCCTATTATCACCCCTCAAGGTGATTGCATACCAAAGTCATATTGGATAGCATTCCCATGCACAAAAAAAATTGTTTAATATGAAGCATTGATTATAGGACTAAATATGTCTATACAATGGCATATAAAATACATAAAATTATATGGTGATTCATAGCTAGTGGTTTGATAGGTTAGTGATGATTATCAAACAAAATATGATAACTTACTTCCATACAAAAGAATGGTGGATAGTTTCAAACAATAATTTACTACCATCTCATTTGAGAAAATACCTAGAGTTAATAATAGCTTGTAAATGGTATGGTAACCATTGTGTCTCTCCTAGACATGCCCCATAATAGTTATAAGTGCGAGTTTCTCATGGAACAATTATTGGTACTAGTATTCAAGGTCCCTAAATCAAAATTTGTGTGTGAAATTCTTGATATCAATTCACCTTGGTACCAAAAAATTTACACCAATCTTCAAAATGGTATCATGCCACCTAACCTTACCATGAACCTTAAGAAAAAAATCATGCACCGATCATCTCACTTCACCATTTTAGGTAACACTCTTTACTGAAAGATTCTTGATAGTACATTGATTATATGTCTTAACTCAAAAGAAGCTTCAACTATAATACATGAGGTACACTAAGGTTTTTGTGGGTCACATTATAGTAGCCCTACTCTTGCTAGGGATTTATTAAGGACATAATAATATTGGCCTACTATGAATAATGAATCACACTAGTTTACTAAGAAGTGTACAATTCAACAACATGGTGATATTATTCATGCACCAACACAAGAGTTGAGGCCTATCACTACACCATGGCCCTTTTCACAATGGGGACTCCATCTCATAGGAAAAATTTCTTCCACATCCTTTAATGGTCATAAGTTCATTATAACTACCACTAATTATTTTATGAAGTCGTTAGAAGCCATCCCCTAACCTACATTATTGGTAATAAATATATAAGTTCATTCTAAACTGCCTAATTTGTTAGTATGTTGTTCCCCATTCCATCATCATAGACAATAAAACACCCTTCAAAAATTAGGATGTCCAAAATATTTTCTCTCATTTCTATATCCAATGTCACTTTTTCATGTCATATTATCCCCAAGGAAATGGTTAAGATGAAGAGTCTAATAAAAATATCCTAAAATCCTCAAGAAGACAATTAATGACACTAGTCATGACTAGCACCTCTATCTCAGTCTATCCTTATGGACCTATCATACTAGTATTTGAATTCCTACTAGAGCTACACCATTTTCCTCAATTTATGGTATCAAAGTAAACTCTTATTGAGTTCAAGATTCCATCATCTTGTAGAAGGTTATTTTTGGTTTTTGTAGGTGATCCTAGAGGTATGAGTCCTTGAGTGACTCTAACATGGCATCAAAACTTCATAATTGAAAAACCCATTCTCATATCTAAAGGTGATTTGAGATTTATCTTTTGTTAGGTGCACATTATGCAAAAATGAATCTCACATTTGAATCTAGAAGGCCTGAAATCCCCTATTTTTTTATTAAATACTTGATATTTGGGAAAACAAATAAAGCAATTTTTGGAGGGTTTAATATATTTCATAGAGAAAATCCACATAGGAATACAAAATTCATATGGTATGGATCAATTTGACCATACCTTTTCATACCATTTGTAGGAATAATTTGTTGCATGGCCACGTGAATATTCCAATAATTCAAACATATTATGTGTAGTGTATTCGTCTGGTTGGCATCAACATCATACTCTACAGACCTGTACAATATCATCACATCACATTGGGTATGAGGGCTTGAATTGCAATTTTCATATGAAAAAATTATTAGCATTGAATTTTAAATTTTATGTCTAGTTGTGGGTTTGAGTAGCCCATGGTTTTATTGTATCACAAGGTGTTTAACATTGAGTGATTCCATATGGTGCCCACCACAATGTCATCAGGAGCAGTAACACCCTAGTGGATCAATTAATTATTTTTCATTTTTTTAAATTTGGTAGTGGGTGGTCATATTAAGAACTATCAAGTTAGCCACTTAAGCACCTAGGCACTTTAATCTTTTTCTCTCGGGCCCTAGAAGGGCATATTTTTTTTAAACACCATAACTTTCCACCGGGGTGTCAATTTTTTTTTTAATGAGATATCAATAGAAATCTAGTTTTGAGCACTTCAAAATGGTGCAATCTATTTTTCAGATTTTTCCTTAGGTGAATTTTATTTCTGTTTGAAGTCATATTTTATTTTGTGGACCTATGAGCTCATAATTTTTTACCAAATTGTCCAATTTTGATGATTTTTGCAACGTTCGAAAGATATTGAGGAGATCTACATTTCTATTCATGAACTTTTCTAGATGTATTCTTAGGTATATTTTATTTATATTTTGTAGATTTTCATTTTGGTTGTTTACTTGGACATACTAACACTTGGAGAAGATCTTTCCACTTGGGGAGGCTTCATTTTTAGTGTAGGTCATATTGGGCAAGTGTAATTTTAGTTTGAGAATCTCATTCTAAGATATTATTGCAAATTTTCCATCTTTGATCCATCTTGGCATTGTAAAATCTAGAACACAATTTTGACATTGTAATCACACTACATATAAAGTGTCACATCATATTATTGGGGAGATTCTTGATTGAGTGATTTGGGGTTCCTATTAGTGCATTGTGTTCATATATTTTCCCGCGCCCTTCTTTTTACATGGTTCATTTGAAGGTTCCTTTGCTAATATCATATAACTATTCAACTTGGCATGAACATACATGGAGTGTGCTAATGAATCAAGTTCACTATATATGTGTTGAAAATAAGGTACCTAAACCTACAAATTTTAATAAAAAGATAAAATTGATGGTTGAACATACCAAAGCTATTGAATGTATTTGTAACCTATTTTCTCAATATTTTTTGTTTCAAATTGAATCATGTAAGAATTCTCATGAGGCTTGGGATTAATTAAAAACTTTGTATAGTACTAAAAATGAAGCAAGAGGCTGTCAAATTGATAATGAACTGATGAGCCTTGATCCTAAGACCTTTGACAACATCTAGGACTATAATACTAAGGTTAATGATCTAAGAGAGAAATGTACAACATGTGGAATAGATAAAAAGGGAATTTATTTGGTCTATAATATATTGAACTAACTTGGTCTTGATTATGTTTCTTTTATTTCTAGCTTTCATACTCATAGATTGATTATGTGGCCTACATATACTACACCTTCATTTGAATATTTTTTTGACATGTTAATACATGAGTAATAAAAGTGTAACATAGATAAAATGGATGTTGCGCAGTAAGATGGTTAAATCTAATCTAACATGCATAAACCTAAATCAAACAACTAAGAATGAATCAAATGAAACTAAAACAGTAAATAAAACAATAACATAGAACAGTCTCACCGAATATCAATCCATTTCCTTGAATTATCTTGATTGTCCTTCTCCATTTTGTCATGTTGGTATTCTTGCCCTTAGATTTTTTGTATGTATGCAAGAATAGCCCAGATGTATGTCTAAGAAAAATATCAAAGATTATAAGTTCTTCTAAATTGTATTGATTTCGGGAGGAGGAATAATGACAATGACAGGTCAATTTATAGAAATTGGGTTTTTGAACGATTGTCTTAGATTCAAAAGAGAGATCAATGATCAAGATTGATGAATTTCATGCGATATGAGTTATGTGTTAGTTAGAATGGGAGTTGGAAAATTCTGTAGGATAAAGATTAAATTAGAATAATAATTTAATCTGGTGTTAAGACTGTTTGAAAATAGACTGAATAGGAGTTCAAGATTAAATAAATGATTTAATCTTCAATTGAAAGTCTTCAAAAATAGAAGAATTAGAATTTGAATGAAAAGGATAAATTTAGAACTCGAAGAATGATCTGTTTGAATGCACACATGAATTAATTAATTAAATAAAGATATTTAATTAATAAATATGTTCATGCATATGAGTTAGAACTAGTTAACTAACTGGTTCTGATAGAGAGTCTCTTCATAGAGATAATCAGATATTGAATCCAGAGATAACTAAATGATTCAAATAGATCTCGAGTTAGATGGTGAGTAAATAATTAGATAACTGGACAACAAAAAAATGTGACAAAAACAATTAATTAATTTAATTCAAAATTCGAAATTGAAATGATTTAAATAAATAATAATTTATTTAATTGACTATTGAAAAGATTAATTGAATAATTAAATAATTCGAAAAGAATATTTAATTATAGTCAAAATACGATAAAGGGGTAAATTAAATAATAAATTATTTAATTTAGAAAGAGAATTAATTAATTACTGACACAATTAAATAAATAAGATTCATTTAATTAATCAAAGTTGAATAAGGGTCATAATGAATTAATTAAATAATTAAAAGGTTATTTAATTAATAGAAGAAAGATGTGTTTAGAAAATATTTAAATAATTATCATTATTTAATCATGACCATGGGCATTAGAAAATTATGTCGAAAATGGTACTCGCAAGCTTAGACCAATTTTCAGTGTCTACAGTTTTCCCCTCTTTGATACAATGTCATTTCAGCATTTGTGTCAAAGAAAATCATTAAAAATATGCCCCAGTCATGCCTTGGTATGAAATAGATTAGGGTATGCCCCCTTAGGAAAATTGACAAATTTTTGAAAAATTTCAAAAAATTAGGAAATAGTCCCTATAAATCAATTTGATGGCCAGAAATGCTATGGAGTTGATGATATTGAATTTGAAAGTGTTAGGGATGTGTATAGGTCGATTGAAGATGGAATTTTATGCAGCCAATAGACAAGGTTAGAAGAAATGCCACCCAAACCCTAGGAATAAATAGAAATTAGGGTGAAAATCAAGTCATTTGCACCCTTAAGATTTGAAGAATTAAGGATTTTAGCTCTAAGCACTCGGCGAAATGTCTCCAGTTCCATACACCCAACATCACAGATATTGGATCTGGACCTTCCGAAAGCTAGCCGACGTAGGACCCCCGGTATGTACCCTAAACTTTCTCTTGAATTTTTATTTTGTATGTAGTTTTAGGCATTGAAAGTTTATTTATCAAATCTGGTTTTTGTAGTTCAATGCATATGCGTTCGTATGCAATGCATCTGCTTGCAGAATGACGCATATGTAAAAATGCGTCTAGGCATTTTTAGAACATTTTAGGAATACATGCATTTGTCTTTTTATGCACCGCATTTGATTCTATGGATCACATATGAGTTTAGTTTAGGCACATGTAGGAAAGTGAATCATATTTGCTAAAGTGAACCGCATGTGTGTATTCTATAGGTAGTGAATGTGCACCGCATATGAAATTATTTGCACGCATTTTCTTGTTTGCTTGAATTTACTAATTTTGTGATGCATTTGAAATATGTAACACATATTCTTAGTTGTTTGATGCATGTATATTCATGCACCGCATTTGCAATTAAGAATGATGCATATGATATGTGCACCGTATATTTTTTTAAAACGACGCATTTGACTATAAAATTTTAGAAAAAAAATTATGATAGAAAAGTGGAATGATTTGACATTTGACACCTTGGTTGAATGCACTTTGTAGGTTATCCTAGATCCTATTTATACTCGAGAGTCACAATCAGATACTTTCGAGCTCAAAGATCGATTAGTGAGTGCAGAGACACACTTGCTATGGAGATTAGGACTTCATCATGTGTTGACCATGCCCACGATTTGGGAAAATAGAGGTAATCTTACTGACCTTTGTGAGAGATGGCATTCACAAACCTCATCATTTCATTTTCCTACGGGAGAGGCAACTGTCATGTTAGAGTATGTGTATAGGATCCTTAGATTTCCCATCAGAGGAGAGAGGGTGATGTACGATACATAATGTGGATATAACGAGATTACTAGATTTTATGTATATGATGATGTCAGGAGATTGGGCATAGAGCATTACAAGATTAGATGGCAGGTGCTAGCAGATTGATTGTATACTATGTACATTTATTGGTCGGATAGTTCTTCCTGACCATCAAGGTCATGGATTTCCTATCAAGTGGGGGGGGATGTTAGTTGGGATTTTAGAGAGGGAGGTTGTGTATGCCTGGAGTCCTTGTCTATTGGCCATGTTATATTTCCATCTACATGATATAGAATATATAAATGCGCAGTCGATGAGCTACGCGACTACTCTTCTCATGGTTTAGGAATGGAAACACATTGCAGTGTTATTTCCTCCTATTACTCTTGAGCAGGCAGAGAGATTTTTGTATGTTTTCCGATCTGCAGGAACATCACATAGAGTTATGTAGGAGATAGAAGTTTTTGGAGACATGCACTAGACACATTGATGTAGTTTACGTGGAGGCCTTACATGGATTGTGAGAGATGGTCGGATGAGGACAAGCATTTAGCCTACTACCGGCAGACACAGTGCCTGATTAGGAGGACTGTTTCTAGTGTGCATATCATAGAGAGACATCTGCCAGACCATGTTTTGAGACAATTTTGTGAGGTGCAGGATGAGCTAAGAGGATGAGTAGAGTTTGCTCGATCATCCAAAGAGGTTCCCCTATGGGGACCTATGATACCAATGGCTACTGTAGAGGTAGAGATTCAGGCTTTATGACCTTTATAGTGGGGATGGAGGGGCAGAGTAGTGGACCTAGTACTATAGTTGCATATGATACCTTTTGGGCAGAGCATCATCTTGTTCCTTACATAGATCTGAACCAGATGAAAATAGTGGAGAGACAAGGGACAAGGCCGAGAGGGTGGAGCAAAGGTAGAGGTGGTGGCAGAGATGGTGGTGGCAGGGGTCATGGTAGAGATGGTGGTGATGATGGTAGAGGTGGTGGTGGTGGTAGAGGTGGGAGATGAGGTCGGAGAGGACAAAGAGGTGGTCGGGTAGGTGGATTATCACCTATCTAAGAGGTTGAGGCTGAGGACATACCGATGTTGGACCTCAGGGGTGGAGCAAAGGTTGAGATTGGAGGTGAGCATGCTACCGAGGAGGTAGTAGCAAAGGAGAATGCAAAGGAAAAGATTGGTAGAGAGGAGCATGCAGAAGAGGAGATCGAGAGAGAGTACATGGGCGTTGATCCTCTTGGTACTCTAGCAGGTTATGGAGAGGATGATGTTAAGGAGGAGATACCCATGGAGGAGCTAGAGAGAGAGCTCCAAGACATGATAGTAGAGGGGATATGGGATGAGGAGGCTCCTAGAGACAGTGATAGGGATTCATTAGAGGAGAGGTTGAGAGTGGTTACTATAGAGCAGAATTCCTTATAGATGGAGAGAGACAGTGCTCTCATGGAGAGAGATTAGGTAGTAGCTCAGAGGTAGGAGACAAAGTAGTAGTATACAGATATTAGATGCCTCTACAGTGGTGCCTCATTTGATGGATTCGCTCATGAGCTAGTCAGAGCAGTGGAGAGGGCTTCATATTACAGGGATCTATATGAGTCAATGGTGCCAGCTGAGAGACAAGCCCCTAGCTTTTCTGAGGTACATAGCCATAGATCATAAAGAAGGAGTCAGACCAGGACACAAAGCACAGAGGGTGTGGTAGGACCATCGAGGATAGGTCCATATGATAGGCATGCCACTGCACAGAGAGTACCTCAATGAAATTTTCCTCCACCTTCACCACATGGTAGTAGCAACAATGGGATACATTGACATTTTCCTATTTATAGACATTGTATCTTGATCCTAGAGCCTACGATCTCATTTTATTTATTGACACACTCTAACATTGTACTGTGACACATGTTATTTTGAGTGATATATATATATATATATATATCATTTTTGGTGGTGTTTATATGATTTGCATGTCTTACATGATGATGTTATTTATTTCTATATAATAATGCAGCTAGATGATATATGTACATGTTATAGATGATCACTTTCTACATTATGATGTGTTCATGCAATGTATGATGTTATATTGATTCTATATGATGATGGATGTAATGTACTTTATGATAATGGAATGCAATATTATGCCATGATTTTCCTAGATATGCAATGGAGATGTCTAAATGTTCCTACTTGTTTGAAATGCACCATAAATATATGATGTACTATATATAGACATACATAATTGTTTACATAATGCTTATAGAATGTATGCATATGCAGATTATCTAATGTTTTTTTGTGTCACATGACTCTATCATTATGTCGGATAGGAGAAATGTTAGCATGGATGATTTCAAAATGTTAGTAAGAAACAAAGAAGGTTGATTAAAAGACATATGATCTTCGATATTTTGCCATATATATACTAGGATTTGCATTTTATCATCATTGGGTGGGATTGACACAAATGGATAATACACACCATGATATGAGATAGACCATAGTGTACAAAGTCATCCATCTATGAAAAATAGACAGTCGCAGACAAGGAGTGTCTTAACTCATACTAAGGGCAAGATTGCCCCAGTCTTTTTATCCAAACAAACCATAGACAACAAACAAATAAAATATGGGTCATGAGATGTCATTCCTCCTCTAAATCCTTGATGGGACATCCTTGAGGATACTAGTAACATGACTCAAAATCCAAAGTTGAAAAGATAGCTAAAAGACATCAGTCAAAGAAAAAGAGTCCTGAGACATCCTTGCTTCTCTAAATCCTTCAGGGGATATCCTTGAGAAAGCTAGTAAGTGGACTTATGCACAAATTGATAAAAAGATAAGACAAAGTAAGATATAAAGTAAAAAATCCAAATAAAAGTATTTTCCAAAACTTGATCTTGTGTAATTTTTTGATGTTTGACATAGCTTGATGTGAGGGATGACACATACCGTATAAGACGTTGAGTCTGGTTTCGACTTGGTGACTATCTATGTAAGGCATGACAAAGCCTGGTTTCAGAAAGACATGTGACATATAAGAAGTTGAGCCTGATGTCATTGATGTGACAAGCTACACGAGGCTATGATGATTGACGATGTCCGTTGACAAGAAAGACATATCCTGCTAAGACATAAGTTGATCACTTTAACAATGTGTTTGATTTTGACTTGATGATAGTTTTGAGATGTTTTCCTTGTTGATGCATGACCTATCTTGATTCCTTGACTTTTATGAGTGTGTGCATGTTGACAATGTATGACTTGAGATGATGTACCCTAAAGGACTGACCTAGTGCGGCTTCGAGGGCTCATCAATTGATAGACTTTCCTATGTTGTACACGCAGAGACCTTGTAGTTCAACCATACTTTAACTGACATAACTGACCAAAAATATGTACTTAACTTGATGATATGCAACATGTGTGACAGTGAATGTGATAAACCCTATTGGACTAACCTAGTATGGTCTTGGGGGCTCATTGATTGATAGCCTTTCCTACATTGTACACGTAGAGCCCTTGTAGTTTGACACAACTATTGACCTTGACATGTACAAAGAGTCATGATTTTATGTGTGTGAAACATGATACACCTAGCTAGACAAACCTAATACCTTAGGGGCTCATCAACTAATGGCCTTGCCTATGTCCAGTCACAGACGCAACATAGTTTGACTATATCTATGAATGACTTGACACGAATGACTCTGACTCTTTTTTTGGGATTTTCTGACATGTTTTGATTTTTTTTTGTCTTTAGGCATTTTCTAATGTTTCTTTGAATTTTTTTTAGTACATTTTCTGACGTTTGAATGCTATGTACAAGTTCTACATGACATAGAATGAGGATTTTCCCTTAGTCGGGAATAAGACATACAAAATGGAGTGGAGAATGTGACGGAGTTGACTTGATGTCAATCATTCCAAGCAATGGATAAGATAACCATTTATTATGAGTGATGGTGATAAGTCGGATTGGAATGATGGTAGAAAAAGGAGCAAAGTTGACTACACATGGCACCTATTTTCTAGGTTTTCACCATGGTACCTATCCATAGTGCCATCGAAGTGGTTTTCACTATTAGACAGATTATTTATCTTTACTATTTTATTGATTTTTTAATTTTTTGGTGTTACAAAGATGCCTATTTGCCAAGTTTTCATCAAGGTAACAATCTTTTTGTTTTTTTGTTTTTTTTTTGTATTTTTTCGATTAAGAAAAGACTCTCAAAAGCTACACATAGAACTTCTTCAGATGAAGGCTATTAATTGGTGACAAGAGTGGTTCTTCTTCAGGGGTAGAGAGTTGATACACTCTTGATCCAAAAGTTCCTGTGACAATATAGGGCCCTAGCTAGTTAGGTTCAAACTTACCTGGTTTTTCTCGTTCAACTTGATTCTTGGGGTTCTCCATTAAAACTAGGTCACCAATGTCGAAGTGTCGATTTAGAACTTTCCTATTATAACTATGACAAAGATGATTCTGATATGCTTGCAAATGATCTAGTGCCTTTTGTCTTCGTTCATCTAGTAATTCTAACTCCTGCAATCTAGATACATGATATTCTTCATCATCAATATGACCTTTCAAGGATACCCTCAGGGAAGGAATTTCAACCTCAATAGGTAAGATAGCTTCAGATCCAAATACTAGGGAATATGGAGTGGTGCCGGTGGGAGTACCGATGATTGTGTGGTAAGTCCATAAGGCATGATTAAGCTATAGGTGCCAATCATGGCCAGTGTCACTGACAGTCTTTTTGAGGATTATGATAATGGTTTTATTAGATGCCTTGGCTTGGTCGTTACCTTGTGGATAATATGGAGTGGAAAAATGATGCTGGATGTGGAATTCTTCACATAGATGGCAAACTTCTTTTTTTTTGAATGGACATCCATTGTTTGTGATAATGAATTGAGGTACACCATACCGAAAAATTATATAGTTTAGGATAAACTTAGATATTTGTGTGTCGGTGATGTAGGTCATGGGAATAGCTTCAATCCATTTGGTGAAGTATTCGGTGGTGGTTATGATGAACTTATGGCCATTGGATGATGGATGGTGTATCTTACCTATGAGTTCAAGTCCCCTTTGGGAAAAGGGCCATGGTGAAGTAATCAAACGAAGCTCCTATGTTGGTGCACGTATCTGACATTGTCGACATTTCTTGACAAAGATATATGAGTCCTTTTCCATTGTAGGCCAATAATAACCTAATCTCATAATCTTATGGGCTAAAGTAGGATCGCTAGAATGGGATCCACATATACCCTTGTGTACCACTCGCAAGGTTGCTTGTGCTTCTTCCACATCGATACATCTCATTAAGGTGTTATCTAAGGTATGTCTATACAAGGTATCTTCGATGATGGTGTATTTGGCAGACTTATGGATAAAGGTTCTATGTTGGTTGTTTGATAGGTCTAATGGAAAGACTTGGGCATTTAGAAATTCATATACGTCCTTGTACCAAGGGGAAGTAGGATGAACAATTATACACACCATCGTGGAATTAAAGACATCATAGGTAGGGACCAACAGATGTTCAACCAAAAACTTGAATTTAGGCATATTGCTAGGAATATCCAATAAGGAACCCACAGTTGCCATAGCATCTATTGCCTTATTCTAAATGTGTGGTATTTGTTGAAAGGTAATGTCATCAAAGTACTGATTGAAACTATCGGCCATGCGCTTGTAGGGGGAAAGTTTCTCATCTTTAGTTTCATAATCATCATTTATTTTCCAGACTACTAGCTGAGAATCCCCATAAACATGTAGGCTCTTAATCTTCCATTGGGCTGCCATTCTTAGTCTTGTCATTAAGGCTTCATATTCTGCTATGTTGTTGGTGCAAGGGAAAGCAATCCTGAATGATTTAGGAATAGTATCACCTTGAGGTCTAAAAAATAGTATACCTACTCCTGAACCACGATTAGTATGTGACCCATCAAAGTATAATTTCCATCTGGTTCTAGTGTCAAATTTGAAGATAAACTCATCAAGAAAATCTACCACTAAAGGATGGTCTACCTTCATAGGTGTATTCCCTAACTGATCTAGAATTACTTGTCCTTTTATAGCTTTCCTCTCCACATATTGGATGTCATATTCACTAAGTATCATCACCCATTTAGCTAATCGGCCTGTCAATGCTGCTTTACTTCGGAGATATTTGAGGGGATCAATATTTGTGACCAACATGGTTTGGAATATTAGCATATAGTGCGAAAGTTTTTGAGTAGCAAAGAGTACCACAAGACATACACATTCTATGTTACTATAGTTTAGTTCATATCCCACCAAGGTATGACTGATGTAGTATACTGCCCTTTCATGACCTTGATCATCATTTTGTGTGAGAAGGGATCCTAATGCTGACTGAGTTGCTAAAATGTAAAGTATCAAAGGTCTGTCATCTATAGGTGGCATTAACATAGGTTGAGTGAGCAGATAATCCTTGATCTATTGGAAATCTTCCTAACATTTAGGTGTCCATACAAATGGTACTCCTTTCTTAATAAAATGTTGAAATGGGTGTATTTTGTCTACTAGTTGTACTATGAAGCACCTAATAGACTATAATATTCCCTATAGTGTTCTTAGTTGACCAATGCTGGTTGGGGGAGGCATTTCTATGATAGATTTTACCTTTGTTGGGTCTACTTCAATCCCCCTTCTAGAAATGATATATCCTAGAAGTTTCCCTGATTTCACTCCAAAGACACATTTCTTTGGATTTAGTCTGACTTTGTAATTTTATAACCTTTGAAATATTTTGTCTAGAACTTTCGAATGATCTACCCTTGTTACTGATTTAGCTATGAGATCATCAACATAATCTTCCATGAGAGTATGTACAAGGTCATGGAAAATAGTCGTCATTGCACGTTGATGCGTAGCTCCTACATTCTTAAGCCCAAAAGGCATAACATTCTGGCGGTATGTTCCCCACGAACATGTGAAAGTTGTCTTGTGTTGGTCTTCAATTGTGATTTTGATTTGGTTATACCTAGAGAAACCATCCATGATGGATAACATCTTGTACCCTATTGTAAGGTCTACTATCATGTCAATGTTCAGAAAAGGGAAGTCATCCTTAGGACATACCTTGTTGATATCTCTAAATTCTATACAAATGTAGATGCCCCTAGTTGGTTTAGTCATTGGCACAAGATTTGAAATCTAGTCTACATAGTCTATGGATCTTATGAATCTGACATCCAATAGTTTCTTAAGTTCTGCTTTGACCAGTAGAGCAATTTGTGGATGCATCTTCCTTAACTTTTGTTTGATGGGCTTAATACTTGGTTGTAATGGTAGATGGTGCAATATTAGGTCTAGATCCAGCCCAAGAATTTTAGCATATGACCATGCAAAGTTTATCTGTCTCTTTGTGAAGAAGTCTTGAAACTCAAGTTGTTTTGTCTCTTTCAAAGATGCAGCAAAATATATTACCCGAGGGTTTTTTTCTATATTTATGTTGACCTCAACAGACTCCTCTACTAACATTGGTGACTTTTCCTGAGCAACTGGGAGAATGATTAAACCTCCATCCTTGGGTGCCTTAGAGAGGTTTTCACCCTCTGATACGTCCTTTATTTTTACTGTTTCTTCATCCAAAGGTGCCTTTCGGTTTTCACCTAGGGACTTGTCATTTTCCTCATTTTCATTGTTTTTCTTTTTATTTTCACTTTTGCAACTAGAGGTGTAAACAGACTCCCCAAAATATGCTTTTTCATCCAAGTCTATGGTAAATCTAGCTATATGATCCCCTCTTGGTATGCCTTCTCGAAGTCCCATGAACTCAGCTATTGCTTCATCATTCTCGAATATGTCTAAGATGGGTGTACATTGTTGATCCTAGTTGATAAGTTGGGGATATATGAGGAGCATGTCATCATCAGAGTTATCAAATGTGGAGGATGAAAAGGTGAATATAGAGTGGTTTACATGGTCACAAAATTTTTGGACTAACTCCTTTTGGTTCATTTTCCTATGGGTAGGTAAACTCTGATGTGAGACTATTGTAACGACTAGGTCATTAGAAGATGGTTCGTTCGGTACCCAAGATGCATGATCAAGGGTTTCCCAATAATAATTCTTAAGCCATTCTTCTTTGGAAAAGGGATTTTAAAGACAAGGGCTAGATGAATTTGGTATGGGTTTTATCATTTGGTCCAGTTCCCCAAATAACTTATCTAGGTTCATGGTGTTGGTAGAGGAATGGGAATCTCATTCATAGTCACTCGAGTTAGGGGATTCATCGTAAACTGGGTCAAGTGGTTTGTGAGATATCTTGATGTCTTCATAAGCACTTAATTCCTCTTGAAATGGTGACAAAGTACTAAGAAAGCCAATTCTAAGCAGTTGAAACCCTAGCCCTAGGCCTTTCATTCATGGTGAGATAATGATTGGTTTAGTCCTTCCATTCTGATGTAGTCCTAACCCACTATGTCTATCATAGCCTTTGCTTTGCATTATCATAAATCCTTTTCCATATTGATCCTTAGCTATTTGAATAGATGGTGAGGGGTATTCATTATCTTCCTAGTACAACTAGGAGGTAATATCACCTTGGTCCACAACTTCTTCACTTAACTCTCCCCATTTTGTCAAATTCATTGTAGGAGGAACATGAAATGTGATTATGGATTGTCTCCTATCTGCCATGGGTAAACCAGATGTCTTAGGTGGAACCAGTTGACTGACATAATAGGATGCCTTCATGTGATATTCTCCACAACCCTTGTCTTGGATCTTGACCTTAGGAGTGGATGATGGTGGCTTTTATGAAATGGACTTAGTAAGATGTGATGGATCAATGTACATGGATAAAGTAGATGATAAAGCTTCTTGATTAATAGGCACTTATTGTTGTGGAATTTCTCATTATCTTGTGCAATATTGAAAAGGATCTAGATCACCATCAATCATGATCTTGGTGCCATTATATGGGAATTTAAGACACTGGTGATATGTGGAAGGTACGATTTTCATTGCATGTATCCAAGGTCTACCTAACAAAAGATTATATGGAAGGGTGAGATCCAAGACATGGAAGCTGGTGTTCATAAGTACTGGGCCAATTCTGATAGGGAGTGTGACAACTCCTTTGGATGATCTTTCCTCATCATTGTAAGTTGATGAATATACTTTTAGAGGTGTCCATGCATGCTTTTGAGAATCCTAATGCCTTTGCCAATTTCAAGGTACAAAGGTTCAAACCTGATCCTTCGTTTACCAAGACTAGTCTAACTTTGGTTTGATGGACTAGGACTTCAAGATGTAATCGGTCATTATGATCAGTCTTTTCAGTTGAATAATCCTATTGAGAAAATGTGGCATGATGGGAATTGGTTAAGTATCCTACCATTTCTTCAAAACGATTGGCATCTAAGTTGGTAGGGATAGTTGTGCTCTGTAAGGCTTTGTCGAGAATGGCTTGATGATCTGGTGATAAATTCAATAGTTCCAAGATGGATATTTGTGTTGTGGTCTTGCCCAGTTGATCAAGCAAATTATACTTAAATTTGGAAGAATCTAGAGGTGGCTCAAAAGAAGGACCTGGAAGAGTTATCTTAGTTCTACGTGTATTTATAGCACATTCAGGATTCTTCTTGATGGTGATGGTATGGACATTTTAATTTGTAGCTTGAAGGTGATTTATGATCGTACCTTTTCCATAGTCATACTTGGTATTTGTATAAGTGGTCGATGCAGTATTATTAATTCCTAAACTGGAGGCCTTTCCTTTCGTGTGGTCATGTAATGCGTCTATGAAGACCTTATGATCACTATTCTTGGTATGTTTCTACCCATTGACCTCTATAGTTTCATCTTCAACAAAGTATTGTATGATATTCTTCAGTTGTTGACATTGTTGTAGGTTATGTCCCTTTATTTTTTGGTATTCACAATAGGCATTATCATCCCACCATGAGGGTTTAAACTATCCAGGATCATACTGTCTTGGTTCCGAAGGTTTTAGGAGATCATGTTTAATCAGTTCTTTGAAAATTATCTCGATGGGTGGCCCCAAAGGGGTAAATTCATGTTTAGGAAATCCCCTTTGTGGTCGTTGTTGTTGTGAATTCTGGACAAGATTTTTTGTTTGATCTAGATTACTCATCACATCTTGATTGGGGTTGTAACCTCTAAGTGTGATGACTATTCCCACATGTATGGTCTTAGCATCAACAATACCGTCATTTGTAACATTTTTGTTTCTAGACTAGAACTTGTTTCTATCGTTGGGAGCATTTTGATGTTGAACAACTCAGTTCCTACCTGGTACTTTAATTTATCCTTTGTCAATAAGGAATTTTTCAAGTATGATTTCCTTTTGTACCAAGTCTAGGAATGAAGTACAACAATGTACCCTTAAGTCACTTCTCAGTTTTGGATGAAGATTTTCAAGGAATATTGTGACTTTTTTTTTCTAGTATCTCAACTGGACATCTACTAGCTAAACTTCTCCATCTCTGGAAGAAAATGGTGAAATTTTTGCCTTCTTCTTGCGTGGTGTGAATAAGGTAGATATTTTTATTTCATTGTCTATGTTGAAGGAAAAGTTTTCGACAAACTTCTCAGCTAATTCACCCCATGATCTTATGTCATATGGTAGTTTAGAGAACCATTCCAGTACTATCCCGACAAGGGTTCGCTGAAATAGTCTCATCAAGTATGTGGGGTCATATGATATGTCCATGCATGTCGTAGAGAATTCTTTAATTTGTTCTAAAGGATTCTTCCTCTCATTATACTTAGGAAAATTTGGTATAATGTATATGTGTGGGAAGGGTGTCATGTATAGCGCTTTTTCAAAAGGACATGGACATAAATCTTGCGCTAAGATAGTTCGTTTACCTGACATAAATTGTGATTTGGCGAGGGAATATATCCTAGTTGAATATTTTGTGATGGTGTAGGGATATATCTTGTCAAAATGTTCTGATTTGGTATAGGAATATTTCCTATTGGAATGTTCTAGTTTGGTGTAGGAATATTTCCCATTGGAATGTTTTGGTTGGGTACAGTACTGGTATTGCTTTGAGGTATAGTTGTATTCCTACCAACTTTGGATGTCTTACTAGCAGTGTTTGTACCAAGGGGGTTTGATGAAGATGCGCCCACAGTGAATTATAAACCTTGTGTTATGTTCAAAGGGTTTGTGTTTATAATTCACGACGTTTGAGTTGGTATGTCAGTTGGTATTGTTGCGGTAATGTGGGGAACAAATACACCTGATGTCATGGTTTGTGTTAGTTGAGTAGATGTTGTTTTCAAAGTGTGAACATCAAATCCTGGTGGTAGTGTGACACCTTCTACTAGAAACTTTTATAGATATCATTGGGGATAATTTTCCAAGCACTCATCCATAAAGGATGCAAACTCAGGATCTTGTACAACAACGTTTATGTCTTCGGTAAAAGAAATTCCATGTGCATCTCTAGTGACGTGTTTTTAAAGCAAAGTTTTGTGTGGTCTCTCTTTCCCTGATGGTTGGTTCTCGAATGTATTGAAAAATTTGTTAGGGTCTGAAATTTCTCTATGTTTCTTCTTAGACCTTGTTTCAACCACAAAAAGTTGCTCAGAATGAGGTAATGCAAGCTATGTCTAAAAACTGATATGTTCTATTTCTATGTTTTTGGAATTTTTTGAATATAAAGGATGTCACTAAAAGAAAGAAAGATTTCTCTAAAATGACTTATACTAGGATGACGTATGCTAGGATAGACAATATGTAAAATTTTGACTAGACTATGATGGTAAATGATTCTAAGATGGGTATAACCTACCACCTATGGAATAAATTCAAGCAATGATCAAATTTTACCAAGGAACTTGATTGTAGGACAAAGACAACTGACAAGGAAAATTTCCCAAACTAGACTATTGAGCTGGAAAGATTCACTAATAGGATAATAGTGACGAGGTTCAATGATAACGAAAAATCAGAGGATGACTGTATCCAATGACGTAGAAATTTGTTCTATTCTACGATATGCAACTTCTTATGAAGTATCTAAATGTGTGCAACTTAGGATGACTAGCGCTAAGACATAGATGACACCTAATAATGCAAGGACTTTGAGCCATTTTTTTCCTGTTTCTGTGCAAGGTTGATCATAAGAAACAAAAGCAAAAAGGATAGTTTTGACTTCGGACTGAGTTTGCATTTTTTTGAAAAAAATTAAAATTGTTGATAGTCAATTATGGTTCATGTTTCAGATACGTTGATAAACTTGACAGATGTGTTTGAATTTACAGATGTGGTTAATTGACAAAACTAAGTCTCAATGTTGACAGAAAATTGCAACCTTTTCTGACAGATGTGGTTTCAGCTATGACATATGTGACTCATAAAGTAGATGTGACTCACAAAACTGATGCGACTCAGAAAGTATCTGTGACTTAGAATATAAACTCTATGAAACTAAAACTTGTTGAAATACACATACAATTTTTTCATTTAACATTTGTGACGCACAAAGACACATGCAGCTCAAAATATGACAGTTATGACTCTGTTGACAGTTGCAGTTTTCTGATGACAATGTGATGACTGACTCGGTTTAGTGATCAAGTTTTTGATGAATAAAGCAAAAAGAAATCATAGAATAGAAAGTGTTTTAGTTTGACATGTTGAATCTATTAAAACTAGAAGATAATTACAACCTAGGCTGTGTTGGACATTATTTACTGAGTTCTTACTTGGATTTCTCCAGCTATGCATATTCAAGGTGGATGACTAGTAGCTTAACCCCACTAGCTCCCCTCCATGGCACTCACTTATACAGGGCAGCCAAACTATTATACTCATGAAACTCCCATGGCATACATCTCATCTCAACACATGAACCTATAAGAATGTAAGATTGCTTCACAGGTGAGACCTGCTATACCAGCAAATAGATTGGGATTTTGCAAAACTACAATAAGTTGGATTTTTAATTCAGGCACCTGTTCATGAAGGCCACACAAGAGGAAATATCATCCTATTATGTAGAGGTTATGCTCTACATGTTTTGATGCACCACAAGGGTACTAGTCAATAGCTTGTCCATAGGAGCTCCAGTAATACCGAGCTTTCCTCGAGTATTAAAATTTATATATCAGTTGGGAGTCGCTGGTGACAATCATGTTACCAGTTTGAGTTGTCTTGGGGTGAGTACTTTCTCACACCAAGATAGGCCCAAGTTCTAGAGTCAGTAACTATTTCTCTTAAACCTAGGATCGCATGAATGTGCAAGGGGAGAGAATACTTCGATATACTGAATCATAAGGGGTTTATAAAATATGCTTTCACACCAGATAAAGAAAACACTGGTTAATTTTAAGCCAAATGACAATTATTTAACTACCAAACACAAAAGTTTACTTTAAAAAAAAAATTCAAAGTCTTCAACAAATAGGTCTTGCATGCAACTGGTTAGTAATTTATTGGTTGTATTTATCTTTCGTCTTGCAAAAAAGAAGAGGTTTTGGTTTATTTCAAAGTCTTCTATGCTTCGTCCTGCAAACAAAAATGTTATCCTCCTAAAACACAACTACAAAAAAAAGATTAGCGAAAATAAAAACAAAACAAAAATTACCAAAACATGAAAATACAAAAGTTAAAAATGAATTTTTCTTACTAGGTAGATGCGTCATTTCAATTCATAGATGCGTTGCAATGTTGATATTCAGATGCGTTGCGGGAGGTCTTAGATGCAACTCGTGTTGTCAGATGGGTAGCGTAATTTGTTAGATGCGGTTCACGAACTCAGATGTGGTTTGTCATACGATACCTGCAAAAAAAAAAGTGGAAAAGAAAAGATGGAGTCACGAAGTTTGAAGTGTGCTTCACGTCGGTTTCACCAAATGTATCGTAGATAAAATGGATTTTGCACAGTAATATGGTTAAATCTAATCTAACATGCATAAATCTAAATCAAACAACTAAGAATGAATCAAATGAACTTAAAACAGTAAATAAAACAATAACATAGAATAGTCTCATTGAATATCAATCAATTTCCTCAAATTATCTTTGATTGTGGGTATGTCCAAGATCATCATGGAAAAAATAAGCCCTTAAGTGACAATAAAATTTAGAAAAATAAGAGTTAGACAACTTGACATAAAAATTTGAATAAGTTATCTATATTATTTCAAAAATATGTAAGAATAGAATCTGTAGAAAATTGAATGTAGTTTCTAAACTACTAGGTTTATTTAAAAATAAATAAAATCTATTTGGTAAAAGTTTGAAATTTTAGTGCACTAGTACTTAAAGTTCAGGGAAAAATAAGAAGTAGGTGGTTGTGTGACCACCCTAACGATAATAAAATGATAAGATTTTTTTATAATATTTTAGATATAAGTAGAGGACTCATGTCCTGATGTGATGCATATTTTTTTGTAATTTTTTTCCAAGTAAATAATTAATTATGATTTTTTTATTAAAACTTTTTAAAAATATAAAAACTTGTATGTCTAACCACCTTAACTTGGTCAAAAATTCATGAAATTCAATTCTTTTTTTTAATCCTATAGTATGTGAAGAGTAGAATGTGACACATGTTTTGGATTAAAAATATGTGATATTCTTTGAAATCTATAGATGGTTTTCAATCAGCCTATCAATCAGGACTTTAGTCATAATTCAAATAGAAAATGAATAATAATTATTTATTAAATTCAAAGAAAAGCATAATTTATATTGGTGGAAAGTTGATAATCTCCTTTAAAAACCCTTTTCATTTTATCAATTTTTGGTAAAACAAAATGTCTCCAACCACCTGGCCATCATATCACTTACATATCACCACTTTTTGGCCCATCATGATCCTGCACATACCCTTGTCTTTCTCTATTTTGTTGTGTCAGTATTCTTTCCCTCAGATTTTATGTATGTATGCAAGCATAGCCTGGATGTATGTCTAAGCAAAATATAAAATATTATAAGTTCTTCTAAAAAGTATTAATTTTGGGAGGAGGAATAATGACAATGGCAAGTCAATTTATAGAAATTGGGTTTCTGAATGATCGACTCAGATTCAAAAGAGAGATCAATGATCGATATTGATGAATGTCGTGTCATGTGAGTTCTGTGTCAGTTAGAATGGGAGCTGGGAAATTCTGCAAGATAAAGATTAAATTAGAATAATAATTTAATCTAGTGTTAAGAATGTTTGAAAATAGACTGAATAGGAGTTCAAGTTAAATAAATGATTTAATATTAAATTGAAAGTCTTCAAAAATAGAAGAATTAGAATTTGAATGAAAAGGATAAATTTAGAACTCGAAGAATGATCTGTTCAAATGCACAAATAAATTAATTAATTAAATAAAGACATTTAATTAATAAATATGTTCATGCATATGAGTTAGAACTAGTTAATTGACTAATTGTGATAGAGAGTCTCTTCAAAGTGATGATCAGATATTGAATCCAGAGATAACTGAATGATTCAAATAGATCTCGAGTTAGACGCTGAGTGAATAATTAGATAACTGGATGATAGAAGAATGTGATAGAAACAATTAATTATGAATTAAATGTTAATTTAATTGAACATTTGAAATTGAAATTATTTAAATAAATAATAATTTATTTAATTAACTATTGAAAAGATTAATTGAATAATTAAATAATTCGAAAAGAAAATTTAATTATAGTCGAAATATGATAAAGGGGTAAATTAAATAATAAACTATTTAATTCAGAAAGAGAATTAATTAATTAGTGACACAATTAAATAAATAAGATTCATTTAATTAATCAAAGTTGAATAAGGGTCATAATGAATTAATTAAATAATTAAAAGGTTATTTAATTAATAGAAGAAAGATGTGTTTAGAAAATAATTAAATAATTATCATTATTTAATCATGACCATGGACATTAGAAAATTATGTCGAAAATGGTACTCACAGGCCTAGACCAATTTTTAGTGTCTACAAAAAGCATATATTTATGGGTCTCATCAAGTGAAAGAATCATAATGTACTAATATGAAACAAAATAAATCAAAGAACAATCCATATTCAAATCAAAGAAAGAATAAATCCTCTTCCATAGATAAATCATCTAAGTAGAAGCATACTTGTTCATATTAAAAGAAGCTTGGGCATGAAAAACATTATTGTTATGAGAAGGATATTGATGAGTTGAAACATCTTCTCAAAAATAATCATTTTCATTTTCCTTCTAGAATTTATGAGTCAACTTCCTCTTCTTTAAAGTATTGTAAAAAGGAAAAAATTAAGGCTACTACAAGTAAAGCTCTTTGTGCCTTTTCTAGTATTGGATCAAGGAGAAACATTCTAGGTTCAAGAGCATCTCATCATATAACATATTTGTATTTTATATTATTTTCTTTTGAGCCTTGTACTATGTCTCCTATTTTGATGGGAAATAATACATACATGAATGTGATTTGGGAAGGGATCTATTGCTATTGAGGAGAGAAATTTTAATGATTTTTTGTATGTACCTCATTCAGTGAACAATGTTCTTTCCATATATCATATTATACAAGGTGGAGATGGAAGGACTATTGAATTAATTCCTAACTCAGTTATCATTAGATTCTTGGAGAGTGGAGAGATTATTGCTACTTGGATGGCTGATCATTCATCTCAATTGTACACCTTTGCTGAATTTTCTTTTGATGATGACACTATTTCTTTGGATGTTGATCACACTTCTAGTGTAGACCATGATTCTAAGGAAACTTTTGGATACTTAAATTTTTTGATTTCTCACATTAGACTTCATTATTTAGCATTGCATTTCATCTCCTTCATATTTTGTTACATTTGATGATACCCATCTTGTCACATTTAGGGCCTCTTGTGATTCAGTATAGTATGATCTATATTGTCTTCTAACTACATCTACGAGGGATGCATACTTGAAAAAACTTATTGGGGGTAAGTCAAAAAAAATTAAGGACAAAAAAGGGGTCTTAAGTGGCCACTATTTCCTAAAATCAAGAAAGACTAACCTTGGATGATAAATTGAAGACAGTTACACTCAAATTATGAAGATGCAATAAAAACAAGAGTCGTAGTGCTTTGAATCTACTTTCTAAACTTCGATTTTTTTTAAAATGGTGGAGATTAATGGGTTCAAAAATGGGGGCCACAAAAATTGGTCCTATTTTTTCAAAAAACATAACATAGTGTATGGCGTGCCCCCTAAATGTTAACCTTTTTTTAGTATATTAAAAATCACTTCGGTGAGAAATCAGCTAAAACCATGTAGTTTATCCCTAATTTTTCTACTAATTTTTATTGAATGTATGCTTTTTACTAATTTTCAAAGTGGACACAACTTGAAAAATATAAAATTGAGTGTTCTCCCCCCTCAAATTTTTGAAAATTGATCAAAAATCATTTTTTTAATATGTGTATAATGGAGTCTAGTTTTTAAAAATATAATTTACTTGAAATTTCAATGGATGGTTTAAAAAATAAATTCAATAATATCACACATTGGATTTTGACAAAAAATGGATACATTAATTGTAGTGTAATAAATTGTCACCCTTGACAATTTCACACTATTTTTTTCTCCCCCTAAATTATTGAGCCTAATTGAGCCTCTAATTTCCTAAATTATGTATTTTGAGGACTATTTTAACTGTTTTTTGACAAATTGCAAGCATAGAACAAATGTATTTATTAAATTTTTTCCCTCGATGCCTAAATCCCTAGAAAATAGGGCCAAGACTAGCACACCCTTTGGTGGCTCCGTCCCTATTTTTTCAAGCTCAAAATTTGAATATATCGATGCTAGCATTTTAACCTTTGAAATTCAAGTTGCAAAGGTTGGTTATTAGGATCTATTTTTTGGGAAATTACCATAATTTCATACAAATACCTAGTTATTACATCATTCGAGATATATTTAGAAACTATTGGAAAATTTATGATCAAGCATTATCAAGATCACTATCAAGCTAGTCAAGAGTAGCATTTTAGTGATTTATTTCAGTAATTCAAGATCCAAACATCATGTCAAATCCTATGTGAGTTTATGCATGTTCATGTTATCATTGCTTGTGAAGGCTAACCCTTTTTTAGGTCTCTAATAAATTCAATCAATTCAAACAATTCAAGAAAGAAAGATTCAAGACCTTAAGGTGAAATGCATGACTTTAGTCCTTCAAGGAGCCCATTAAAGGGTTGTGAGTTGCAGCACTTTGTTGGTTCATCATTCCTTCCTATCATTTATCATTTATATCATTAGCATTTCCATTGTGGAAGTGGAAACACTAACATGGGATTTACCTAAGACAAGCCCCTAAATGTCACAACATTTCTTCTCTCTTTGGATGTGCAAATTTCAGGTTTGGAGAGAATTGAAGGAATTTTAAAGATAATTTATTCATTATTGCATTCAAAGCCCTGCACCTTGTCAACTCACAAAAACTCACCAACATAATTATCTAACAGTGATCTAACAAGTTTACAAGAAAAAATGGGAGTCTTAAATCAGAAATCAGAGGACTGTGAAAATAGATCCAAGACACCCCTTCAAGGACAGAGATGCCCTTGGGAACCTATGTCCTCATATTCAAACTAACACCAAACTTTCAAGATAGGTACAAAGAACTTTTCTCTTCTCAAATCTACCTACAAATCTTTGCTACAATTTTTTAATTATCAAGATCTTACAATTTTCATATTAGGGCACATAATTTAATTATGTTAATCAAGTCAAATCAATTCCAATCCATTCCAAGGCTCAAAAATATGTAGATATGGGTCTGATTGGTTCACCTTCATGGTTGAAAGTTAATATAATCACCTTGTTGATCTTCATCTTAATGAACCACTAGAAAAGGACAAACATACCCAAATTAATCATAGTTTCTATACATTAAACCTAGGGTTCCTCTTTTTCTTTATTTTATTTTGGTGAGCCTAACTTGTTAACATTATATACCTTCTAAAATTTCATCCTCGGTCTAAGTTTTGTTATTTATTGTTCATTTAGGGTTTCATTTTGCATCATAAAAAGATAGAAACAAAAAAAAAGTAAAAAACAATTACATGTCATATTACATCATATGCTTCTTCAAGGTTTATTTTAGTCATTTAGGTTAGATATACATTCACAATTGTCATTTCCCTAAACATTATTACACATTTTCATTTGAATCACATTTCCTTAAATTCTTAAAATTATAGAAATATACTTAGTTGTAGACCTATTTGCACATAGATACAAAACCCTTAGACAGTCTAATAAACACTCAAATTTTTATTTTTAAAAACCCTATCAAGGACATAGATGCATTGGGTGCCTCTGTCCTGCTACACTTAGATCAACAAAATTCTACCTAGGTATTTGTCTCTATGTCTTCAGTTTGTTTCTTCTTGTAGATATTTGATTTGGATTTCTTAATTTCATTCATTTAGGCATCATTCATATATTCAAACATGTAAAATAAAATGCATTGTTTTGATTCAAAATTACATCAAAATCATCATCTTCAAATTTAGGCATCTTAGAGTAAGTCAATTTTTGCATTTTAGATCAAAAAATTATATTCAAGAATTGTCATTTATTTTTCAACATTGTTATACACTTTCATTGGTATAAATCAAGAAAAATTTAGAAAAAATATTCATTATCAAACTTGTTTGCAACTAGATCCAAAAACCTTGAATAATATCACACATAGTCAACTTTTGAATTTTCTAAACACTAGTATAGAAACAACAATAAACTACTAAAAAAACTACTAAAAATTGCTTATAAATGACTGAACTTGGTCATGTGACCATTAGTAGTTTATTGCAAGTCATTTATAACACAACCAGATTGATGACAAGCATTTTTAGTCATTTATGGTTGTTTTGATTGATCGATTTGGTAGTATATTTAGTCATTGATTTAGTCATTAATTGTTGTAATCTAGTCACTTATTTAGTCATTTCTTTCACTGATATATTTAGTCGTTGATTTAGTCATTGATTTTTTTAATCTGGTCACTTATTTAGTTGTTGATTTAGTCATTGATTGTTGTAATTTGGTCACTTATTTAGTCATTTTTTATTCACTGATATATTTAGTCAATGATTTTTGTTAATTGGTCACTTATTTAGTCATTTTTATTCATTGATTTTTGTGCATTGGTAGTGTATTTAGTCATTAATTTTAATCATCATTTTGGTCAATTTGGTAGTATATTTAGTCATTTGTATACATTGATTTACTAGTCATATATCTAGTCATATTTATTCACTTCTCGTTGATTTTTGTCAATCGGTAGTATATTTAGTCAATTTAATTATTAATTGATGTCAATTAGTAGTATATTTAGTCATTTTAATTGACTGATATTTAAGGATTTAAGCATAAAACACAAAAATACACATCAATAATCAATTTCACACAATAAGATAGCCATTGAGAAGGAAAAATCAATTAAATTTATTAATGAAAGAAAGGCGTTCTAGTTACAACTTAGAAATAGAGTATTACAATTATTGTTTTTAGTCACAAGACTAAAAATATGAGTTACAATATTGCACATAAATGATTGCAAGAAATAAATTTCTCCAAAAAATTTTGCAATGATGGAAACGCATGCTTGAAGCCCTTCAATGTGAGCACATGCCCCTTTCATCTCTTAAAACTTCTACAACATGGGCAATCTTCCTGTAGCAAGTTGTAACATGTAGAATCTAAGGAGAGTGTTGATCGTGTCCCATATATGAAGCTCTCTCCTTCAATGCAATCAACAATAACCCAACTAGAATCTTTCCTCCTTTGTCATAACCTAATTTTATTGAATATTTATTATAATATGGTAAATTGAATTATTGAAGAAATTCAATATATATCAAATGGAGATTTTGGATTTTTTGAAAATAGATTGAAAGAAGTTGACTGATGTTGACTATGTGATCTTTTGAAATTATTATATGTTATCAAGAATTGATCATTACTGATAAATTTTGCAAGTGCAAGTGTGTGTAGTTGTAGGGTGACAACTTGAAGGATGAGAGCACGGTTGAAGTAGGATTGTTTAGTCGGATTAAATGGTAAGCCAGTTGGAATCTGGGTGCACACACCACAAAAGGCATGATAACTTGCTTTTGAACAATTTTACATATATATGATAATGTAACTACATGATTTGAAACTATCTCAGTGATTGAAAATGAATGGCTTGTGGATAAAATTGTCTACCTAAATTTAGTGTCTGGAAGAAAATGAAACTACATATTTTAAAGTAAGATTAAAAAGGATAAGAGTTTCATTATCAGGAGATTATATATGAATGTTTGAAGTGAAATAAAGTTCTTATTTTATTAAGTGATAGCATATGAAACTCAAAAACTCCTTCAAGAAAACAATCCACACATATATATAATGTATGTGTGTAAATGTGAATACATATATATAATGGAGAATATAGTAAATGTGAATGAATTTCATATAAATACATATAAATAAATATACATATATACATATATGTAATATTCTTTTGAAAATTGAATTCGATAATCGATATTATCCATATCGGTCTATTTGAAAATCAAATAAAAATCATGAAGGCATCCCATGAAGGAAGTGCTCTACCATACACATTATGGCAATATTCAAACCAAGATAGTGGGTGGTGGCGAAGGCAATAATTCCAAAATGGTAATGCCCTAGCAACATGCAAAAGCAATGTTTCCATTTTGAATTCAGAAACCTAGGAAAAAGCACAGTGAATGGAATTGATTGGCTAGAAGGAAAAAAGAAAGGAAGAGCTCGTGGAAGTCAAAAAATCATAGGCAAGCTTCACAAAAACTTGATTAATCAGGTAAACTAATTTATTTTAGAAATGAGCTTGATTTTTATTATCATTTCCTCAACATGTTAGTGGTATTATTTCATTCTGTTGAATGATTCATCAGTGCAATAAAATGTAATTTTTTGTTTGATTTTCTTACAGCCTTGAGCCCAGTATTGTGTTAATGTTGATTCACCTTTTTTGGTCGCATGTCGAATGACCTAACTTGCATGAGCATTACCTAAGTTAGAGCCTTATCGGCTAGCTCACATAGCTAGGTTAAGGCTTAGAGCCATTAAGATGTGGATATAACTCAAACTCGTGGTATGATACTAGCCATACAATGGTTATCGGTATTTTATTCCGAACAATTGTGTATTCATGTATGCTTAATGTTGTAGAGGATAGATTGACGATCCTATGGGAAGGGTATAATAACTTATGTTTTCCTTCAAATGTATCAATTTCCCTTCTATCATTTGGGCTAATAATGGTAACAAGGCTTAAACAAATGCCTGAGAATGTGTCATATCTAGTATAATACCACCATGGTTCAATAGGAATAGTGGAGAAACCTTAGTTTAAGATTCATTAAACCCGAGTAGGGTTTGATCTAATGATCGACAGGCTATTTCTTTGTAATTATTATAGATATGAGTATGCATGTCGATTATAAGTGGTGTAAAACTAGCATACCTTATAATGGAATACCCATATATGACCCTTGTTTCTAAGAAAGAAATGCATCAGACCTTTAAGAAATAGTCAATTCTAGAATGACCAATGAATGTTTGTTTATAACCTTGAAAAGGAATGACTTCTTCTTAGAACCCTGAAACTTCTGAGTCTTGTTTCATAATTGGATGCTTGTTCAAGATTATTATCAAGGAGCATGTCGATCTTAGTATCATTTCATCTACAAATAGTTGTACATTGAATTTCAATAATGATCAGTGTTAAAAGATATCAATAATGGGCATTATTCTTTCAAGTATGAAGTTGGGATAACTTGATTTGTTAGTGCAATCTAATTGGCTTGCTTTGATATTAACATATGAGTTAGCTATAGACAATATTTATTACTAGTAAAACAACATTTTGCATTATTTTTCCATTATAAGATAACCATGTTCTATTAAAGACACTAAACATTAAATTGTAATGCTAGCATTTAGCATCTGAATAGCTTGAAATAGCATATTACTATCTTAAATAGTGATTGGTCTATTCAAAACAAGATTGCTTTGACATAAATTGTAACTATTTAGTTGGAAATAGTATTGTATAATTGTAAATAGTAAATGTTCTATTGGAAATGACATTGTTTTGTCATAAACTATAATTGCTTAGTCTGAAACAATATTGTATTAATGTAGATAGTGAATGTTTTGTTGCAAAAAACATTGATTTTCTATAAAATTATGTGTGTAGCTGAAAGTAATCTTGTTCATTAAACTATTTAGCTAGAACAACATTGATTAGTTGTAAGCTGTGAATGTTCTATATGAAACAACTTGTTTTATAACTATTTAGTAGGAAATAGTACTATTTCTATTAAAATAGTGAATGATCATATGTAAAAACCAATGTTAGAGTACCACAATTTTGTGAGAATTCAAAAGAAATAACAATATGTGTGAAAATGTTAATATAGAATTGTTCTGGATTCATTTTTTTTTGACAAAAGAAATGTCAAAATGGAATAGTATTTAATGATTGCAAATATGATTTAATGGTTTGTTTCAGAATGTATACACAAACCAGTGACTTAAGTAGGAACATATATGTGTATTTGCATCAACTTCGTCTATGTACATACACATACTTTTGACATGCCTTCTTTTGTTCTTTTACTTAATTCATTTTAAAATGGATAATGCTTATGTTGAAAAGTAAACCCGAGTCATGTGAATGATATGACTGATTATTGCATTGTTTTATTTAAACATGTATCTAATTTCTATTTAGAGAGGAAATTAGTAATCTTATTCTTCTTTTTTGTAGACATATGTGAGAAGAATATTATTTTACTTGAATAGAAGAATTATACCTAAATAGACTAGAGCACCTCAAGGTAGATGCTACTAGAGAGTAGATAGTTTCTATGATATGTTGTATTGTATAAAGTTACCTTCTATGATAGGTGCCGAAATGGAGTTTAGAGAGTATATGTTTTCTTTACTAGAACCTATCATTTATTGTTGTTGCAACATATTTAATATGCTTGGCCAAGAAATATAGTTCATTTTGCATGTATGAACTCTATGATATCACTCTCTATCATTCCTAGTATAGATCTTGCATTTTATTTTCTAACTTGTAGATAGAAATTTCATGTTGATGTATGGACAAGCACCAGACACCACCTTGTAGATTCTTCTCTTGCTAAAATTTTCATGTAGGGTTAGGTATTCTTCAAGTTGGAAGAATTATGGGGAAGCGTAAGCTTCGTGGTTGGATGGTAAAGTGCTTCAACCATGTTCTCATCCACCACTGGATGCAGGCGTCAAGAGGAACCTTAGTTTTTCACAAGACTATTTTAGTCTCAAATGTAACTTGATGTAATACTTAATATATTTGATATAAATTTGTACACTGTAATGACCTTGTGGCCTTAGGAGGCAAGTCAAACCTAATATTGTAATTTGACTTTTGAATTTAATATATGAATATTTGGCTCACTTTAAATGGACATGTGTAGCTATGATTGACTTTAGCCACTAGTTATATCTTATTAATTTAAAATATATTCATGTGTCATTTATAATAATGTTAGTTAAGTAATAATTTAGGATAGGTTATTACATTTGGTATCAAAGTTTAGGGTTCAACTCTAGGCCTTTTGAGTCTACCATAGTTTGACTAGGGATAGTTGACCCTTGACCAAAATTTATTTGTCCTAAGAATTGACCAGACCTGGAATGTCCTCTTTCTGATGTGGATAAATCAAAATTATGAAACAAGAAGATCCTTTTGTAAATAAGGGTCTATTGAATCACCTTTAATATAAATAAAATTAGATAATATTATTGGTGTCTTCAAATGAAGGACTCGAAAATGTGTTTATTATGCATGAATGTGTATGTCTTCTATGAGTAAGGGATGTATAAATGTGTGAAATTATGTGATGTAGAATAATAATGTTTATTTGTAGAACCCAATGTAGAGATGTGATAAATGTGAATGTGTTGCATGATTAAGTGTGAGTCAACATGGTGACCACCAAGCAAGAGATGGGTGGTATTGGTTTCGATAACTCTAACAAGAAGTTGGAGAAAATTCTAGAGCTTCTGAACTAGAAAGAGTCTCTCATGGATCACATAGAGAAAGAATTATGAGTGACACATGAGGACTGGGATTGCAAGAATGTAGAAGGAAATCAAGGAGACGGCGGTATGGGAGCAATTCCATGAGGAAGAATTGAGGAAGGGCTTGGAAAGGATCTCAAATAGGTGGCATCACCCAAGTTCGATGGTAAGTCTATCAGAGTAGGATTTGATGCTTAGATTATAGAGATGGAAAATTACTTTGGGATATGTAACCTTTCTGAACAGACCAAGGCGACATGGGCTATGTATCATCTCTCAGGTGAAGCAACTACTTGGTGGGATAACAAGAAGTTAGAAAGGAATATTCATCCCATCAAGATCACTTGGGAACTCTTCCTCCAATCTTTCAAGAAGAGATGGTTACCAAAGCTTATCTATGACAAGAAAGTGATAGAATTTCAGAATCTAACTCAAGGAAACATGATTGTGATCCAATATTGGGAAAAGTTCACCAACCTATTGAAATATGTGCCACAATATCAAGGAGATGAATGGTTCCATATTCATAAATTAATAATGGGACTAAGACCCCACATAGGATTTGAAGTGGATATGTATGAACCTCTTACCATGAATGAAGTCTTACAAAAAGCCACCAAATAGGAACAAAAACTGTAGTAGTTATCCAATCTCCATAATGACTTGAATCCTAAGACATGGTACGAAAAAAAAAAAAAATTATAAAGGAGACAAGATCCATCAGGTCCATAATCTCAAGAGGGGAAGCGAGTCGCGAGAGAGGGGTGAATATTTTAATGGTGGAAAGAATAAGAAAGCAAACAAAAACAAGAGTAAAGATGACCATAAGCAGAAGGGCTTTAGAGAGGAAAATGCAGGAGGTCACAAAGGTCCTCGTGATGGATGCTATAATTATAGAGGATATCATTATGCACCAAATTTTCCTCAAAAATCTCAGTCACAAAAGGAAGGAAGCTATCAATAGACTCAAAATCACCAGATCCACATTGTAGTGGATAATAGATAAGTAGAGTATCAGGATTCACCAATTCAGTTGACGGGTAAACTCTATGGCCAATATATCTCTATCTTAATTGATATTGGAGCTACTAAATTTTTTATAGATCCTAGAATAATATCCAAGATGCTCATTAGACCTACATACATGGAAAATTCATGGACAGTCTAGTATGGTAATCGAGTAGAGTGGAGGGTAGATACTTGTCTCTTTTATAGTGAGTTAGAGCTTCCAACCTTTCAAAACTCAGGTCAACTTGTATGTGGCACCTTTAGGCTCATATGATGTAATTTTGGGAATAAATTGGTTAACTGAGCATGAGGCTATAGTAAACTATGAGGATAAGGTAGTCAACTTTCTAGATGATTATGGAAACCCAGTCAAGGTTTGTGGAATGAGAGACCCTTAGAGCTTAGATAGACTTTTGTGATGTAGCTCAACAAGGCTCATCAAAAGGGATGTGCAATATATGTTGTGCATGTCAGTAACCCTACAATATATGTTGTGCATGTCAGTAACCCTGATAGAAAGGAACCATATTTAGATGACTATCCTATTCTCAAGGAGTTCCAAGATGTATTCCCTAATGAACTTACAAAGTTGCCTCCAAAGTTGGAATTTGATTTTTCTATTGACCTTGTTTCAGGATTTAAGCTCCAATCCCAGGCACACTATCGAATGAACACCATAGAACTCTATGAGTTGAAGGCTAAATTTATGGAATTGTTGGAAAAGGGGTTTATAAGACCTAGTATGTCTCATTAGGGAGAACCGGTTATTTTTGTGAAAAAGAAGGATGGAACCTTTCATCTGTGTATAGATTATTAGATGTTGAACAAGGTGACCATCAAAAACCGGTATCCACTCTTGAGGATTAATGGGTTGTTTGACCAAATGAAGGGAGAAATAGTTCTGATCTCATGTCAGGGTACCATCAGTTCAAAACTAAGGAAGAAGATATTCCAAAGACTACATTTAGAACTTGATATGGACATTACGAGTTCATAGTGGTACCCTTTGTTTTGACTAATGCACCAACAAAGTTTATGAACATCATGAATAGTGTATTCAGAGACTGCTTGGATGAATTTGTTTTGATCTTCATTGAAGACATCATAGTCTACTTGAAGACTATCAAAGAACATGATAGGAACCTAAGGATAGTGTTTCAATGGCTGAGAGAAAGGAAACTCTTTGAGGAGTTGTCCAAGTGTTCATTCTATTAGGATAGGGTGCACTATTTAGGCCATATCATTTTAGTTGAAGGATTCTCTGTAAACCCTGAGAAGATCAAGGTGATCATGGAATGGTCAGTGCCTCAAAATGTGTCAGAATTTTGTAGCTTCGTGGGCCTAATGGTATATTATAGGAAGTTTTAGCAAGGGTTCTCCTAGATTTTATCTCCTATTACCTCACTCGAAAGGAAGGGAACATGGTTTGAATGGGCTGAGAAATGCGAGTAGGAATTCCAACTCCTAAAGGAGAGGCTCACGAAAACACCAATGCTAACCATCCTTGATCCTAATGGGAGATTCACAATAATCAAAGATGCTTCAGGAGAGGGATTGGGAGTAGTATTAATGCGAGATGGACAAGTGGTAGCATATAAATCAAGAAAGCTCAAGCAACATGAAGTGAACTATGCACCTCATGATTTAGAATTGGCTACAATAGTTCATGCCTTACATATGTGGAGGCATTACCTTTTGGGAAATCCATTTGAACTCAAGACATACCACTTAGGATTGAGATACATATTTGCTCAACCAAACCTTAATGCATGAAAAGTAAGTTGGTTGGAGTTCCTTAGCGAGTATGACTTTGGAATTGAGTATATAAAGGGAAAAGAGAATAAAGTGGTTGATGCTCTTAGTAAATGAAGACATCTGGCATTCATGATCTCAACAAGGTCTAACTTGAGATAAAAGATAATTCAGTATCTACCAGGGGATGAGCACTATGAGAGAGTGAAGAGTGCCCTAGCATTAAATCCTTCAGATCATTAGTTTGATGGGTATGAGATTGAATTGGATGGTATCTTGAGATATCAGAGAAGAATGTATATTCTTGACTCTAGATAGTTGAGAAAGTTGGTTTTAGAAGAGGTTCACAGTGCACCTTATTTAGGACACCCTAGAGTATCCAAGATGATCACAGAGTTGAATATTGTAGTTTTGGCCTAAACTCAAGAAGGATGTAGTGGATTATATAGCGAGATGCTTAGAGTTCCAACTAGTCAAGGATGAGCATGTATATCTAACCGCATTATTGTATCCTCATGACATACCTTAGTATAAATGACAAGTGATCAGTATGGATTTTGTATAGGGGTTTTTATTGAGCAAGAACAAGCATGATGTTATCTTGGTCATGATTGATAAGTTTACTAAGGTTGCACACTTCATTCTAAGAAACCATAAGGATGGATCATTGACCCCGGATAAGAAATTTGTCTAGCAGATCTTTTGCTTGCATGGAGTGCCAAACTATCATTTTTGATAGGGAAACATGGATGACCTCAAGGTTTTGGATGACCCTAAATGTTGTATTGGGAACCAAAGTAAATTTCAGCTCATCTTATCATCCTCAGACTGAGAGGAAGACAAAGAGGGTGAATCAGGTAGTTGAAGACCTCTTCTGAATGTATTGTATGGACCAATAGTATAGGTGGGAATAATATTTTCCTTTTGTAGATTTTTCTTACAACAAATATTATCATACATCCCTAGGCATGACACTATTTGAAGTTTTGTATTGGTGAAAGTGTCATACTCCCATTGATTGGGATAAATTGGAGGATAGGCTCATAGTAGGACCTGAAATGCTTAATAAAATGGAAGAACAAATGAGGGTCATTAAGAGTAGATTGAAGGGAGTGGAAGATCAAAAAAAGAGTTATGGTGACAAGAATCAAACTCTTAGATAGTTCGCAAACAAGGAATTTTTTTTCTTGAGAGTTAAACCTCATAAAACTTCTATTGCTTTTGAAAAGTCTTCCAAGTTGGCCCCAAGATATGTGGGACCATTTGAAGTATTGGAAGCAATTAACCTAGTTGCTTATAGACTAGCTCTACCACTTTCTCTAGCTCAACTTCACAATGTGTTTCATGTTTCTTTGCTTAAGCCATATTATCTTGATGCGACCTATGTGCCTAATTGGTAATCCTTATAGGTACAAGATCTAGAAGTGGTGCTAATGTAGCCGATTAGAATCCTGGATAGACACATTGTTAAGTTATGGAGCAAAGATATTGCTCAGTTTAAGGTCCAATGGGACCAATCCTCAGAAGAAAGTGCTACTTGGGAGGATGCGGAAGAAATAGAACACTCATTTCCACATTTTCTTTCTTGAGAAAGAGACTTTGACGATTTTTATTGATTTTTTTTGGATTGAGATACTATGATGTTCTATGCTTTAATTTTGAATGTGATGTCAAAATAGACATGCATAATTTGAAAGTGATGTTGAAACGAACATATATGCTTTAATTTGGTGTGATTTTGAAATAGATATATATAATTCAAAGTGATGCTGAAATAGACATGTATGCTCAAATTTGACATGATGTTTTTTTCCAATTTACTAGACATCAAGATGACATCTCTTCCAAGAGAGGAAGGATTTCATAACCCAATTTTATTGTATATTTATTATAATATGGTAAATTGAATTATTGAAGAAATTCAATATATATTAAATGGGAATTTCAAAATTTTTGAAAATAGATTGAAAGAAGTTAGTTGATGTTGACTATGCAATATTTTGAAATTATCTTATTTGTTATCAAGAATTGAATGTTTTTTGATAAATTTTGTAAGTGCAAGTATGTGTGCAGTTGTAGGGTTATAGGTTTAAGGACGAGAGCAAAGTTGAAGTAGAATTTTTTAGCTAGATCAAATGGTAAGCTTGTTGGAATTTGGGTGCACACACCACAAAAGGCATGATAACTTGTATTCTAACTATTTTGCATATATGGAAGAATGTAACAACATGATTTGAAATTGTCTCAGTGATTGAAAATGAATGGATTGTAGATTAAATTGTCTACCTAAATTTAGTCTTGAAGAAAATGAAAATACTTATTTTAAAGTATGATTAAAAAGGATAAGAGTTTCATTATGAGAAAATTATATATGGATTCTTGAAGTGAAATAAAGTTCTTAGTTTATTCAATGATAGCATATGAAACTCATAAACTCCTTCAAGAAAATAATCCACACACACATATATATACATTTATGTGTCTAGATTTGAATACATATATACTTATATTTATGTATAAATAATGGAGAATATAGTAAATGTGAATGAATGTCATATAAAGACATATATATATATATATATATATATATATATATATATATATATATCATATACATACTTGTATTATTTTGAAAATTGAATTCAATAATCGATATTATCCATATCAATCTATTTGTAAATCAAATAAAAATCATGAATTCATCCCATGAAGGATGTGGTCTGCCATAAATATTATGGAAATATTTGAAACAAGATAGTGGCCTAATACTATTGCAGTAATACCATAATGGCAATTCCCCAACAACATGCAAAATTATTTTTTCCATTTTGAATTCATAACCCTAGGAAAAAGCACGGTAAACGGAATTGACTAGCTGGAAGGAAAAAAGTAGGGAAGAGCTTGTGGAAGTTGAAAAATAAGAGGAAAGCTTCACAAAAGCTTGATTAATCAGGTAAACTGATTTCTTTTAGAAATGATCAAAATTTTTATTATCACTTCCTCAACATGTTAGTGGCATTCTTTCATTCTATCAAATGATTCATCAGCGCAATAAAATGATATTTTGTCTGATTTTCTATGGCCTTGAGCCAAGTATTGTGTTAATGTTGATTGACCTTTTTGGTCACATGGCTAGTGGCTTGCCTTGCATGAGTATTACCTAAGTTAGATCCTTATTGACTAGCTCACAGAGCTAGGCCAAGGCTTAGATCCATTAAGATGTGGTTGTCACTCAAGCTCGCACTATGGTGCTAACCATATGATGGCTATTGGAGTTTTATTCTGAACAACTGTATTTATGTATGCTTAATCTTGTAGAGGATCAATTGATGATCTTGTGAGAAGGGTATAATACCCTATGTTTTCCTTCAAATGTATCAATTTCCCTCTATCGTTGGGCCGATAATGGTAAAGGGGCTTAAACAAATTCTTTAGAATGTGTCATATGTATTATAAGGCCACCATGGTTCAATAGGAATGGCAGATAAATCTTAGTTTAAGATTCATTAAACCCAAGTAGGGTTCAATCTGTATGATCGATGGGTTATTTCTTTGTAATTATTATAGATATGAGTATGCATGTCGATTATGAGTGGTTTAAAACTAGCATGCCTTTAAGGGTATACCCATATATTACCCTTGTTACTAAGAAAGAAATGCATCAAACCTTTAAGAAATAGTCAATTCTAGAATGACCAATGAATGCTTGTTTGTAACCTTGAAAAGGAATGAGTTCTTCTTAGAACCTCAAAAATTATAAGTCTTGTTTCATAACCAAATGCTTGTTCAAGCTTATTATCATCAAGCATGTTGATATTAGAATCATTTTATTTATAAATAGTTGCACATTAAATTTCAGTAATGATAAGTGTCCAAAGATTTGAATAATGGGCATTATGCTTTCATGGATTAAGTTGGGCTAACTTGATTTGTTAGTGCAATATTATTGTCTTGCGTTGATATGGATAGATGAGTTAGCTATAGACAATATTTGTTACTGGAAAATAGCATTGTTCATTATTTGTTCATTGTAAGATAACCTCATTCTATTAAAGATAGTGAACATAAAATTGTAATGCTAGTATTTAGCATCTAAATAGCTTGAAATAGCATAGTAATATCTTAAACAGTGATTGTCTATTCAAAACAAGATTTCTTTGACATAAATTGTAACTATTTAGTTGGAAACAATATTGTGTAATTGTACATAGTGAATTTTTTGTTGGAAATGACATTGTTTTGTCATAAACTATAACTGTTCAGTCTAAAACAACATTGTATTGATGTAAATAGTGAATGTTATGTTGAAAATGATATTGATTTGTTGTAAATTTATATGTGTATCTGAAAAAAGTCTTGTTCATTAAACTGTTTAGTTGGAACATCATTGATTAGTTGTAAACTATGAATTTTCTATATGAAGCAGCTTGTTTTATAACTATTTAGGAGGAAATAGTACTATATTTTTTAAATAGTGAATGTTCATATGTAAACAACAATGTTAAAGTATCATAGTTTTGTGAGAATGCAAAAGAAACAATAGTATGTGTGAAACTGTTAATATAGAATTGTTTTGGATTCTTTATTTTGACAAAATAAATGTCAAATGAAATATTATTTAATGATTGCAAATATGATTTAATGGTTTTTTTCAAAATGTATGCATAAACCAGTAACTTAAGTAGGCACATATATGTGTTGTAACACCCCCATGTTTTGCTCTTATGTTAGATTAAGATGCTTTGTTATTTGAATATTTCTTATTGAGCAATACGAACTATGTGTATTATGAGATGTAATTTCGTTGATGTTATACTTAACATGCTTTGGTTAAAATAATGTTGGTTTATTATGACATGATTAGTGCTTATGAGTTTTATAAATGATGGAAGTGTCAGTTTGGTGATACTGTATTGGTGAAGGGGACATGATTGCATCACTCGCTTGCAAGCGCCCTACGATTATGTGATTTCCTCTTCACGGTGTATTTTATAATGATTTTATATGCATGTGCTATCGATGCCTTGGATACAGGTTTGCAGGTACATGACATCGACTCCACCTGGCTTCACAGGTTTGAGCGTGTCGACCCAACGGTATGTTGATTGGGAGATAGTAGCTAGGTTACATGTGTCAGGTCTACACCCTAGCCTCAGTGGGTCCTTAGTCGAGTCAGTTGGGTCTTTGTGGTGCTTGTTTTAATATATTTTAATTATGAAGGGCTCTTGAGTATGGAAATTAATACTTGGAATGATTGTTTTAAATAGTGTTGATATTTAGTTAAATTAAAATTTTACATTGTGATAGAAGTTTTTTATTTAAGTTGATTAATTAAATTTGACTTATTTAATTATTTAAATTTAATCCCATGGATTGAATTTATTTGTTAAATAATTAAAATTAATTAATTAAATATGGTTTTTTAGAAAGTTGTATAATAGAATTTAATTGCATATTGGAATTTAATTTCAATTAGTGGTAATTAAATTAGTATTTGGTAATTAAATTAGTTTTTGGATTTAAATTGGTATTTAGAATATTTAGAATTATTAAAATAAATGAAAATTAATTCATTTTGGAATTATATTTGAATTGGAAGTTACTAAATTTATTTTGGAATTAAATTGTAATTATAAATTATTTTAACATGCAAATGGCTTTGAGAAAGGAGCTGATTGTGGGGAAGATATTTTGAGTGTGACATGTGTGTGAGAAGAATTTATGAATTATTTTGATTGAGAAATTATGAAGAGAGAATTGAATTGGAAAAAAGAGAGAAGATCTCTACACAGGTGATTTTTGGAGAAAAAAAGAGATTATTTTTTAAAGAAGTTTTTGGTTGAAAATTTTGAGAAAGCTCAAAGGGGTTTTCAAATTTTTTTTGGGGGTTTCTGTATTTTTACATCTTCCTCGAAGTGGTGATTTGGGAAGCTTTGGAAATTGATCTCTGATGGGGAGGCTCTGCTTCAACTTTGTTTTCTTCAAGCTTCAGGAAAACAGGTTCCTTCAAGTTTCATTTTATTTATTTTATTGTTTGAGAAAGATTGTCTGTACAAAAGTCAATTTTGTAGAAGCTTTGCTTAAAATGGTTTAATTGAGATTAAAAGATTGCCTATGCAAGAATTTTTTTGTGTTTTGTCTGTAGAAGCTTTAAATTGTCTTCAAATTTTGTAAAGCTGGATTTCTTTAAATCTTCCTGTAGAAGTTTTGTTAAATTTTAGTATGAAGAAGTTTGTGTAACCTTTCTTTTAAAAGATTGAAATTGAAACCCTTTCATAAATTTGAGAAAACTATTATTGTATATGTGAAAATTCTCCTGTAGAAAAATTGATTGTCCAATTAAATTTGTTGTAGATGACTTTCTTCAGAAATTTTTTTTCCAATTTTATTTATTATTGAAACTCCCTAGGTAATTTGTGGAATTGAAATCTCTGGCAATCTGTAACTCTCTTTCCGTATAAATTTTTTTTGTGAGAACCAAACTAATTTTGGAAAGATTATTCTGAAGAAGGAAATTTATTTATTTTTGTTAGTTCTCAAACAATTTAGTTAGCTGAAAAATTATTAATTTTTATGTTTTTGATAAATACATATTCTGTAGAAAATTTAGGTAAAATCTTTCCATCGTAAAATGGTATGGTTGCATCATCCATAACTCTATTTCTACAAACTGGGTTGGTACAAAATTTAGAGGGTTTCTGTATCTTGATGTTTTCTTATCCCTCTCCAAATATCGCAAATACCCAGATCATATTTTCTGATTTATGGTTGAAACACGAGGCTACTATCAAGTTGTTTTCCCTATGGCCGCATCTATGGTAGGGGCTTAAACAAATAGTATATTATAGATTTGTGTATTATAGTATGATAAGGCCGATTATGGTAGTGGAGGATGGCAGATAAATGGGTATTACATAATTACCCAAGTACTAGTTCAGAAATATGAAACCTGGGAAAATTTCAATTCTAGATGACAATGAGATGCATTGTCGAACCTTGAGTGGAATAGTTCTTCATGCCTTTAAATAATATATTAAGAAAGAAATGCATTGAAATAGTTTCTAGAATGACCAATGAATGCCAAATGAGTTCTTCTTAGAACCTTCATAACCAAATGCTTGTTCAAGCTTATTATCATCAAGCATGTTGATATTAGAATCATTTTATTTATAAATAGTTGCACATTAAATTTCAGTAATGATAAGTGTCCAAAGATTTGAATAATGGGCATTATGCTTTCATGGATTAAGTTGGGCTAACTTGATTTGTTAGTGCAATATTATTGTCTTGCGTTGATATGGATAGATGAGTTAGCTATAGACAATATTTGTTACTGGAAAATAGCATTGTTCATTATTTGTTCATTGTAAGATAACCTCATTCTATTAAAGATAGTGAACATAAAATTGTAATGCTAGTATTTAGCATCTAAATAGCTTGAAATAGCATAGTAATATCTTAAACAGTGATTGTCTATTCAAAACAAGATTTCTTTGACATAAATTGTAACTATTTAGTTGGAAACAATATTGTGTAATTGTACATAGTGAATTTTTTGTTGGAAATGACATTGTTTTGTCATAAACTATAACTGTTCAGTCTAAAACAACATTGTATTGATGTAAATAGTGAATGTTATGTTGAAAATGATATTGATTTGTTGTAAATTTATATGTGTATCTGAAAAAAGTCTTGTTCATTAAACTGTTTAGTTGGAACATCATTGATTAGTTGTAAACTATGAATTTTCTATATGAAGCAGCTTGTTTTATAACTATTTAGGAGGAAATAGTACTATATTTTTTAAATAGTGAATGTTCATATGTAAACAACAATGTTAAAGTATCATAGTTTTGTGAGAATGCAAAAGAAACAATAGTATGTGTGAAACTGTTAATATAGAATTGTTTTGGATTCTTTATTTTGACAAAATAAATGTCAAATGAAATATTATTTAATGATTGCAAATATGATTTAATGGTTTTTTTCAAAATGTATGCATAAACCAGTAACTTAAGTAGGCACATATATGTGTTGTAACACCCCCATGTTTTGCTCTTATGTTAGATTAAGATGCTTTGTTATTTGAATATTTCTTATTGAGCAATACGAACTATGTGTATTATGAGATGTAATTTCGTTGATGTTATACTTAACATGCTTTGGTTAAAATAATGTTGGTTTATTATGACATGATTAGTGCTTATGAGTTTTATAAATGATGGAAGTGTCAGTTTGGTGATACTGTATTGGTGAAGGGGACATGATTGCATCACTCGCTTGCAAGCGCCCTACGATTATGTGATTTCCTCTTCACGGTGTATTTTATAATGATTTTATATGCATGTGCTATCGATGCCTTGGATACAGGTTTGCAGGTACATGACATCGACTCCACCTGGCTTCACAGGTTTGAGCGTGTCGACCCAACGGTATGTTGATTGGGAGATAGTAGCTAGGTTACATGTGTCAGGTCTACACCCTAGCCTCAGTGGGTCCTTAGTCGAGTCAGTTGGGTCTTTGTGGTGCTTGTTTTAATATATTTTAATTATGAAGGGCTCTTGAGTATGGAAATTAATACTTGGAATGATTGTTTTAAATAGTGTTGATATTTAGTTAAATTAAAATTTTACATTGTGATAGAAGTTTTTTATTTAAGTTGATTAATTAAATTTGACTTATTTAATTATTTAAATTTAATCCCATGGATTGAATTTATTTGTTAAATAATTAAAATTAATTAATTAAATATGGTTTTTTAGAAAGTTGTATAATAGAATTTAATTGCATATTGGAATTTAATTTCAATTAGTGGTAATTAAATTAGTATTTGGTAATTAAATTAGTTTTTGGATTTAAATTGGTATTTAGAATATTTAGAATTATTAAAATAAATGAAAATTAATTCATTTTGGAATTATATTTGAATTGGAAGTTACTAAATTTATTTTGGAATTAAATTGTAATTATAAATTATTTTAACATGCAAATGGCTTTGAGAAAGGAGCTGATTGTGGGGAAGATATTTTGAGTGTGACATGTGTGTGAGAAGAATTTATGAATTATTTTGATTGAGAAATTATGAAGAGAGAATTGAATTGGAAAAAAGAGAGAAGATCTCTACACAGGTGATTTTTGGAGAAAAAAAGAGATTATTTTTTAAAGAAGTTTTTGGTTGAAAATTTTGAGAAAGCTCAAAGGGGTTTTCAAATTTTTTTTGGGGGTTTCTGTATTTTTACATCTTCCTCGAAGTGGTGATTTGGGAAGCTTTGGAAATTGATCTCTGATGGGGAGGCTCTGCTTCAACTTTGTTTTCTTCAAGCTTCAGGAAAACAGGTTCCTTCAAGTTTCATTTTATTTATTTTATTGTTTGAGAAAGATTGTCTGTACAAAAGTCAATTTTGTAGAAGCTTTGCTTAAAATGGTTTAATTGAGATTAAAAGATTGCCTATGCAAGAATTTTTTTGTGTTTTGTCTGTAGAAGCTTTAAATTGTCTTCAAATTTTGTAAAGCTGGATTTCTTTAAATCTTCCTGTAGAAGTTTTGTTAAATTTTAGTATGAAGAAGTTTGTGTAACCTTTCTTTTAAAAGATTGAAATTGAAACCCTTTCATAAATTTGAGAAAACTATTATTGTATATGTGAAAATTCTCCTGTAGAAAAATTGATTGTCCAATTAAATTTGTTGTAGATGACTTTCTTCAGAAATTTTTTTTCCAATTTTATTTATTATTGAAACTCCCTAGGTAATTTGTGGAATTGAAATCTCTGGCAATCTGTAACTCTCTTTCCGTATAAATTTTTTTTGTGAGAACCAAACTAATTTTGGAAAGATTATTCTGAAGAAGGAAATTTATTTATTTTTGTTAGTTCTCAAACAATTTAGTTAGCTGAAAAATTATTAATTTTTATGTTTTTGATAAATACATATTCTGTAGAAAATTTAGGTAAAATCTTTCCATCGTAAAATGGTATGGTTGCATCATCCATAACTCTATTTCTACAAACTGGGTTGGTACAAAATTTAGAGGGTTTCTGTATCTTGATGTTTTCTTATCCCTCTCCAAATATCGCAAATACCCAGATCATATTTTCTGATTTATGGTTGAAACACGAGGCTACTATCAAGTTGTTTTCCCTATGGCCGCATCTGTTAATAATAAATCTATATATATTTTAAACATTTATGGATTAGACATTAATGGATTTAGATATTTTGAATAATATATATTGTTTTAGCTTTTAAATGAGGAGGTCGTTGTTGTTAATGAAAACTCAGTTTAAGAGATTTAATGTAGATATATTTTATGTATATATTTTAACTAGATTTTATGTTATTTTAGTTTTAAATTGTTGCATGCAATTAGGATATATAAAAGGAAGAATAATTTATTTGCATGCCTTGGTCTATTAGGGAAATGGGTATTTAAGTAAATAGAGGAAATTGATGTTTTATAAATATAATTGGGGAATGAGATATTTAATTATATAAGATAATTCTTTTGTAGGAATAGATGTTTTATTATCTAAAATTGGTGAAATAGATTGTGGTGATGTTTATCTCTAGTTGAAAGAGTCTTTCAATTGGATAATTAGATTGGTTACATCTGTTAAATAGATGCATGTACGAGTTCAAGTTGAAGTTAATTTTAAAAAAGAAGAATTCTTGTAATGAAGATATTGTTTCCGTTTTAATAGGCATTGGATTAGATGCATGTAAATGCATGTATTAGGTGAAATTAAACTAATATGTTTTTGAAAAGAGAAAAGTATAATTTGCTTAAATGATGGAATCTATTTAATTGAATATTTATTAATTTAAAATTGAAATTCAATAAGTAAATGAAATGAAGTTTTTATAATAATTTAAATGTTATTGATGATATTTTTTAATATGTTAGTTCTTAGTTGAATTTTTCTCTTCATCTTTATTAAGGGTTGAATATAAATTAGAGGAAATTTCTAACTTGATTTAGGATCCCTGGGAATCACTTTTCTATGAATGGATATAGAAAATCCAAATCCTAGATTTTGATATCCATTGATTAGTTTATATAGGTTCTTCTAGTTGCAATTAGAGGTGATGATGATTTAATCTTGCCTTGATATTTTGGTCTTCTATAGATATGTATTGAAATTTTTCTATGACCATTTGACCATTTTCTCAATAGGATTTAAATTTGTAGGGGCCTCAACACTCCTTTGTAAAATTTTACACAAAGTTATTAAGGTGTGATGTACAGGTTGCCATTTCTTGAATAAGGGGTCCAATATAGGTACATGGGCCTTTATCTGATCAATTTCTTGTGACAAGGAGACATAACATTCATACACATTTTCCAAATTTTCCACAATTAGTTTAACCCTATGCTCTAAGATCTATTCCAGTATCTTGAGGGTTTCTCTCTTTTCTCTTTCCTTTTTTTCTTCTTTAGTCTTTTTCAACTTCTTAATTTCTTGTTTTAGCACATTTACTTGTTCAACAATGATTACACCTGTATCAATCTAGATGGTAGGGAGATGGTATACTTTTAATTTTATGCTTTGGGAAGGACCTTCTCCCTTCAATCGCTCTTTCAATTTCACATTTTCTATGAACAACCTATTCAGTTCATCATTTAGATCAGTCTGTGTTTTCTCATATTCTGCCAATCTAAGCTCCATAGCTTTAACCATATACCTAGTAAATTTCTCCCTGGTTAGTAGTATGTTTACGATACTGATTTGTCATACTATTAAACTCTATTTTCAATGTAATTTTGAGTTAGTGTTGTACTTGTAGTAGTTTTGTTTAGATTTGAGTCAGCCTGTGACTAGAGGTTGTAGGGATTGTCCTTGTATCCGTGTTACTATCTCCTAGCACTCATTCCCTCATTTGAATTGAATTTAGAAACCAACATGGGATCTTCTTAGCTTCTTACTTGATCCAATAAGAATATACTTTTTAACTTCATCCCAAGAATAATTAGTATATTGCTTTCGAAGACCAATTTTCTTGTTTCTTGGGGCCTAATAGTAATTTCATTCATCCTAAGTTCTTCAAAAGTTTGGGCAACAATCTAGTCATGATGTGACTCCTTAGTGCCCATCTTATTAATTTGGATTCTCTCAAATTCTCTCATTTTTATCTTAAACCAAAAATCATTAAACTCAAGATTTTGAATGAATTCATCATATTCAATAAATCTAAGGGAAACAATCACCCTTTCATCATGATGCACTTCTTGAGAATTATGCCCATCTACATCCACTCTTTCTTCTAGTTTGTGAGCATCAGTTGCAATCTTAGGTGATGGTTGATCAACTTCATCATCTTTAAAATTCAAAAGTACATCACCTACCTCTTTAGTATCCCCTACTCCTTCACTTATTTCATATGCCACTAAGGGGGGCACTCCATTTCTCTCCTTCCTTTTAGGACTTGGTTGCTTAGGGGATGCTTCTGATTGTATTGTGGTAGTGTTTGGTAGGGGCCTCAATACTCCTTTGTAAATAAATTTCTTATTACATCTTTGTAATCCATTACATGGGTAATCCCAACTTTAGTGAGAAGTGTCTACTTTATTAAATTAATATTCCCTTTAGGATAAAATACCCTTTCTCCTTGTGACTTCAATGAATACCTCATCTTCAAATAGTTCATCATTTATTCAAGAGTGTCAAACCCTACATATAGCTCCTCACATATAGTTAGGTCAAGGAGGAATGCCCCCTTTTTCTACCTTTTCATAAAATCCTAATCCATCCATAACATTTTCCACATAAATTCTAAAAATGTAATTCAAATAGAAACAAATTTAGGTAAAACATGTGGGGCTTGAGGACACCCATAGACCCTTATTACTGTTTGGTCTACTAAGAAGAACTAGCCATCAAAATTGTGAGTGTGTCCCTTATTTTTCTTCAATGCTAAATTTATTAATACTTGCATTATTTTATTAGGAAATATTTCTGAAATATGACCAAGAGAAGCCATGACTTTTATTACAAAATCATCATGAAATATTGCATAATCATTATTTTTACATCTGCCATCCCAAATGTAACACCAGTTTTGTACAAGAAACCTATTCCTTCATCATCATTCATTCCCAAACACATTATTTTAGTCCATATATATATGTTTTGGTACAATATTAAATGACACAATAGAGAGTATTTCTTGAAAGTGATGGGAGCTAAGTTCTCTCTTACTTGCAAAAATCCCTCATGTAGCCCTTTCTCGATTTCAGCAAAAAAGTCATACTTAATGTTGACTTCAAGATTTGTTATCTTCATTTCCATCATCATGAGATAGGTTGGCATCCTCTCTTTAGCATCTATTCCAAGCACTTGGCACAAAGAAAAATAAGTTCTTTTGAAATATACTTGGAAGTCTTCTATGGAAAATGGCTCAATTTGGGAGGGGGAGATAGGTATCCTCCTATTGTTTACACCCCTTTTCATGTGTAAAGGAAGTTCATCACTCCTGTAGGTTTTTCTCAATCTCCTATAATCCTCCTCACTTCTGTCCAAGTCAATCTTAGTGATACCTTGCTTGTTTAACATAAAACACTCTATAATTGCTTCTTTAGTCAACACCACTAATGGTGAACCATCTGGAATTGTTATAGTCTTGGTAGTCGGGTGATAATATTGTGCCAATACTTTAATAAAATCAACATCTACGAGACATTTGGGACTATCAATTTAGCCAAATCTAAGGTCCAAGGATTCAAAACTAGAATCTCAATCATCCCTTTTTTCATAGAAGTACCAAAATAGATCACACCTTGAGATAGGAACACTTGGGTCTCTACATCCATGGTATTTATCTCTAAACACTTTTTTGAATCCTTTATTTATACAATTAGGTAAAAAATCTAAAATGGATTGTTGTAGGGACCTCTTCTCTCTTTTAGAAATTGTGGACTCTTCCTTTTTACTCGCAAGTTGAATTATTTTGGGTAGCATGATGAATAATTTACTTCTACTTGATTTCTTTAAATTTATACTTGTAAAAGAAAATTCAATTCTTATACACTTGCTACAAAGGGTTTCTCTAAACTTACCCAGTGAAATAATAGTTGCATAGTCTTCTCGCTTGAACTTCCTTGCCTTCAGTATGCTCAACTATGTGAATGATTGCCAAAATTTCATTGAGCCCCAAGTAATATTTGCTACTGATTTTGGTCACCTCACTATTCATGTCAATTTTCACAAAATATTTCATAATCTACCCATATTTTGAGTTTGAATATATGCCTTTGATCTTGGGAAATTGAATAGTGTAATCATTAAATGCTTTAGCAGATTGTACTACAATACCACTTTGTCATTTCAAGATCATTGTGGGGTAGTGTTAGTAGTACTGCCACCCTGTGCATACCCCTTTGGACTCCCATGGATGACAGGTTAATTCTAGTGGTTAAGTGACTATTCACTACCATACCGCTCTATCATATCAAGACCACTGTAGGGTAATGATATGGTAGGTTTATTAGTACTTCCACCCCATGCACACCCCTTTGGACTCCCATGAGATAGCGAGTTAATTCTAGTGGTTGAGTGATTGTTCACCTCCATACCACAATGTCACTATTTACCCCTTGCGGGGCTATGGTTTACTCTAGTTGTTAACAAGTTCTTACCGCCACCCTGTGGTATTCATATTTGGTTTCCACGATATTGTGGTAAGCATTTTTACATTGATCTATATTTCCTTCCATCCCACACATACCTCTATTGACTGTTGTGATAGTGCAATATTGGATTTTATTATGAATGTTGTATTTTAGATATCATTTTATTGAAGAGATCGAACAATTTTCTAATTTTTTAGTCTCTCAGTTTTAGTTTTTCGTGTTAGTCAGACCTAAGAGATCATTTATTTGCTTGTAATGAGGAGGCTTAGTTCACCTAATGTTAAGATATCTATATGTATTATTAAATGACAGATTTTCATTATATGTTTGCATCTAGAAAACATATAGGACATACAAGAAATTATATTCTAACTAAACAAAATTAATTTAAAATTTTCAACCAAAGTAAGAAAACTAAGAAGAAGGATTGAACCTAACTTTAAATGCACTTCAAATTAGTAGTGAACATCTCAAGTTTTATATACAATGTACCAACACAATAATGTTGATTGCATTCATAAATGTATCAGTAAAACAATAGTGAATAAGCATACCTATACTCAGATCTTTATTACATTAAATAATAAATTGCACCATACATATAACCAAAGTTTAGGTGGCAAGCTAACCTCTTAAGATGATAAAACATCATCATAATCATCTACATTTCCAACAATATTAGAATCTTGATCATTCATGTTTGCATCTACTTGTTTTTCTTCCTCATCCTTATCTATGGCATGCAATGCATTCTCTCTCCAAAGCTCTTCATTGGTAATCAAAATTTATTCTTCACACACTCTATCATCGTCTTCATCCAATTCTTTGAATGTTTCTTATAAATTAACATATTGCCTATCAGGCATTATATCAACAACTTCCATTAATTTTCATTTTGAACAAGACTTTTTTTTAATGACATACGACCATCTTGTGCTTCTTACATCATCAATTAGAAATAATTGGCTAATTTGACGAGGTGAAACATTTAACTCATCTGTATCTGATAAAAAATGTCTTGTATTTGTGTGTACAAATTCATACTCATCAAACTATACTGTAGATGGTCAGATCCACTTGCATTTTAATAATATAGGACTATTTTCACCATAGTCCACTAGAATAATTTCTTGGATAAATCCAACATAAAATTTCTTCTTAGTTTCATGAAGAAATTCAACACTAACAACACAATCACAATTTGTCTTTCCTTTCTCTTTTTCTCCTGCTCTTAAATGACTACCATAGGACTATTGGAATCAGGGAACACTGAGAGGGGGGGTGAATCAATGTTCTACAAAATTTAACTTTATTAATATAATCTTTAAACCACTTACAACATTGAAACAAAAGAAAGATGTACGCACATAAATAAATCATCCACAACACCATAACACAAGGATTTTTATGTGGAAACCCTATTAGAGGAAAAAACACAATGGAGGTTAATCCATAATTTGAGTACTCAAATATAAGTGTTTTACAAATAGGGAATGCACATGCATTCAGGCGCACTGCTTAGAGCTCATTGCTTAGAAATTAAGGCTCACTATCTTACAAAACATCTAGATTAAATCTATATAAAGCATTGAACTAAAGGAATAACATAGACTAATTCTTGATTACAATTCTGGTTAATCTCATCAGTCACATTCCTTGACCTGCTTCTTTGATTCTACTCTTCTACTCTATCTGATTTCATTCACATCATAAATCCCTTTTATGCACAAGTGAAACTGTGCATAATTGTTCTGCTATCCTTTTGAATTTTGCATCATACTTTGTACACTTGATTCACCTTCCAAAATGATATAAATGATCACTTATATATATCTGCAACAAAATATTTAATCAATCATATGTCAGCTTCAATAAAACATAAAATATTTTCCAACCATCGGCTCAATCCACAAGTGATTTTCAATGTGCACCATCCAAAGTAGACCACAACATAGTGAGGACCTAAAACAAAATCTTCAAACCCAAAAATATTTCCAACAATTTCACCTCTAACATCCGCAACATGCAACATTCACTTAGTCGGCCTTCTAGCATTGTTAAATAGAAAATCAATCAATCGGATCTCCTAAATCATACACCAATTGATGTGATGACACAAAATTAAAGAATAAGATATTCCAGATACCCGACAACCTTCCCTGAGATCCATAACCCGAACTGATAAACTAGTAATGCAAATGGATTGATAGACTCAACTTCAGTCAGATACCCTATTCTTCACTTTATCTCTCGGTATGGAAAAATATTGAACAGTGGATAGGATCAATGACTTTGTTTTCCATCAATGATAACACCAAAAGCCATATTCCAACAATCTCCCCCTTTGGCATTGATGGCAACACTTAGTGAAAAATGACTAAGTGTCGAAACCAATATACTACAATCCTTTAAGACTTCAAATATTCATAGATGACACAACTCCCCCTGAATTTGATAAGGAATTTTTCATTTCTCTCTCTCCCCCTTTGACATCAATGAAAAACCAAAAAAAAATTCTTACAGTAATAGCTTTAACCAAAAACTTACTTATTCAAAAACTAGTTCAAAATTTTGAAGAAATATAGTCACTACTTGTGTTAGAAGATTATTTTGTATTTCTCCTTCATCTCCAAAAGAAACTTCTTCCATGCTTCTACTGCAATCCTTGTGATTATGATCAAAATATTGTTTTCAGATGTCTGGTTGATAATCTTCATGAGGGATTCTAGAATGGTGATGGCTTCTTCTAATATCTCTCCTTTAGTCAATATCTCAATCAACTGTTCTAGTCTGCATTTTGTTATGTCCTTCACTTTCCAAAAGGTGTCAATAATCTTTTTTTTGGTTTTTTGAACATTTTTATGTTTTTTTTTAATTCTTGAATCCTTTTCTTAATTGCAACATCTTGATCCTAAAGCATGCTAAAGTTTTTTCCAATACTGTTCAGCTCTGTTTCAATTTGTTCCAACTTTTCTTTGTATTTGTTGATTGCATGAGGCCAATAAAGATAGTAGTTGTATATGTTTCTTGGTGTGTTTATGCATTTCCTTAGCCAATTCATGTGCCTTTTTAGCTTGGTGAGAGATAATTTGTACTGCTTATTCAAGTGTAAAATTACTTCTTCTTCTTCCTTTTTTTGCGACTTAGAGTCCATGATTTCCTTGATGCATTCAATCATCTCTTCTAGCAATGTATTTTTTAAACTCTCTAATTTAGTATGGTTGTGCACAAGATGAGCACTTAGTATGTTCAAAATCATATCCTACTCATATGAAGGTTTGATAGACCATATGTTTGTGATTTTTTGCATTCCATCTTCCTCATGAATAAGTTGCAATAGCTCTTCTTTGGTTAAATCACCTTCTTCTTCACTTTCTTCTATCATTGCCTTTTCTTGTTCTGGTTTGGCTATTTCCATTTCTTTTCTTTGGATGCCCTCAGTTTCCTTATCAGATTCCTCATTTGGTATATCTACGATCACCTATTCTTTTCCTTTCCCTGCAACTCTTGAAGTCTTGCATGTTGGAGGAGTACAAACAACAATTTATTTTTCTCTTTTCTTCTTTCTCTCCATCTCATCAAAGGAGGAACCAAATTCAAGTTCCCTTACCAGAAGGGGAATACCAATTGAGCCAAAATTTCCTAGTAAGCCTTTAAAGAAACTTTCATATACTTGATCACATTTTGCCAAATTGTTAAAGTGTATGTAAATTTTCTTTCAAACTGGTTCACTCTTTTCCCATACTACAGTGTTGTTCAACGGCAAGAAATTCAAAAAATACATCACAAGACATATAACCAAAGTACCAAACCTAAAATGGTAATATGTCATCTTTTTCAATTGTACGTTCTCCATCATTTGATCTTTTGTTAATCTGCAAAGGTCAAAATCCTGATCTTCCATTATCATCTCATGTGAAATGTAAACGACACCTGCTGAAGTTGCACCTTCTCTATTTTTGAGAAATATTTTGTAAGATAATCGATGTGTAATGTACCTTGTCACTGAATCTCTAATTGTTGAGATTATTAATTCCTTTTGATCTCTAGTAACTCCAGTTAGGGTTTTGACTTCTTTATTTTAGATTGACTTCTTTCTCAGTACATCCCCAACTTTGCATAATCTAGTTACAGTTCCAATCACTTCTTTCAATATATGGTAAGGTTTATCTAGAGTTAGAATATCATCATTCAATCTATCCAAAATAAACTTAATGAATTATATGTTCTCAAAATAGGGTAATTTACTCCAAATATCCAAGCTTTTATGTTTTGCTTCTTTCAGCCATTTCAATTCATCGAGCGACAACATGTTTCTTACAACTCTAATCTTCTCACTGCTATACTCATATAGGTTTATCATTCCTTTGATTTGTTCCATTTTACCTTCCATACTCATGTTTTTTTTCTATCAAGGAAGTTCTTCAACCACACACCAAATTAAATGAAAATTTATCAATAAACTGAAGTACCTGATGGATTAGGGTTTTTCCACAGAATTATCTTCACACTTTCAAAATTTTGTCGTAGAGTGCTCTCCTTCTTATTTTCTTCGATATAAAATAGAAAATGAGGGTTTGAACTTTCTTTTCATAACTTTCATACCTAACCTTTTGTTGTATTAAATGATTTTTCCCTAGGTGTTCCAGATACCCTATTCTCTTAGTTAGTGAGAGGAAAATTCTTTTGCAGACCTATACTTGCTTGAATTTCTTTATGAGTGGTTTCCAATGCATCTATAAATAATTAATATAATTTTTGACAATCTTCCACATTCCGACACCAACTATGGACAAGGGGAAAAAGGATTTTCTTGAAAAACTACCCCTAAGCCAATGGCCTGAAATCAATTCCCAGAGGAACTACCAAAAGCAAGTTCTGGTACAAAACTATTGCCTACATTAGACTCATTCTTTCTTACCCATGTCTTCTTCATCTGATCTCTTACTTCATCCACAATCACTTTCCCTCTTCCTTTATTAGCTTCCTGTGTATTTCAACCTTTGTATGTCAGACCCCTTCTATCCATATTTTTGTTTCTACAGAATCTTGCAATGTGACCATATTTATTGCAATTGTAACACACAAAATTTCCTTGTTTAGACCAGTCATTCCATTGATTTCTTCTTGATCTACACTAGTTAGCAATATGCCCAAATCTTCCACAGGTATAATATTTAACTTTCCTTCTACTGACAGAGTTGTTTGACATATTTATGAATTTAATTGACTTATGACCAAACTTATTGCAATTGAAACATTGACCGAGGAATGATGGATCGCTCAATTTCATTTAACTTCTACATTGAGCATCCATATGACCACATTTATTGCAAGAAAAATAATATCCATAAAAATTTTGAGCATTAGGTTGTCTTATTGCATGCCTTTTTGTTTTGTTTATTTTATTTCCTTGCCTGAAATTCATTTTTTTAGATCCAGAACTTTCTCCTTTCCCATATCCAAGACCTCACTTATCATTTACATTCTTCTGACCTCGAGTCATCTCATCAAGATTAGTTAAGCTAATCTTGAACTTCTCCTTGTATTCATTTGCAATAGCAAGTTCATCCCCAAGAATAACAATCTATCTTTCAAGCTCTTCTTCATTGTTTTTGGATTATTGTAGTTCAATCTCCAACTGAATGAATCCTCCATTAATTATGTTGCATTCATTAGATCTTTCTTTCAAGGATTGAGCAAGATTCTCTTTATTCTTCTTTCTCTCTTCAATCTCCTTAGTGAGCTTCATCACCATAGATTCCATCTCATGTTTTAGGGTAGCATTGTCTCTGGAAAGCTTTTCACATTCTTTAATTATTTCCTTCAAGTTTTGATGTAGGTGAACATTCTTCCATGATTTTTCTCTCTTTTTTCTTAATATAATCATAGAGATCCTTTCTCTTCTCCTTAGACTTAATAATCTAATCCTTCAATGTTTGAATGAATTTCTCAGCATCCTTAAGATTTTCTTTCAATTCTCAAACTTCTGCTTTGGACTGATCAAGACCATCAAGTGCCACCAAAATTTGTTGCTGAAGACTACCAGAGTCCATTACATTGCAAGATCTACCTCAATTTGTTAAACTTCTTCCAAGGAACTAGGATTTGATACCAGTTGTTGGAATCAGGGAACACTAAGAGGGGGTGAATCAATGTTCTGCAAAATTTAACTTTATTAATTTGATCTTTAAAAAACTTACAACATTGAACCAAAATAAAGATGTAAGAACATAAAGAAATCATCCACAACACCATAACACATGGATTTTTATGTGGAAACCCTGTTAGGGGAAAAACCACGGTGGAGGTCAATCCACAATTTGAGTACTGAAATATAAGTGTTTTACAAATGGGGAATGAACATGCATTCAGGCGCACTGCCTAGAGCTCACTGCTAAGAAATGAAGACTCGTTGTCTTATAGAACATTCAGATTAAATCTATCTGAAGAATTGAATTGAAGGAATAGCATCTACTAATGCCTAATTATAGTTCTGATTAAGCTCATCAGTTGCATTCGTTGACTTGCTTGTTTGATTCTTCTCTTTTGCTCTGTCTTCTTTCATTTGCATCACAAATCCCTTTTATGCACAAGTGAAACTGTGCATAATCATTCTCCTATCCTTCTAAATTTCACATCATACTTCACAGACTTGATTCACCTTCCAAAATGATATAAATGATCACTTATATATATCCGCAAAAAAATATTTAATCTCATATGTTAGCTTCAATAAAACATAGAATATTTTCCAACCGTTGGCTCAATCCACAAGCGATTTTCAATGCGCACCATCCAAAGTCAGCCACAACATGGTGAGGACCTTAAACAAAATCCTCAAACCCAAAAATACTTCAAATAATTTTGCCTTGAACATCCACAACATGCCACATTCACTTAGTCAGCCTTCTAGCACTTTTAAATAGAAAATAAGCCAATCAGATCTTCTAACTCGTACACCAATTGATGTGATGACACAAAACTCAAGAATAAGATATTCCAGATACCCAAAAACCTTCCCTAAGATCCACAACCCAAACTAATAAACTGGTAATTCAAATGGACTGACAGAATCAACTTCAATCAGATACCCTGTTCTTCACTCTGTCTCCCAGTATGGACAAATACTGAAGTGTAGACTAGATCAATGACTTAGGTTGCCATCAATGACAACACAAAAATACATATGCAAACAAGGACCACATTCCACTGAAACATGTAGCCCATAAATGTGGAGATTGTGAAAGCTCACTTTCCTCCGTTGTTATGTCTTGACCTTCTTCTTTTGCATCACCGACTGCATTAGCAATCCATTCTTCAATTTTTGGAAAGGAATCACCTCTAATCAATTCAACATGACTTTTTCACTTTTGAGGTCAATGTTGCATCCAAGCTTGATTGTCTTCTTCATATTTTCTACATAGAATATTAACTTACAAATAGTAACATTAATAATATAAATGTGTAAATGCAATTGAGTAAATAAATTATTGTGTAATTTTTTTAACCTGTGCTACTTATCAAACAAAGATGTGTTTTGAATAATATAGGCATGTATCCCAGTTATTTCTTGATGTGATTTCTTGAAGCAACTTCCATTCCCTTCCAATACTTCACCTACAACTATCTCTTCTTCATCATCATCCCATACATGACGATTGACATTTTCAAAATCCTTCATATATTCTGTGGAAAATCCCATGGCCTTTTGCATTGAATACCCCATAGACTTGTTGCCTTCCAATTTTTCCCTAGTACGAACAATTTTTTCAAAACCTTCATATATCATTCTATAGGATACATCTATCTTGTTCTTATCAGGCCACAATTCTTTAGTTCATATTGTAAATGTATCAAAAGATGCATAGAAATTTTAAAGATTGTTGGTGGAAATTCTTGTTCCAATAGACAAAGGAATTCAACAACCTCCTCCCTCAAAATATCAAATTTCAAAGGATCTAATACATATAAACTTGTTATCTTTAATATGAGGCCCAACCTTATAACTACCAATCTTGGCCCCTTTTCCAAACTTAATATATTTACCACAATAGGTAAAATATTCTCCATTATGACATGATAGTCATGGGTCTTGAGGCCTCTTAAGCCATTAATGTCAATTTGGCTTCTAATAATACTACTAACATATTCAATGGGAAAGCGAGTCTGAGACATCAACTATAAGAATTGTGCACGTTATTCCTTTGTCTAGAAATAAGGAGCACTAGGTTTTCTATATTTTTCATCATCATATTTTTCAACCCAAATATTTTGATGAATCTTTATTTTTTGAAAGTCTTCATGTGATGAAATAGTATCAAAAGCACCAAAAAGAGTTTCTATAATAGCATAGGCTATATTTTTCTTAGTATGCATAAAGTCAACAATATGCCTAATGACTATATCCTTAAAGTATGACAGCTTATAGAATATGCACAACCTTTTTACACCACTTTCATAACATGGATCATATCTACTATTACAAATCCCATCATTTTCAATAAATGACATTCTTTTTCATCCATTCTCAATAACGTAATCACTTGTTATTAGCAATGGTGCTTCATGATTCTATTATTGACAATTGAACCATGTTTTTTGTCGATTATATGGAGGATCTATTTTAAGGTAAGCACGGTGTCCACAATAAATGCACTTATGCAAACTTCTTGAGTGCCTCACAAAATCCTTAAATTTGCAAGCAGGACATCCATGGTATCCATGAACACTAAGAACAAACAATGTGCCATATGCAGGAAGATCATGAATCTTAAACAATAAGGAAGCTCTTAAAGTGTTTGATTGAATGACCATACATTAATGATTGAATTTCTTTAATTCCTTTCCAAAATTTTATTAGATCGTCATATAATGGATCTAGATAAACATCAATTGTATCTGAAGTCACACTTTTCTTTCCTAGTATAATCAATGATAACATTAAGAAAAATGGTTTAGTTGCTAACCAAGGAGGAAAGTTATATTTTATTAAAAAATTTGGCCAAGTTGACCATTTATTACTTTGATCTAAGAATGTGTTCACGCCATCTAGAGCCAAACAAAACCTTATATTACAAAGATCTTGAGAAAAATCAAGCCATCTATTATCAAAATCCATCCACTTCTTACAATTAGGCACATATTATTTTCCATCAACGCTCTTATTTTGGGCATGCCATTGTATAAGTTTAGCAATGTCTATGCACCTATACATTTAGAGTAATCATGGGATTACTGAAAAGTAGTGAAGAACCTTTCTAGGAACCACATTTGATTTCAACCCTTGTCTATACCTCGCTTCATGACATTTTAGACATTCAATCTCAGTTGCAAGATTCTTGTGAAATAATACACAACTATTCACACATATGTGGATGTTTTCATACCATAAACTTAGGTTAGTGATATCCTTTCTATATTTACTTCATTTTGTTGAAAATGTGGAGTCATATGGTAACAATGAACTTAATAATGCCAATAATTTATCTACACTCTCATTTGTACAACAAAACACCACTTGCAAGCTAAGAATTTGAAGGATTGTTATCAAACAACTTAACCTAAAATTAGCATACATGAGCTTTGAAGCATCCTCTATCAACTTGGCCCAATCATCGTTTAGACCCTCATTCAACATTCTATCAACTTCAAACCCTTTGTCTAAAATTGTTGCCTCTTCATCTATGTTTGGTGCCACTTAATCTATGTCTTTTTCCTCTTCATCTCTCACACTCTTCCATTCTATCATGTCTTCATAATAATTGGCATTCCAAGGGCTTATACCACTATGCTTGTATCTTATGATATGTCAATAAATTCAGCTTCTTTTTTTCACCTTTCCACCAAGACAGTCATTACATGGACATTGATATTTGTCCATATCCCTCTCATTGGAAATTATCTCATCAAATGTGTGGTATTGATTCATAGTCAACCTTTGACATTGATCCATTTATAATGTTCTACACATAGCAATAAAAAATTGTAGACTAAGAGATAAAAACTATTTTTTAATTAAAAGGCATTTCCAAGCAATAGAGTTATACAGAGAAAATAAAATAGAGAGTTTAACTAATGAATTGTAAAAAATAGATTTTTGTAGTTTATATTCAAATTTATCATTAGATTTCATTGAACATCTTGCAAAATCAAAGCATTACTTCACATTGCATAACTAATAACTAGATTTTGATATATGACAAAATGTAAAAAATTGTAGAATAAGAGACAAAAAATATTTTTTTAATTGAAAGGAATTTCCATAGCAATAGAGTTATAGAGAGAAAATAAAATAGAGAGTTTAACTAATGAATTGTAAAAAATAGATTTTTGTAGTTTATATTTAAATTGTTGATTATATTGCATTGCACATCTTTCAAACTCAAAGCATTACTTCACATTGTATAACTAATAACTAGATGTTGATAGATGAAAAAATTTCAATTACGATATAGTTTTTACGAAGTCAACCTAAGAAGTTATGCAATTACTTCACATTGCATAACTAATAACTAGGAATAGCTATCAGTTACATTTTCTTGTCATGGCATTCCATGCGACCACATTTCTTTGAGGTATTTTTTCAAAAAGTTTACTGCCTTTTCTATGCTACAACATTTTTCATACATGTCTACCAAAGCATGTTATCAAGCAGTTCACTAGATTGTTGCTATGGCTAAAATAAACAAATCTATCAAAGCATAATAGTAAGCAATAGCATAGACAAGGTAGTGAACTGGTTGAAAAAATGCCTCAAAGAAATGTGGTCTCATGGTGATGGAATGCCATGAAAAGCTATAACAATTCAGTTGCATGGAATTCATCACGGCATTCCATCACCATGAGACAACATTTCTTTGAGGCATTTTTTCCAAAGTTCATTTCCTTGTCTATGCTACCACATTTTTCATGCATGTCTACTAAAGCATTTTATCAAACAATTCATTGCCTTGTTGCTATGGCTAAAAGCCTAAAATGGTGGATTTCAAAAAAGATATGGATGCTTGGGAAAAAACTATCAAATAATAATAGGAAGAAACAAGCTATGTTCTCATGTTTTTTTTCTGGTACAACGTGATTTTATTTGCATTTTTTTGTAGGTTTTAAACACATTTTTGGCAATTTTTCTATTTGAAATGGGGGAAAATCTTTGTGGTCAGTTTTGTGCACTTTTTAATTGTAGGATTCTCATAGTTAGTGAAAAAGGTAGTGTTCATGAAGGAATGTAAAATATGTGTAGGACCTTTGAATTTTACCTATACTATGCAATGGAATTGAATCATTTAGCAAACCATTTTTTCTTCTCAAGGAAGCATTTTCTTATGGAACAATTGACTGAGACAACTCTTGTTTCAACTGACCACCCTCTCATGAAATCTCAATCATATTATAATATTTCACAATCTTATCATAGTAAAGGTTATTATGACACCACTAGCTACTACTACATGACATCAATCAAGGAAAGATAGAGGCCACAAGATTTTATGGAAATGTTCAATTGAAGTTGGGAGATCTTAAGAGTTCTCTCTCAAATTTTGAAACGGTTTTGGAGGTCCACCCCCTAGAACTGTGAGAGATTAAAACTTGTAAGCCATATTTATGCTCAGCAAGGGAAAGTATAGAAGGCTTTCAAAATTTCAAGAAAGGAAACTTGCATAGATCCATGTGATGCCAATGCATTTATCTAGATGGGTAAGTCATTTTTTATCGATAGACCCTAGTGCAGCCTTAGATTCTCTTAAGATAGAAAACTCTCTTCTAAAGAAGAATAAAGAAGAAGTTTTTGAAATGCACAAGACAACTGAGAGGGGAGGTGAATCAGTTGTCACCAATCTTACTTCAAAAAATTATTAACTCCACATCCAATTTAAGCTGTTATTAAGTATGAGCATGAATTGTAAATAATAGAAAGAAATATCAACACAAGAGACACCAAATTTATGTGGAAAACCCAATCAGGGAAAAAAAATGGTGAGGATTAACTCATAATAAAATAGTAATTGCAAAACAAGATACAAATTATCATGGCCAAAGGGCTCACTATCCAAGATAGGATTGTTGGACTCAAGGGAACACTGAGAGGGGGCAGTGAATCAGTGTTCAACAAATCTTAACTTTGTTAATCTGAAACTCAATCATTCTATCATTACATTAAAAATAAGATGCAAGAATTCAAAGGAAACATTCATAACACCATAACAAAAGGAATTTTTTGCGTGGAAACCCTGTTAGGGTAAAAACCACAGTGGAGGTTAATCTATAATTTGAGTACTCAAATAAATTTTTACAAAAGGGAATGCACTTGCATTCAGGCACATTGCTTAGAGCTCGCTCCTCAAAAGGGAAGGCTCACTACCTTACAAAAGTTTAGATTAAAACCATATAAAGGATGAACTAAGATAGTAGCATCTATTCATGCCAGGTTATAGTTTCGGTGAAGCTCATAGATTTGATTTTGGATCTGCTTTCTAACTTTGTACTTCGCTCTGCTCTGATATACTCTTTTCTTCTCTTTGCATCACACATGGAAAAATTCACACTATTAATCTATAGAATTTCACATCATATTCACATTCTCTATCTTCACATACTTCTCCACATATGACACACACAAAAATGATAAAACCGATCTTATATATATCCGTTATCAAGGATTTGATCATTCTTATGTCAGCTTCATAAAGTATTAAGTTCTTCTCAAGTGTTGGCCAGAGCCACCACTAAATCTTTATGTGCATCCTCCAAATTGGTTAAGAGAAAGAGAGGACCTAAAAAAACATAATAGATCATGAAAACATTTGATTAATTACTCCTTATACATCCACAATTACTATATCCACTAGGTCAGCCTTCTACCACAGATAATCAACAAAAAAGTGCACTGGATCTCCTAGATTGTGTAATAGTGAATGTGTATTATTATATTTCAGAATAAACATCAAAAAAACTTCCTCAGAGATCCACAACCCAAAATAATAGTCTGGTGAGGTATATAGATCAAATTTTATGCCTATGATCGGATGTCTTGTTCTTCACCATGTTTTGTCGGTGTAAACAAAAATTGTACTGTAGATCAGATGCCTGAATTAGGTTTCCAAGGTTGCCAAGGCTTCTAAGGTTTCCATCAATGAAAACACTTACAAGCCATATTCCAACACTCTCATCCTTTGTAATTGATGAAAACACTTAGTGAAAAATGACTGTGTCAGAATCATTATGAGTATGATGCCAAGCTTTACTATACTCTCTCCTCCTAATATTTATAAAGCAATTTTCACTGCATTCTCTCCCATTTTGACATCAATGAAAAAGCATAGAAACCATATGCCAAAAAGATAAAACATGTGTTCAAATTTTTCAAAACTTCAGAATATATATGCCAACAATTCTCCCCCTTTGACCAAAACTTCAAAAATTTGAAAACAATTGACTGCTACTTTAGAAAATTATCTTATGATTTTTCTTCATTTCTAGAAGAAAATTCTTCCAAGCATCTATTGTTATCCCAATGATAATGATAAATTTTTTATTCTTGGATGTTTTGTTAAAAATTTCAGTTAAAGATTCTGGAATTGTAATTGCTTCTTCCAGTTTCTCACCTTTCCTTAGTATCTCTTCCATTTTCTCCAATGTGCATTCAGTTAGATCCTTCAACTTCCAAAAAGTATCAACAAGTGTGTTCTTGGTGAGTTGAATTTTGGTGTGTTCAGACTGTAACTCCTAAATCCTTTTCCTGATGGTTCCATCCCGATCCTACAACATGTCAAAGCTTATCCCAATACCATTCAACTCTGTTTCAATCTATTCCAATTTCTCTTTGTAATTACTAACAGCATGGGGCCAATGGATGCAATAGTTGCAAATGTTTTTTTTCTGAATTTATGCACTATCTCAACTCATTCATTTTATTTTTTAGTCTAGTAAGTGATACTCTAAATTTATCCTTCAGGTGAGAGATAACTTCACCTTCTTCTTTGTCTTTATCTTTAGAGTTCATTGTCTCTTTACTACATTCAATCATCTCCTCAAGTAGAATGTTCTGCAAACTTTCTAAATTGATCTTGCAATGCTCAACATGAGAATTTAATACAATCAGGATCATGTCGATCATATGATGGTCTAACAGACCATAACCTAGTGATCTTTTGCATTCCACCTTCTTCCTGAATAAGCTACTGTAGCATTTCTTTTGATAGATCATCTTCTTCCTCACTTGCTTTTTCTGGTTTTGATTCACTTTTCTCAGTTTCTTCATCATAATATTTATCTATAATATTCACAATCTCCTTTTCTTTTCCTTTTCCCTTAATTCTGGGAACTTTGTATTCCAAAGGGTTGTATTCAATAACTTATTTTTCTCTTTTCTTCTTTTTATCCATGCCACCGGAAGAGGAACCAACTTCCATTGTTCTTACCAGAGGGGAAATATTGACTAAACCACACTTTTCAAGCACATTCTTAAAGAAAATTTCAAATTCTATATCCCAATCAACCGAGCTCCTAGAATATGAGTATATTTAACTACAAACCGGTTCATTTGTTTTCCACGGTACATTGTTGATCTTTGGAAAACAATTCAAGAAATACATTACTAGGCATATGATCAAAGTACTAAACTTGAAAGTGCAACCTATTTCTTTTGTCAGTTGCACATTCTCCATTAGCTGATCCTTTATCAACCCACACAGGTCAAAGTCCTAATCATCGATTATCATCTTGTGAGAAATATAAACTATTCCAACCGAGGTCACTCCTTCTTAGTTTATGAAAAAGACTTTATATGAGATTCCATGCACAATGTATTTTGTAATAGGATTCTTGATTGTTCCATTAATCAACACCCTTTGATCTTCGATTATTCTGGTTAGGGTTTCAACTTCAATGGTTCTGGATGGATTTCTTCCTTGGTACATCTCCGACTTTGCATAATCCAGTCAAATTCACAATTACCTCCTTTGAAATGAGGTAGGGTTTGTCCAAAGTTAAAGTATCATCATGGAATATTCTCAAGATGAATTTGACAAATTTCGCATCCTCAAAGTATGGAAACACATTCCAAATATCCTTTCTTTTTTGTTTGGCTTCATTCAATTACTTCAATTCGTTGTGTAATAGAAAATTCCTTATATACCTAATCTTTGCATTGTTATATTCATCCAAAATGATTGTCCTCTTGATTTCTTCCATTTTTCTTTCACACTTAGGTTTAACAACCGCACACCAAATTATATGAGAATTTTGAAACCAATTGGAATACCTGATAGATTTCGAGTTTCAATGATGAGTCAACTTCTCTGCTTGAAAATTCTTCTAGCGAGTTATCTCCTTCTCTTCTTTGATGCAAAGTGACAAATGACGATTCCAACTTGAATTTTATAGTTTTGCACACTTGCAATAAATGCATTTGCCCTAAGTTTTTTGGGTGCTCTATTTTCTCAGACAGCGAGAGAAAAATTATCTTACAGACCTATGAATTCTCTTAATTTCCTTGTGAAAGTTTTTCAAAACTTTTGCACATCATAAGTACACCTTTTTGACTATTCTTTGTGTTCTGGTACCATCCATAGACAGGGGAGGAAATGTTTTCTTGAAAAATTCCCCCTAGGCCAGTGGCCTAAAATCAATTATCGAAAGAGTTATCGAAAGTAGGTTCCAGTGCAAAACCATTTCCAACATCAGAATCATTCTTCATTACCCATGTCTTCTTCACCTCATCTTGTATCTCATCTGTAGTCACTTTTCTTTTTCCTTTATCATTTTTCTCTATATTACTGCCTCTATGTACTGGACCTCTTTTGTCCATATTTTTTGTTTTTGTACAATTTTGCAATGTGACCAAACTTATCAAAATTGTAGCACACAATAATTCCTTGTCCAAACCAATCATTCCATTGATTTATTCTTGATTTTCATTGATTAGAAATATGCCCAAATTTCCCACATGTATAACATTCAACATTCTTTGACAAATTTTTGCACTCAATTGATTTATGACCAAACTTTTAACATTTGAAACATTGACTAGAAAATGATGAATCTCTTGATTTCATATTACTTCTACACTGAACAGCCATATGGCCAAATTTTTTGCAAGAAAAACTATGTCCTTTAAATTTTGTAGCATTAGGTTGTCTTACTAGATATCTTCCAATTGTTCATTAGGTTTCCTTGTCTGAAATTCTTCTGTCTAGGTTTGGAACTTTCTCCTTTTTCATATCCAAGACCTCTCTTATCATTTCCACTCTTCTATCCTTGAGTTAGCTCATCAAGCTTCACTAAACTGATCTTAAAATTTTCTTTGTACTCATTTACAGTAGTAAGTTCATTTCTGAGGATGACAATATGCTTACCAAGTTCTTCTTCATTGTTTATGGATTGTTGCAGTTCTCTTTCTACCTGAGTGAACTCTTCATTTATTCTTCTATTTTCATTAGATTTATCCTTTAAGGACTGTGCTAAATTCTCTTCGTTCTTATTCCTTTCTTCAATCTCTTTATTCAACTTCATCACCATAGATTCCACCTCATGCTTTAGGGTAGCATTTTATCTAGCAATCTTTTCACATTCTTTAGTTATTTCCTTCAAGGTCTGATTTAGATGAGCATCATCCATGTTTTCACTCTCTTGTTGCTTGATTTGATCACAAAGGTCCTTCCTTTTTCTCCTTGGATTTAACAATCTGATCCTTCAATGATTAAATTAATTTCTTAGCATCTCTAAGATTTGATTTCAATTCTTGTACTTCTTCTTTAGACTGATCAAGGTCATCAAGTGCCACCAAAAGATGTTGTTGAAGACTACCAGAGTCCATCACATTCCAAGATCCACCTCAAGATCTAAATTCAAAGGTACTAAGCTCTGATACCAATTGTTCGACTCAAGGGAACATTGAGAGGGGGGGGTGAATCAGTGTTCAACAAATCTTAACTTTATTAATCTGAAACTCAATCATTCTATCATTACATTAAAATAAAGATGCAAGAATTCAAAGGAAACATTCATAACACCATAACAAAAGGAATTTTTTGCGTGGAAACCCTGTTAGGGTAAAAACCACGGTGGAGGTTAATCCACAATTTGAGTACTCAAATAAAGTTATACAAAAGGGAATGCACTTGCATTTAGGCACACTACCTAGAGCTCACTACCTCATAAAAGTTTAGATTAGAACCATCTGAAGGATGAACTAAGATAGTAGCATTTATTCATGTCAGGTTATGTTTTTGGCGAAGCTCATAGATTTGAATATGGATCTGCTTTCTAACTTTGTACTTCGCTCTTATTTTCTCTGCTCTTCACATCACACATAGACAATTTTGCACTATTACTCTGCTAATTTTTGCACCATATTCAAATTCTCTATCTTCACATACTTCTCCACATATGACACACACAAAAATGATAAAACCAATCTTATATATATCCACTATCAAGGATTTGATCATTATTATGTCGGCTTCATAATATTAAGTTCTTCTCAAGTGTTGACTAGATCCACCACTAAATCTTTATGTGCATCCTCCAAAGTCGGTTAAGATAAAGAGAGGACCTAAAAAACATAATAGAGCATGAAAAAATTTGATTAATTACTCATTATACATCCATGATTACTATATCTTCCAGGTCGGCCTTCTACCACAGATAATCAACAGAAAAGTGCACTGGATCTCCTAGATCATGTACTAGTGAATGTGTATTAGTATACTTCATGAATAAGCATCAAAAATATCAAAAAACCTTCCTCAAAGATCCAAAACCTAAAATAATAGTCTGGTGAGGTATATAGATCAAATTTTATGCCTATGATTAGATGCCCTGTTCTTCACCTTGTTCTGCTAGTGTAAACCAAAACTATATTGTAGATCAGATGCCTGACTTAGGTTGCCAAGGTTTCCAAGGATGTCAAGGTTTCCATCAATGAAAACACTTACAAGCCATATTCCAACAAGGACTCACTGTCTAGATACAAGGCTCACTACCTATAGATAGGAATCAATGTCCATAAGGGAGGCTCACTGCCTATAGATAAAGAAGGACAACATAAAATCCACCACAACAACTTCCACACATTTACAACTTTAAAAAAAAGAATTGCAGATCCCATTAGCTCACTTCTTTTAGGAGTCAAATACAATAAAGTGCTGCTACCTTAATTCACTTTCACACACTCTTTCACACCTAATTCACTTCTCACATTTTTCACTTGTAATTCACAACATATTGACTTTTATTTATTCCACCTTTGATCTTAGAAACATTCTCCAAGGTCGACTACACATTCTTCATTTTAAAAATTCAAATTAGGTCGGTGACTCAACATTCCTACGGTGGATAGAAATGAGAGTGGACCAAATAGATACTTAACCAAGACCCAAAACAACATCTTGAATCAATCACATACTTCATTAATTGAAACTTAACCTTAATGTAATGTGTAAACACCATGTCGACCAAATCTAATGAAAACACCAATGAACATTGAAGTACGTGCATTCATAAAAAGATAAAAATGTGTGGGCCACTTAACACACTTCACCATACATTGGAACACCTCTACATACCTTGAGATTCATCCACAACAACTTCCATGCAAAGAACACTTTTCTTCAGTCCAACCGAACCATACGAACACACATAGTAGGTTTGGAACAAGTCTTCCAGAGCACCAAACCATGAGAACTTTTGTCAAAACACAAATAAAACCATTAAATTAACCTTCTTCTAGATCCATAAGATTTGAGAAAAACTAGTAGAGGACTGCAGAGCAGAGACATTTCTCCTAGTCCATAGACAAATCTTTGCTAGACCGGTTCACAAATTGGTGAACACAACTTTCACTCTTCATCAACCCAAAAACTATAACTTAGGATATATCACCCAAGGATTACCATAAACAAAATTACATATTCACACAAGTATGGGATCAACACTGAAGAAATGCATAGAACATTATTGGAGCACATTTTAAACACACACAACTCTATCTTCACTATTGATTAATTTTCTCAAAAGAACTTGCTAACTCATCATATCAACACACCTACAACACCATAAATATAACTGCATGTACTCATGACATCTCTATAGTATCTCAACCATACATGTACCACATGCAATCACTTGATTCCTTTCACTGCAATAACCTATATTGTGTTGACATTAATGAAAAATCACCACACTCACTCATACTTGCAACAATTTCCACCTTTGTCATTAATGGCAACACATGATGTGGAAAACCATCAAATATAGCATGCACACTCTCCTACTTCTTCTTCCCTTTTTTCTCAGATTAGATAGGCTACACAATGTTTTTGCACTCTCTTCTCCTTGCAATATTCTCCTTTCTTTTTCATATTTTTCGCATGATTCTCTCTCCCCATTTGAGATCAATGGCAAAGAATTTTTTTTACATGATTCTTCAACCATAAAATTTTGATCATTCCCCCTTAGGAGTGCACCTATGAAAACGCACATACCATAAAACAATAATGATACTCTCTACTCCCCCTAAGGAGTAGACCTCAATCATCAATCCAGACAAATGATGAGTTTGTAGATCCATTGGACTGATGCATCTCTATGTGCACCTAATTCAAAGAAGGAGGGACATTAACCCCCACATTCTCCCTGAGATACTCAAAAGTATCCTTAGGAAAATCCTTAGTAAATATATCTTCAATCTGATCCTTCGTAGACACATATTCAAGCCTGACTTCATTCTCCAACACCTTCTCCCTTAAGAAATAATATATGATAGATATATGCTTTGTCCTTGAATGAATTACCATATTCTTTCAAATAGTTATTGCACTTGCATTATCACAAAAGATAGGGATAGGCTCATCACACATCATGCCTATATCCTTCAATATTTTCTTCATCCAAAGTACATATGTACAACAAGATGTTGTTGCAATATACTTGACCTCTATAGTGGACAAAGAAAACGAATATTGTTTCTTTCTTAGCCATGAAACCAATCTACATCCAAGAAAGAATGAACCACCACTTGTACTCTTTTGGTCATCCACACAACCAACCCAATTTACATCAGTGTAAGCATTCAAAGTGAATTTAGTATCCTTAGGATACCACAGGCCATAATCCAGAGTGACTTTTAGATATCTAAATATCCTCTTCATAGTTGTAACATGTGTTTCTTTAGGTTCTTCTTGGAATTTGGCAACCAAACATACTACATGAATGATATCTAGTCTAGTAACAGTAAGATATAACAGTTCACTAATCATAGATGTTTACATGCTCTAATAAATGTTAGGAGAATCATCATCCTTACTCAGTTTGCATCCAATCACCATAGGGGTACAGACCGGTTTGGAATCATCCATTCCAAACTTCATCAAAAATTCTTTAACATACTTTGATTGTGAAATGAATATACCCCTATTAGTTTGATTCACTTGGAGTCCAAGAAAGAAGTTCAACTCACCAATCATAGACATCTCAAACTCCTTTTACATATCCTCTACAAATTTATTGCATATACCCTCATTTTCTCTGAAGATAATATCAACATACACAACCACTATAAAAAATTTGTTTCCTTCAACTTTGAAGTAGAGATTGTTGTCTGTGGAGCCTTTGATGAACCTTTTTTGTGTCAAATATCTATCCAACCTTGCATACCATGCTTTGGGAGCCTATTTAAGTCCATATAGTGTCTTTTCCAGGTTGCAAACCATGTCCGGTTTATCTGATAACTGAAATCCTTCTAGTTGTTCCATGTAGACTTCTTCTTCTAATTCTCCATTTAGGAATGCAGACTTAACATCCATCTGGTATACCTTGAAATCTTTGTGAGTATAAAATGCAAAGAACATCTGAATGCCCTCCATTCTTTCCAAAAAATAAAATGTTTCATCAAAGTCTATTCTTTCAACTTGTGTATAACCTTTGCATACAAGCCTTTCTTTGTTTCTTACTACTTCACCATCTTAATTTAGCTTATTCCTGAATACCCATTTTATACCAATTACATTCTTGTTTATAGGTCTACGAACCAATTCCCATGTTTGATTTTTCTCTATTTGCTACAATTGCTCTTTCATGGCTCTAACCCAATTATAATATTTTCATGCTTCACACATTGTTTTAGGTTCTATCTTAGAAATTAGACATAAATTTACCTCAACTGCTATCACTTTGCTTCTTTTTGTTACACCTTTTCCTTTGTCTCCAATTATCTATTGTTTCGGATGATTTTTTTGCTACATATTTAGGAGTCTTAGGAGTAAGTTCTGGAGCTTCTTCTTCTTCAATCTATTATTTTTATTCCTCATTCTTTTCTTGTACTTTTTCACAGATATGTTCATTTGGTTCAACTTCACTTATTTCAACTCGTATGTGCATATCTTCATCAACTCTTGCATTTTCACTTTCAACTATCTTTCTTAGTCTTTTATTGTAGCATCTATATGCTTTGCTATTAGTTGAATATCCAAGGAAAATACCTTCATCACATCTTGCATAAATATTTCGAAGGTTTTCATCATCTCTTTTAATATAACATCTACTTCCAAATAGCTTAAAGTACTTAACAGTAAGAATCTTACCAGTCCATAGTTCATAGGGAGTCTTTGTGCTATTACCTTTGATATGAACTCTATGAAGAATATAAACAATAGTGTGGATTTCTTCTCTCTAGTATATATCAGGTACATTTTCCTCTTTCATCATATTCCTTGCAGTCTCTTCAATAGTTTGGTTCTTCCTCTATACAACTCCATTCTACTAAGGAGTTCTAGGAGCAGAAAAATGTCTCTTTATACCATTCTCTTCAAAAAATGCATTAAAATCACTAGAGGTGAATTCTCCACCTCTGGCATACCTTAAACATTTTATTCTCAGGTTTACTTCATTTTCTACCCTAGACTTGAACACTTTGAATCTATTTAGAGCTTGAGTTGTCTCCCTAAGAAAAGTAACCCATGTCATTCTAGAATAATCATCATTCTGAAGCATAAAATACCTATCACCATTAAGACTTCCTATTCTTCTGGGACCATAGAGGTTTGTATGAATCAATTCCAGCATTCCAGTAGTTGATTGTTTTTTCCTTTAAAACTACATCTTGATTGTTTTCTCAGTTGACAACTTCTGCAAACAATATTGGTGGGCTATGTAATTTTAGGCAGATCCCTAAAAAAATTTCTTGAATTGATCCTGAACATATTGTCAAATTTTACATGTCTCATCCTCTAGTTCCATAGCCAACTTTCATTCACTTGAGACACAAAACACTGACCATCAACACTCTTAAGCTAATAGATGTTTCCATATCTTATTCTTCTTGCAGCCACCACAATTCTGGACCCTTTTCTGATCTCATAGATATTATCTCAAAACATAATTTTAAATCCTTTGCTACACATTTGTTCAACACTCAAAAGATTATGCCTTAAGCCCTTAACAAAATAGACATCATCAATATTGTGTTCTCCATAAAAAATAATTGTTCCTTTTCTAATAGTCTTTCCACCAGAATCATCTCCAAACATGATTAATCCTCCATCATACTTTTCAAGTTTAGTGAGCTCACTTTTATCTCAGTCATATGATTTGAACACCCATTGCCAATTACCCAATAATCTTAATCTTGTCTAGCATTAAAGGCAGTAATAGGAGTACCTTCCATCTCATCCTTCTTGTTTTCCAAATCATATTCCGTTGCACATCTTCCATGGTTAGTAGAAACAAATTTATTCTCCAAGGCTAGAAACAAGCATTCATCTTTATCATCCTCAAAATTAGATTCATAATCAAAAATTTCGGCATCTTCTCTAACATAATACAATTTCTTGAAATTTTTGTCCTTTTTGTCTTTATTATCTCTATTCTTTTTGTGTATGACTCTATTCGGACATATTGAATCATAGTGATCAATATTTCCACAACTAAAACATTTAAAAGGTAACATACCTTTGTACTTACTAATACCTTTCTTCAATTTCCTTGTAAAGTTTGATTCCAACTCCTTTGAACCATCACTATCAGGATCATCTTCTCTCTTAGTGGATTTGAAGGTTTTTTCCGTTTTATCCTTTTCTTTTCCAAATTTACTCATTCCAAATGCAGTCAAGGTGCCAAATAGTATTTCTTTAGTAAATTTCTTTGGATCATACACTTCCTCAATAGCTGAGACCTTGTCACTATAACTCTCTGGTAGGGTCATCAAAAATTTCTCTATTACATCCTCATCTTCCAGAGTGCCACCTTGAGTTTTGACTTCATTAGCTGCAATATCAACCCTCTGAAATTAGTTTGCAATGTCTTCACCTTGTTCCATTTTCAAGTTCTCATATCTACGCTTTGTTGTTAGCTTCTTTGATAATTTGTCTCTATCATTTCCTTCATAGATATCTTTTAACTTTTCTCATACTTCATAATGTCGAATAAACTAGATATTGAGAGGCAGGGTGAATCAGTATCCACACAAACTCATTGAATAAATACTTAAAACTTTATTGAAGCATAATACAGATTAAAGTTATAGTCTAACATTAAGTTCCACAATGCATGAACACCATATTTTACTTGGAAATCCCAATGAGGGAAAAACCACGATGAGGGTTAACTGACAATATATAAATTTATATCAATATCGGTAATGAGAGGCTCACTGCCATATATAGAAGATCACTATAGACAAGGACTTACTATCCAAAATGGAGGCTCACTAACTATAGAAATAAGTAAACAAAAATGGCTAATGACCAGAGTTGAACTGAGGAGTTACACCATATGTGCAGGTTCAATTCCTTTGATGCTCAAAATATTTGTTCGCATGATCTTCAACCACCGTTCACACACTACACTTATACACTCACTTATTCTTCTCTTCACATTGCATTACTTATCCTTCATTGCTTCTTAGTTTCATTTCCTCTCTCATCCTCTAACCATCTTGTATAAATACTCAATGTATCCACATGCACTGATTAGGTCACCCTAATCGATGCAAAACATATTTTCAAGATGATAACTTGTCGGCTTTATATCAAGAGTAATTCACACATATTATGCAATATCATGTCAGCCAGGATTAGCTTAATACCGAAATGCAATCTCAAGAACCGATGCCAATGCATTACCTGATCATATGAATACATGCTTCCAACCATTATAATCCTTTCAACCTCAGATCATATTGATTACCTAAGGATATATCTGGACCAACATACTAGAGATACCAGATCAAATACCAAATGAGATGAGTATGATATGCACACTGGTACTTGGTACTAGACCAACATGGTGACATCAATGACAATATATGACAAACTTCCAATAATCTCCTCCCCTCCCTTGTCATTGATGGCAACATGTTCAAAAAGTATGATTCAAAATTTCTCCAAAATAAAAAAATTCCCCTTTTCAAAAAATCCCAAAATTCTCCAAGTCTTCTCCAAATCTCTCCAAATCTCTCCCCCTTTGACATCAATGGAAAAGGGTTCCAAAAATATGTAAACATGGTGACATCTAGTATTCAAAAAGTCTTAATTCGCTCAAAAATTTCAAAACTTTTAAACAACCAATACTTCAAACCAAAATTAAATTTGTCACTTGAAATACCTTTTTGTACCTCTCTTTGATAAAAGGATATAATTTATTCCATTCAAGGATTGCATAGTCCATTATTGCACACAAAATATCCAATACAGCCAACAGTGTGAAGAAGGATGACCAATGTATGAATGAGCATTGTTTATGACAGTCTTCTGCATCAGAGAGTATTTTAGAAAGATGGTCTAACTGGACCTCAACCACTTCCATAAGAAGCTAGAAGGTCTTCATTACGTCATCCCTTTTCCTCTACACAATGACCATTTCAGCCTAAATTTCACCAATTATCAACCTTTGCTTCCCTTCTTTGTCCTCAAAAATATCAAATTTATTTCCAATGTTGTTCACTTCAGCTTCTATTGCTTCAATTTTGATTCAAAAGTTATCAACTACAGCAGGCCACCAGAGACAATACTTGTATATGTCTAACATTTCCTTTATGCATTTCTTTGTCTCTATAATTACTTCAGATAACCTTTGCTTTGCTTTTGAACACCTCTTTTCAACTAAAGCTTCCATCTTACGTCCTCTTGAACCTTCAAGTAACATTCTCTCTTCAACTATTTCAACTAAATTTTTAGGTAATGAATCAGAAACAACCGATATATCAATACCTTTATGAAGTAGATATTCAACTAAAGAATCATTAATTTTAACCCTATCAACGGGTGAGGCCGTACTCCATACATCACCAACTTTCTTCATTTTTCCTTTTATTAACATGGACTAGATGCCTTCTGGATTGGAAGATTTTGGTCCAGCCAAAGATTCTTCTTCTTCTTTCTTTTCTTCAGAGATAGCAATGACATTTCCGTAGACAGATTTTCTTTTCTTTGATTCTGGAGGGGAATTTCTAGTGACTACTTCCAATTCCTTCATCCCGAAGGAAGAACCTTCCTCAAATCAACTCACCATGACTTCACCAAAGCTCATTACATTCTACAATGATAAGAATTTTTTTGGCATGCACTTGCTTTATCCTCCAAGCTTTCCAAGTGCCCGAATATATGTTTTCCAATGGGAATCTTGGATTCCCACTCAACATCTTTCTTTCCTAGTAGAGATTTTAAAAAATAAAACACCAAACATGTGAGCAAGGACCCTAAATGGAATGGGTATCCTTCTCTTAGTGTCATTTTTATATTCTCGGTAATATTTTCAAGGATTAGCTTACATAGATCAAATTGTATATTCTCTTTTACCATTTTATGCACTATATAAGTTGTAGTGGCTGAAGTAGAGCCTTCACGATTTTTGAAAACTATTTTATAAGAAATTTCGTATGCAACATACCTAACCGAGGCATCACCAATAGTATCAATCAATAGTGCTCAGAGATCTTTTCCAACTCCTTTCAGTTCCTCCACTTCCTTTTATTTTATGGTTTTTCATCCAGGAAGTTCTCTAACATCGCACAGTCCGGTAACCACTTTGATTGCTTCTTTTGTAATGACACAAGGTTTTTCCAATAAAATTCTGCCATCCTTGAATTTTCTTAGAAGGAAAAAGATGAACTCCTTTTTAGCAAACCAAGGGAATTCTCCCCATATATCCAAACTTAGGGTTTGTATGTTCCGTAAATCATTTGGTTCCAACCCTAATTCCAACCTCTTTATTTTTTGATGATAAAACTCATCGATATCAACTCCTTTCAACTTAAAAGAGGTATTCCCACTCAATCCTCTTTTAGAAATTTCCATTATAGCTCTCAAAGTTTAACAAGAAATTTTTTCAATTACCTTCCTTTGCAACCGTGAGATAGGAAATTTTTTTCACCTATATTGAATGTCCACAATGATTTCTTTGAGGGTCTTCAAATTGCTTCAGAGATGCTTCAATAAAGTTCTAAGTGCTCTATAAATTCTTCAAATATATTTTATGATCAAAATGATTTACGAGATTTCCTTTATACTTCATCATTTTTCCCTAATTCACATTAATTACAAAAATTTGATAGACTTCTCTTTCGTTTATATTGAGAAACCCTAATTTACTCCGTAAAAGAAAATGCTTGTATCTTTTCTTCTAGTTTCTTTTGCATCACTTTTGTCTTGTCATTCTTTATAGCATATCTACGTGCTAGCACCTGAAACACTATATTTCTGGGGGTTTAATTAATTTTCTGATAAAGCTCTCCCTAAGACCAAGCTAGGTCTAATTCCTGGAGGATTCATCTACACCAGATGAGGGTATAGATGCATTAGTAGACTTTGATCTTTCTTTATTTTTCCAGATTTTTCTCATTTCCTACTTAAGTTCTTCCTTACCAATCTTTTCAACTGGTTTATCATCTTCCACCAGAGTAGACAACTCCCTTTTTCTATTTTTGCACACCTTTGAGATATGTCTTGGTTTCTTACAATAATAGCATACTATATTTATCTGGCTTGTCTAGTTTCCATTCATCCCTATTCTACATTGATTCACTTTATGTCCAAACATGTTACATGGATAACAATAACCATTGAATGATTGATTCATCCTTTTTCCATTGAGCCTATTCATCATCACTCGACTAACTGATGATCTACATCCAAAAAATTAATTCAACCTACTCCTATGCTTTGTTGCCTTATACCAAATTTATTGCATGAAAAAAAAACACCTTTGAATGAAGAGTACATTTGTGCATTTGGATGTCTAATAGGTGGTTTCCTTCAAAAATTTCTTCTTTTCTTTCCTTTTTCTTGAGTCTTCTAATTATTTACTATATTTAAATTCTGCATTTTTTCATCAGCTTCATTACCTAAGCCACTTTTGTCTTTAGAAGGTTTTTGTCCTACTATCAATTCATCAAGTTTGGTGGATATTGTCTTGAAATCCTCTTCACAGAGCTTTTCTTTCTCAAGTTATGCCTTTAGATTCATCACTTCTTGTTCAATCCTATGACAAATATTAACTTTTCTTTGTATCACTATTTTCAAACATTCTTCAACTTTTTTTTTTTTTCTATCTTCAATTTCAGTATGATATTCTCATCATTTTATTTTTTCAATTCCTCACTCACTTCTCAAAAACTTTCCTTGAATTTCTTTCACTGCTCTTTCAATTTCCAAATACATTCATTTGCTTCATCAAGGTTTTCCTTCAAGTCTATGTTTTCAATTTCAGCCTTGTCTAGATCTTCAAGGGCAGTCTAGAGCTCTTCTTTATCCATTTTTTCAATTTGCAAGATCTCCCTTAAGTTGTTAAACTTCTCCAAAGGAACCAAAGCTCTGATACCAATTTTTGAATAAACCAAATACTGAGAGGGGGGGTGAATTAGTATCCATACAAACTCATTGAACAAATATTTAAAAATTTATTGTAGCATAGTATAGATTAAAGTAATAGTCTAACATTAAGTTCCACAACACATGAACACCATATTTTATGTGGGAAACCCAATGAAGGAAAAACCACGGTGAGGATTAACTCACAATATATAAAGTTATATCAATACCAATAATGAGAGGCTCATTGCCACATACAAAAGCTCACTGCTTATAAGGACTTACTATCCAAAACAGAGGCTCACTGCCTATATAAATAAGTACACAAAAATGGCTAACCGCAAGAGTTGAAATGAGGAGTTACACCACATGTGCAGGTTCAGTTCCTTTGATGCTCTGAATATTTGCTTGCATGATCTTCAACCACTGTTCGCACACTTTTCTTATACACACACTTTTTCTTCTCTTCACATTTGCATTACTTATCCTTCATTACTTCTTCACTTCATTTCTTCTCTCATCCGCTAACCATCTTGTATAAATAATCGATGTATCCAAATTCATTGATTAGGTTGGCCTAATTGATGCAAAAAATATTTTCAAGATGATAACTTGTCGGCTTTATATCAAAATTAATTCACCCATGTTATGCAACATCATGTCAATTAGGATTATCTTAATACCAAAATGCAATCTCAAGAACCGATGCCAACTCATTACCCAATCATATGAATACATGCTTCCGACCATTATAATCCTTTTTCCAAAACCTTAGATCATTTTGATTATCGGAGGAGATATCCATACCAACATACCAAAGATACTAGATCAAATACCAGATGAAATGAGCATGATCTGCACACCAGTACTCAGTTCTGGACCAACATGGTGACATCAATGATAATATATGACAAACTTCCAACACATAAGTAGTGCCTAATGAAATAATTTTTTTCCACTTAGTCTTAGATAAAGCACTATAGATAGCATACCTTGCTTTTTCATTTTCCTCATAGGCATAAATCGCATCTGCAGAATAAGGACCACTTGTTGGCTCAACATATTTTGTCTCAACAATTTTCCAAGTCTAGAAGCCAAGAGAGACCAGGTAACCTCTCATCTACCCTTTCAAGTCATTGTAGTCAGCTCCATCAAAAATAGGGATTGAAAATTCATGTGCCATCAAAACTACCTCAAGTGGTTAAGCTCTTTTCTAAGGAACCAAAGCTGTGATACCAATTGTTGAAATACACAAGACAACTGAGAGGGGGGGTGAATCAGTTGTCACCAATCTTACTTCAAGAAATTATTAACTCCACATCCACTTTAATCTATTATCAAGTATGAGCATAAATTTCAAATAACAAAAATAAATATCAACACAAGAGACACCAAATTTATGTGGAAAATCTAATGAGGGAAATATCATGATGAGGATTAACTCACAATATAATAGTAATTTCAAAACTGGATACAAAGGCTCACTTCCAAAGAGCTCACTACCCAGGATAGGACTCACTATCCAAATACAAGGATCGCTGCCTATAGATAGGACTCACTATCCAAAACGGAGGCTCATTTCCTATAGATAAAGAAGGATAACATAAAATCTGGCACAATAACTTCCACACATTCACATCCTTAAACAAGGAACTGTAGACACCATTAGCTCACTGCTTTTAGGAGTCAAACACATTAAAGTATTGTTTCCTTAATTCACTTTCACACACTCTTTCACACCTTCTTTTCTTATCACACTTTTCACTTGTAATTCACAATATCTTGACTTGTATTTATACCACCTTTTATCTTAGAAAAATTCTCCAAGGTTGGCTACACATTCTTCATTTTACAAATTCAAACTAGGTCAGTAACTCAAAATTCTTGCAGTGGATAGAAATGAGATTGGACCAAATACATACTTAACCAGGACCTAAAACAACATCTTGAATCAATCACATGCTTCCTTAATTGATACTTAACCTTCGTGTAATGTGTAAACACCAAGTCGGCCAAACCTAATGAAAACACCAATGAACATTGAAGTACGCACATTCACAACAATATGAAAATGTGTGGACCACTTAACACACCTCACCATACACTGGAAAACCTCTTAGATACCCTCATATTCATCTACAACAACTACAACAACTTCCATGCAAAGAACACTTTCCTTGAGTCCAACTGGACCATACAGACACACATATTAGCTTTGGAAGAAGTCTTCCAAAGCACCAAACCATGAGAAAATTTTCCAAAAAATAGATAAAAACTATTATTAACCTTCTTCCAGATCCGCAAGATTTGAGACAAACTAGTAGATGATTGTACAGCAAAGACAATTCTCCTAGTCCATAGATAAACAACTTTTCCAAACTAGTTCACAAACCAATAAACACAACTTTCACTCCGCATCAACCCAGAAGCTATAACTCAAGATATATCACCCAAGGATTCTCATAAACAACACTACATATCTACACAAGTATAGGATCAACACAAAAGAAATACAGAGCACATTACTGGAGCACATTTTTAACACACACACAACTCTATCTTCACTATTCACTAATTTTCTCAAAAGAAATTGATAACTTGTCATATCAACACACCTACAACACCATAAAGATAGCTCCATGTACTCACAACATCTCTACAGTATCTCAACCATACATGTACCACTTGCAATGATTTGATTCCTTTCACTATAATAACATGTATTGTTTTGACATCAACGACAACATTAATGACAACACCATCATACCGACTCATACTTGCAACAAAAGTAACCATTGAATTGTTAAACAACATTGGGGTTATTCATTTTGAGCGTGATGAACTAGAGTTATCTCAAAAAACTTTTATGGGGCATTAGTAAATGGTATTTGGGTCAAGTTCATAAATAAAATCCCCAATTCCAATTATGCAGCTTTTTTTGTGCACTTTAAGGATATGAAATTCTTCCAACGACTAGAATAAGGTGGTGTTTCACTTGAGTTACCATGGGATAAGGTCACAAAACTATTTAATCTTTCTAGGTTGTTTGAATAGCTACATTATACTGAAAAAGAAAATCTTTTATATAGGCTAATATTGTTCAAGTTTCTTGATTATGTGATTGCATATCTATGTCTTGCAACCACGGATTAGGCTCAGAATGAGACATAGCTAAGCCTAGAATTGATTGGGGATGCACTTAATGTGGATAAAAACTCATCAAATTCTTTATGTATGCTTGGAAACATGGAACTGAAAATAGATGGTTGGCTTAAAGCAAAAGAAACAATTAAATTATCATGCCAACTTATCTTGGTTGATGAAGCAAAATGAAAAACTAATGAAGAATGAAGGATTCAGATGAAAAGGAGAAAGAAAGAGGGAGAAATTTAGTGGGTGATGCAATAAGAGGATCAATTTGAACATGTGAAGGAATTATGGAAGAGTAAGCGTAAGGATAGGGATGATGACAATGATGAGGCTAGTTGGTCTGATAAGAAACAAAAGAGGGAAAAGAAGAAAAAGAAGAAGGATAAGGACCACAAGGCTTATGATTCTTATATGGAGGAACCTGATGTTTCCATGGAATATGAGTAAAATAGTATGAGTGATAAGGAATAAGATGGTGCAAAAAATTCCCAAGATCATCTTGCAGCTACAAGTCTAGAAGACTCTAATGATAGTGAGACAAATTCTCAAGTTTTAATAAAATCATGAAGGAGACGTACATACTTTGACTCTGAAGATGATGAACCATTGTAGAAATAGAGTTTGAGAGAAGATGATCCATATGATGATGATTTATAGGCTTCCTAAGCTTTAACCAAACCTAGCTCCTAGTTTCCAAGAGAAAAATACCCAAGGCCCATGGGAAATGAACGATGAGCATTTGAGTTTCAACTTGGCTTCATTTCAAAAAGGGGGCATTACATTGTACAAGATTTGTTTAATAGAAAAATCATTTAATCCACCTATTTGGGACTGTAAAATTAAAATAAATGAATTAATCTATTTTCACTTATAGATTCTTTTAATCTAGAATTTGATAGAAAGATAAAGCATAATACATTGAAGGACACAAAAAATGTTCTAAAATAAAGACTAAAATAGGTCTCCCATAAAAACCAAGAAAGAGGAAAAATGAAAAGATAACATATAGATGATTCATTTGTGGTTTTTGATAAGATATCATTTAACTATGTCAAATGGATTTGGAAGGGACAAAGCATATTTGATTTACTCAAATTTTGAGGTAGGTTATCCATCATCATTGTATGCATCATCTTCTCTTAGTGTCTATTTCTATAATGCACCAAGAGAAGATGATGCATACAATGGCGATGGATAAGCTACCTCAAAATTTTAGTCAATCAAATATGCTTTGCCCCTTCAAAATCCATTTGACATAGTTAAATGAGATGTTATCAAAAACCTCAAATGAGTCATATGTATGGTATATCTTTTCATTTTCCTCTTTCTTATTTTTAATGGGAAACCTATTTTAGTCTTTATTTTAGAAAAAATTTGTGTCCTTTAATGTATTATGCTTTATCTTTCTATCAGATTCTAGATCAAAATAACCTATCATTGAAAATAGATTAATTCATCTATTTTTATTTTATAGTCCCAAATAGGTGGATTAAATTATTATATTGTTAACCAAATCTTGTATAATGTAATGTCCCCTTTTTGAAAAGAAACCAAGTTGAAACTCAAATGCTCATCATTCATTTCCCATGGGCCTTGGGGATTTTTCTCTTGGAAAATAGGAGTATAATAATAGCTCAAGAGGATCTTAATGTCATAAAAAGGGGCCACTTCAGTGTTGGCACATAGACTAGGAAATGTTTATGCTACAAATGGGGTAGCCATTGTGCTAGACGAAAGGGGTCAATTTGATATTGCAAAGGAAATTTTTACACAAGTACAAGAAGTTGCTGCAAGAAACATCTTTGTTCAAATGTCTAATGTGTGGGTAAATCTATCACATGTTTACTTTGCACAAGTATAGTTTGCGCTTGCAGTGAAAATGTATCAAAATTGTTTGAGGAAATTATATTTTGGAACTGACACCCAAATTTTATTATATTTAGCTCAAGCACATTATGAAGCAGAATAGTGGAAATATTGTTAAATAACATTATTGAGAACAATAGATTGTAACTACTATCAGTTTACAATCAAAAAGCTATAGATTTTGTGTTTAATGTAATAAGGGTTTTGAGTTTAATGTAATGAGGGTATCGAATTACCTCTGAATTCACTATAGAGGCATCCCCAAATATGAATTCATTTCAAACATCAAATAATTTGCAGCAAACACTGAAGTCCTTTCCAACCTTTTCAAAATTCTCCAGGTCCTCTCCAAACAATCTTTATTTCCCATGCAATTGTTGTAGCTCAAAATGCCTAGTGTAGTTTGTGCACCCAACTATTCTAACTCAAAACGAGGTGCCTCAATGCCAAGCTAACCAGCTGCAATAAATGAATGAAGTGAGGTCCATAATGAATGTGAATAAAAATGAATTCATGAATCACAACAATACATCACACCAATAATTGGCTGAAATATTTTTAAATTTTTTGTCTAATTTTTATTTGGTGACTAACTTTTTAGTCATTTTTATTTCTATGACTAAATAATTTTTTAGTCAACAACCAAATTAGTCATTTATTTACTCATTTATAGCTAGGTTGCAAAAAATTAGTAGAATTTATTCATTTTTAGTTGTTGTGACTAAACGTTTTAGTCACCTAGTCATTTATTTTCCAAATTCTACTAGTGAAAACCCTACCTAGGAATGGGATTCCCTTGGGTGACTTTGTCCTCCTACTCTTTTTGGCTCAAATTTTTTATAACAACACTCTCTCAATACCCTCTGCCCAAATCTATTGTTTATTTTCCAATCACCTATTCTATAACATTTTAAAATCTAGTAAAAGCATCATCATGATGGCTCAATATTTTGGTAAGGTGTTGATTTCTTTGAATTCCTTAGTTGATTTTTAAAGTTGTGTGTTTGGTGATGATGCCAATCCTAATGAGAATATTCATGATCCTTCACCTCACAATGCATGTCCTTGTAATGTAGATATCTTGGGACAAAATGAGGAGAGAATGAATGAATTCATACATAGTTCTATGTGTAACCTTGAGAATAATGCAATATTTTATCCTTCCATGAAATTTCTTAATCACCCATACCAACAACTGGCACCACCTATCATTCCACCACTTGAAATTTTTTCCATATTACATAAGAAAAGTGAGTTGCAATTCATACGTCAACAAATGCACATGGAAACAACTATCAATAACAATCACAAGGAAAAAATGTCAACTAATCTCCCATCATATGAGCATAAAATTATAAACACACCCACTAACTTGGAGAAAATATATGGACAATGCTTTAAGATATTGACAAAACAAGGATGAGACATAAAGAATGAACATGAGATCCACTCCCTTTTATAAAAAACACCATCTGAAAACAAAAAGGAACAGGTTACCAAATTTCTCCACCTTTACATTAAACATTTATTCCACCAACAAAGAAATACAAAGTCCATGGTCCTATTAAGAAAGGTGTGTCACCCTTTCCATGTCCTTTATCAAAGACTAAGAGTAGTCTAGCTACACTATTAAACTTGGGATTAATTACACTATCACTAGTGCATGAATAAAAATACAATAAACAAAAGAATACAAATAAATCTTACTATACATATCATAGAATATTTGGAAATACTATTGATGAATATTATTCTTTAAAGAATAAATTGAGATAATTTGATCCTTATGGGATCAAATTAAACATAGGATAGATTAAAATTCATGTTATTTTCTCCTTGCCATGTGGTAGTTGTAGTATCACAACATTCTCACTACCATGCATGGGGATATTAACTATGCTTTATTCAATCATATTTCATCTTGCAAGGAGTAGTATATCATCATCTATTTTGGGCTCATATTTGTCCCTACACTTGGGGGAAAGGGGTTAGGTAGCACTCTATTAAGTACATTCCTTATAGAAAGGGGTCCCTTTGTTTCTCCTTAAAATGTTAGTGTAGCAAGTATGAAATAAAATTTTAAGGGGGGTCATATAGTCCCACGTTCATTTTTTGTATGTGAAATGATCCCATTTTAGTGATTATAACATATATCTCCTAGAAAGTGTGACCTTGGCAATAAAAATGAGGCCTTATTGATCTATGTTAGTGTCTCCTGTGTGGTGATATTAGGCTTGATGTCCCATAAGAGTGTGACCTTTCTTGGCATATAGTGTTCCCCTTGGTGGTAATGCTTTGGCTAGTATTACCGAAGATGTGAATTCTTCTATTACATGACTAGTCCTCTCTTGGTGGTGATATCATGTGTGATATTCCATAAGGTGTGACCTTTCATGCATTGAGAAAAGTCCCTTTGTTGTTTTTTAAATCACCTTTAGTAATGGTGTTGTTATAACACCCCTTGAGGTTTTGGACTTATCTTTTCAGTGTTTATGCACCTCCTTTGGCTAGTTTGTGTACCTTTTTAAATGAGTTTGGAATTTTTTATTCACTTTGTTCACACATGTTGAGCTTAGTGGTGCATTGACATTGGTAGTTGTGCTTCACTTTGTTCATGTGTATTGAGCTTAGTGTTGCATTGGCATAGCATCTTGATCATTTTCATAGCACCTTATCAAAGTTATCAGGTAGTATAACTCTTGGTATGATTATCAATGGGTACACACCTAGTGAATAGCAGACTTCACTAGACCTAGTGTGTAACTTCTCATTTTTTTTCTGTGTCTTGGGGGATCACCTAGTGAATATTGAACTTCATTAGACCTTGTGTTGCCTTCATTTTGTGATTCACGTAGAAAATATCAAACTTTTCTATTATGTGATTCATAAACATATTAGCATGGTCATCAAGCATAACACAACTTTCTTGATAGTAGAGCTATGTGTTTCATAAGTTTTTAGCATAACACAATTTTCTAGCCTTGTGGGACCCATCATATTTTATGGACACCTAGCATAACAAAGCTTACTAGTTAGTAGATCCATTTGATGCATGAGTGATGTGGCATAATTTAACTTGATATTCCTCATGGGATAATTGACTTGTGTAATATTTATTCAATGGATGATGTTTCGTATTTGAGACAATTTAAGACTGGGGTCTCTTTAGTTTACTGACTCGAATCCTTTTAGTAATAACCTTGTGTTTTTTATTTTTATTTTGTGTGTTTCCTTTGTGTTTGAATTTTTTTTATGTATCATGTTTGTGTTCATTTTATTATCATTTATACGTTATGTTATGTTATGTGTTTTCATCATGTATTTTGTGTGTTCTTTAATATATATATTTGTGTATGTTGTCATGCTACATTTCACACATGTGTGTGTTCCTTGTACTCATGTTGGTTTTTCATGGGATCTTGTATCTTGGGAACTCGTGCACTCTCCCTAGATCCTTAGGCATCCTATCTCTTCAACATTTGGACAATTGGGCCTCTCTTGACACATATTTTCTACTTTAGTGTGAGGCTGAGCATAAGTTCATACTCTCACTAAAGTGGGGGCTAAATGTTGTGTCATAAATTATCACCCTTGATAATTTCACACTATATTTTTCTCCCCCAAAATTATTAAGCCTAACTAATCCCCTAATTTCCTAAATTATGCATTTTGAGGCCTATTTTTACCATTTTTTGACAAATTACAAGCATAAAACAAATGCATTTATTTAATGTATTCTTCGGACATCTAAATCCCCATAAAATAGTGCTAGGACTAGGATAGCCTTGGGTAGCTCTATCCCCCTATTTTTTGGGCTCAAATTTTGAATATATTGGTGTCAACATTTTAACATTTGAAATTCAAGTTGCAAAGGTCAACTATCGAGATCTATTTTTTTTGAAACTAGAATAATTACATATAAATACCTAGTAATTGCATCATTTGAGATCTATCTAGCAACCACTGGAAAAATTATGATCAAGAATTACAAGAGCACTATCAATTCAGTCAAGAGTAGCATTTCATTGATTTATTTTAACAATTCAAGATCCAAACATCATGTCAAATCCAATGTGATTTTATGCATGTTCATGTTATTTTGTAGGTCTCCAAGAAATTCAAGAAAGAAAGATTCAAGACCTTGAGGTGATATGCATGACTTTAGCTTCAAGGAAGCCATTGGAGGGTGGTGAGTTGCAAAAATTTGTTGATTCATCATTCCTTCCTATCATTTATCATTCCTATCATTGACATTTCCATTAAGGAAGTGGAAACATTAACATGGGGTTTGACTAAAGAAAGAACCTAAATGGCACAAAATTTCTTCTCTCTTTGAATGTGAAGATTTTAGGTTTGGAGAGGATTCAAGGAAGCTTGAAGATAATTTATTCATATTGCATTCAAGTCCCTACACCTTGTCAACTCACGAAAACTCTACTACTGAATTATATTACAATGATCCAACAAGTTTTGCAAGTGGAAATAGGAGTCTTAGATCCGACATCAAAGGAATACAAAAATAGATCCAAGACACCCCTACAAGGATAGCGATGCCCTTGGGCACCTATTTACTCATATTTAGAGCAACACCAAACTTTTAGGATAGGTACAAAGCACTCTGCTCTTCTCACATCTCTCTTCAAATCTCTATTATAGTCTCTCAATTTTCAGGATCTTAAAATTTTCATATTAGGCAACATATTCTAATTAGGTTAATAAAGGGAAATCAATTCCAATCCATTCCAAGGCTCAAAAATATGTAGATCTAGGTCTGATTAGATCACCTTTATGGTTGAAAGTCAATATAATCACCTTGTTGATCTCCATCTTAATGAAACACTAGAAAAAGACACACACAAACAAACACCTAAATTAATCCTAGTTTTAATACATTAAACCTAGGGTTCCTCTTTTTCTTTGTTTCACTAACAAAATAAATTAAAAATTAAAAACTTAACATATGAAAAAATTTGAAAAAAATACATAGTTAGATATCTTAGATATCTTAACATTATCATGGTGTTTTTTTTAATTGTGCTTTATTGAAAAAGGGATCCTAAGTCTAATGCATAGGTCACTAACACCAATCCTTTTTCAAAGAACATTAGGATGTAAATCGATAAGGAGATTAGATCAACTTCCAACCTTTAAGGTGATTCAATCAACCTTAGATCTAATCCTTTAACTCTTTGAGAATTTACTGAAATTGATTTTTTTTATTGACTTAATGAAACTATGTGACCTAATCTAAAAATGCAACTTTTTGTAACAAATAAATTATAAAACCAAGTTTCAACAAAAATCTAGAAAGAACATATTTTTGTGCACTTGTCATATAAATTTGAAGATAATTTTGCAAGACTAAGTCACCCAAGGCACCTATGTTTGCGTAATTGAATTTGTAATCTATCTTCATATTCCTTAGGTGTCTAATCATAGGTTTCTTCCTTCTGGATCTCACTATCAAATCTTCATCATATGTTGAGATCATTTTTTGGGATTAAGGTGTCACAAAATTAGCAAGTCCCATGATTAAATAACTAATTATTTACCCCTATTTTTTGGATTTTATTTATTAAATGCAAAAATATGTTTCCAAATTGTTAAGTCACTTTGTCAAACCCAGTGGAAAGTTGGCATTCTACATGCAAGGTGTAAAGGATGAGAATGTGACACTTGTCACATGGGTGCTCATTTGGGAAGAAGAAAACATTAAACCCTCTAAAATGTGCTCCATGGTGACATGTGGAAATCTAATGTGGAAGTAAGATTTTGGCAGGGTCCACTTTAGAGTATATTCCTTTCTCAAAAAAGTGGAACCAAAGGAAGGTGACACTTGTCACCTAGAAACTCATTAGAGAATTGAGCATAGTGAAAAAATTAAGGAAGAGTGACATGATGCCATATGGCATTGATTAGAATTTTTTACTAAAGATTAGAAGGGAATGCTGCTAAATGGAGACCGAGTTGTCACTGGGAGTGACTAGGATTCAAGGTTGAGTTCTAATTTGGAAGTTGACTTGATTTTCTCTATGGTATGCCTAGCATGTGAGGTTAATTGATTTTTGGAGGTGAAAACCTTGCATGTGGTTACATGTTGTGTTGGTTACTAATTAGGTCACTTGGGACTCATGCATGTTGTCAATTTCAATTTTCTTGCATGCAGAGACTATGGGAATAACACATGCCAATATTGGATTCTCATTTATGAGATAAATATATATTGATGCCTTAGTGTATTTATGTAGAGATACAATTGTAATATTTTCATACTATTATTCTAATAGATTCACTCTAGAATCTTGTATCCCAATGAAACGACATAGACTCTAAGAGTTGTATTGTAATAACCTTTTACAATAATAAACTATGGATAAAATGAGAAGGGTGTGACTTCCTATTTTATCTAGGTCATTCAATTATATCCTAAGAACCCTAATTGGATTGACTATCAACCTCACAAGGTGAGCTAATTCACAAATAGGAGGACCTAGGAGAGGATTCTTTTCAGCTTTAAGGGGTTCACCGCTAAGGAAATGCTTGGAAAAGATAATGTGATATGTAAAAAACCTAAAATGAGCTAAATGAAAGATGCAAATACAAAAAATAAGCAACACCAAGTTAGGGTATGTGTACCTGGGAAGTTTAAAGATGCAATAAGTATTCTCAAAATGCAGAGAAGCTATCAAAATATGTCTTGGAGGACTAAGATTCCCAAGATGGTGTATTAGTCATTGTTGTTTTTTGGGGAAAATACAAAATCTATGGATGTCAGAACCAGATCTGAAGGAATCTTTGAAAGATATGTTGGGGAGGAATAAGACACCCAACATGGTATATTAATCTTGCTCTAAATTTTCAAAAAGTTTTAATTTGGTTTTTAGCTCCCAGATGTGCACTTGCTTCCTTTTGCACCTCAGGTTCTAAAAAAGTCAGATTTGACTTGTAGGTGAGTTTCCATGAAGATGACAACTTTGGCAATGCAATTTTTCAATCTTGCACTCCAAATTATCTTCAAGTCTTCAACCTAGATCTACAAACACAAATTCACAAGAGAGGGAAAAAAAATTAATTGTTAGTGAATGGGGCTTTTCCTTGGTCAAACCCCTTGTAGGTAATTAAACCAAATGATGAAATGAAGCATGGAACATGAAATGTGTAAATGATATAACCTTGGATAATGTCTTGTGAAGTAAATTTGCAATATAACATGTAGTGGCCATGAATAATATAGATATTGGATCCTTGGGTATGATGTGAACAATGGTTGTAAATAGATATTCAATGCTACATCCATAATTTTGGCTCAACAACATGAATAGATGCATTAAACCCTTGACATGATGCTTGATTCTTGATGATGGCTCCAAATTATTGATGAATTGCTCTTGAATTCTCTTGTGAACTCAATTTGATATTAAGAATGCTCTCACAAAAGACTTGGTTTGAAATGAATGAATGAACCTTGTATTTATACTTATTATGTGCATGCATTTTTACCTAGTCTAAAATGAAAAATGAAAAGAAATGCAAGCAAGAAAAAACACAAACAACACCTCAAGATTGGCCTAAGTTGAACTTGAACAAAATGAAAGATAAAGAAGTTGTATACCTTGTGCAAGTTGATCAATTGATTGGCCTTTATGATCCCTTGATTTGTGTTATCATTTCAATGGTAAATAGCATGACACTAGATGCAAAATGATGTGGATGAGATGAGTAATGCAATGGTGCAAGTGGGTATTTGGATAATTGCTTGATATGGATACAAAATGAGCTCAAATTTGCAGCAATGGTGGATTCTTTAGAGTGCAAGTGTGCTTGAGTGCTTGAATGTTCAAAGTTGCATAATGAAAATGAGGGAAAATTCCTCTAATTTTAGCGGAAATGCCTATCAGAAATGAAGGCTCAAGATGCAACCACCTTAGACAAGATCAAGGGCTAGGGTGAGTTGAGAACTCACAAACCATCACATCTTGACATGTGGTAGGTGAGGTGTAAAGGACATGAGGTGGAGGTACTTCCTTGTACCTTGGGAATGGAAAAGATCTCCTCATAAAGGAGGTCCTTGTCCCCATGTGGGTGATGAGACTTTTGAGGAATTTAAAATTCCTTAAAAGACCTTGGAGGATTAAATGTGAATTAAAAATTCACATTGGGAAGGGGTTGCCTTCTCCAAAAGGAGAAATAATTGAATAAAAATTTGACTTGTGGGTATGTCATAAATGGCATAAGGGGTTAAGGGGACCTAATCAAGCAATTAGGTTGTGCAAACAGGGGATTAAGTTGGCTAATGAAGGATTAAGGTAAGTGGGCTATGATACAGGATGTGATATTAATTTTGATTAAGAGTGTGGACATCGTAATAAGAGTTTAATTCAATTAAGTTAGATTAAGGAAGGGTTACAGAGGATGGGAAAATGAGAGAGAAAATAATAAATTTAAAATTGATTTAAATTCATAAAGGAAAATGAACAAATTAGAGTATTCAATTAATTTGGAGAGGAAAGGAGCTAAAAATAAAGTATTTAATTATTTAAATTAAATACCTTAGGAACATTAGGGCAAGGGGTAAATATTAATTAAATAAATCATTTAATTAACATTGATAGTAAAGGTGAGATAGATGAATGAAAGGGATGAATTTTACCTTATGGGAGAGGTCAAATTTGGATGTCTACACTTATCTATGCTTAATATCCTGAAATTATATCACACCAAGCTGACATATGAATTCATTGAATGAAGGAGGTTAAATCCTACAAAAAAATTAATTTAAATCCCAAAAATGACTCAAGGAGGACTAAGACGTCGTAGGTGGTGCCTTAGTCCCAAGTGATGAAACTTGGAGCATAGATACCAAAAGGGGGCCCAATTAAGATACCTCAAAATCAAGGTCCTAAAACCTTGAGGGGACAAAGATGCCCTTAGTGGTATTTTAGTCCCAACCAGAAATCAAGAACACACCAATCAAAATCATTAGGAGATCATTTATGCGTTGGAGAATGTTGGGATTACCAGAAAAATTTACCATTCATAGGACTTTTCGACACAAAATAGGGCCAATTAAGCCATAAGGAAGGATTAAAAAAGAAAGGAGGGCCCAAACAAGTGTGAAAATGCAAGGGTATACATTTTACTACACTAAATTTAGCCCCCACTTTAGTGAAAGGATGAACTTGCTTCAAACTCACACTAAAGTAGCCAACATACAATCAAGAGGGGTTCAAATGTAAAAATGTTAGCAAGATAGGATGATAATAATCAAGATATTTTCCAAGCCCCCAAGATCAAGATCTTATGGTGAACCAACATAGGAACAAAGGAACATGCTTGCAGATGATATATGAAGCCAAAATCAGATCATAAACATACACCATCAAAGGCAAGAAAAAGGAAAAGAAATTGCAATGAAGCAAGCTTTGACTGGTTGTCCAACACAGTGGACCGAGTCTAGGAATGAAGAGGGTTTACAAGTGGAATGTGTTTTCCACTATGCAAAAAAAATGCATCCTCATGAGGGATAGTGGGAGCTAGTTGTCCACTAGGTGAGCCCGAAGAGGGACCATATCATAGCCACACCTCCATGACTTTAATAAGGTACATAAATGCATACTCACATGGGCTAGTGAAGATATTTGTTCACTAGGTGAGCCCAAAGAAGTCTATATCAAATCCATACCTCCATCACTTTAATAAGGACAAAAGGAAAATGCATGCTCACACGGGCTAGTGAAGCCAGTTGTTCACTAGGTGAGCCCTAGGAAACTATATCAAAGCCATACTTCCATGAATTTAATAAGGCACCAAAAGAAAATGCAACACAACAAGAAAGAGAGATGTTAGAAGGGATTTTTCTTAGTTCATGTGAGGTCTTACTCTTACGGGACATCGTTCCTAATGTCTCCAAGAGAGGATCAATGAAAGGATAAAAGATTCACCACTTAAGGGATGTAGTGTATTGCATCACCACTAAGGCGATTATAATATGCTAAGATAGATCACGCTCTTGAAGGACATTGCTCCCAATGTCACCATAAAGAGGAAAACACATTGTTTGAAATAAGAAAATCTCATCAAAGAAAATGAAAAAGGAAAAAAAATGCAAGCAAAATTATGTCAAAATAATGCCAATGTATGCCCCCACTTTAAAGAAATTGCTAACACCATGTTGTGAGAAATTACTTTAAAGTAGCTAAAATGAAAAGGAAAAGATAGTATTTTGAATGCAAGCCAACTTAAGGCATGTATTTCACATCCCAAAATTGGTCTTATATGTACATGAAAGGTGGCCAACTAGCCAAAAGAGACAACAACAAGTGACATACGATGACAAGGCTACCTAACCCCTTGCAACGACTTAGTGTAGGACAAGGGTGAGCCTGGAATGGATGATGATATGTTTCTCCTTGCAAAAAGGGAATGAAATTAAATAGTGAGTATGCTATGATCCTAAAACCATTGCATGAAAAGGAGCAACAAATAATGCTATTTATTATGATGAGTAAACAAGGTGTCAACTTGATAGATGTTTAATGAGATATCTATCAGTTTAGGATGTACCAAGTTAAAGTTGTCTTGGAAGAATCTTTTGCAATAGTGTTCATATTGAATGAATGATTTTTTTTTGAGGGAAAATAACCAATATCATAAGGCTTCATAGGGACATGGATACCTTGTTCTATAGCATCACATCCTTTCCTAAGTTTCTTCATAAGTTCAAAATATCTTCCAAAAATAAAATTCACTTTTTTTTGATTTAGTGGTCGTTCTATTTCCTCAAATTTTGTGTTGGATATTGTCTTTTCCTTTAAGATGGTTGAAGTGGATGCTTTTGAATTTTGTATTGCTGCTATCAGTTTCTCTTTTCTCTCTTTAGACTTTTTTATGAGATTGTATTCTCCCATGGATATAGGTATGAAATGAAATGTTTCTGCAAAATCTTCCAATAACTTTGTGGCTTATTCAATTTTATTTTCTATTTCTATATCTTTTTGTTGGGTACTGATCATAGCACATGTAACCTTTTTCTTTTGAGGAGTATAAGGTGAGTTTTTCTAAACTCCAAACATTTTCTTCAACATTTCATCATTTTCAAAGCATGACGGTGGTAAATCCATATCAAGCAATTCAGGATAATTTAGAGTGAGGTTAATTTTTGGTTTTCACATGATAGTGTTGACGTTTTCTTGTACCATAATACCTTCCCTATTAGAATAATTTTTAGGAGAACTAAAAACTAGATGTTAATGATAGTTAATGTTTAGTTCTTCAAAAAGGACTTCATCGAGAGTAAGGGAATGATCTAGGGTTGTATTTTCTTGCTTGTCAATGATGGTGTTTCTTTGTTCAATAATTTTTTCCTCATGGGTCTCATCGATGGGATATTGTAACACCATAATATCTTCTTTACCAATAGGAGGGATATTAGGAGAGAGGGGGATTTGATTGTTGTCCATAATTTCATCATTTTTCTCTAAGATCTCATTCACTTGTACCATAATTTCCACCCTAGTAGGAGAGCTTTTAGGAAAGTGACAAACAATAAGTTCATCACATTTCATGGTGGGATTTGGTAAATTAGCTTCATTGCTCATAGGAGAGGCATCAAGAGAAGGATAACTAGGAGTTTCATGATTACCAATGATTGGATGCAATTTTTTTCAATTTTCAATGCAATAAGAATGTTTTTGAATTCAATTAAGATGATCAACAATGCACTTTTTAGTTTTTCAATGAAATGAAATGATGCAATAAAGTAAAGATGCAACCTATATGCACTTTCATTAATGCAAAAATAGGAAACCCTAAATACAATTTCACTAATGCAAGATGAAAGAAACCCTAGATACACTTTCACTAATGCAAGATGCAATGAATGCAATCTAGATCTAGGACTCTAAAGGACTCCAAATCAAGAAAGAAGAATGCTCAAAGATGTCAAGTTTTCCAAAATGAACTATAGATAAAATAGGGGAGGGGGATACCTTCCTATTTTATCTAGGTCATTCGATTATGTCCTAAGAACCCTAATTGGATTGACTATCAACCTCACAAGGTGATCCAATTCACTTTTAGGACCTAGGAGGGGGTTATTTTCAGCTTTAAGGGGTTCACCACCAAGAAAATGCTTGGAAAAGATAATGTTGGAGAACATAATGTGATATGCAAACAACCTAAAATGAGCTAAATGAAAGATGCAAATACTAAAAATAAGCAACACCAAGTTAGGGTATGTGTAACTAGGAAGTTTAGAGTTGCAATAAAGATTCTGGAAATGCAAAGAAGCTATCAAAATATGCATTGGAGGAATAAGATACCCAAGATGATGTATTAGTCCCATTGATGTTTTTTAAGGTAAATAGAAAATATTCAGATGTCGGAACTATAGCTGAAGGAATCTCTGAAAGATATGCTAGGAAGGACTAAGATGCAAAAGATGGCATATTAGTCCCACTCTAAATTTTCAAAAATTTTGAATGTGGTCTTGAGCTCCTAGATCTGCACTTGCTTCCTTTTGGATCTCAAGTTCTGAAATAGAAAGATTTGACCTATAGGTGAGTTTATGTGAGGATGACAACTTTGGCAATGCAACTTTTGAAAATTTTCAATCTTGTACTCTAAATGATCTTCGAGTCTTCAACCTAGATCTGCAAACAAGAATACACAAGAGAGGGAAAACTTATGATTGTTAGTGAATGGGATTTTTCCTTGGTCAAACCCATTGTAGCTAATCAAACCAAATGATGAAATGAAGCATGAAACATGAAATATGTAAATGATATCACCTTGGATAATGTATTCCGAAGTAAATTTTCAATCTACCATGTAGTGGCCTTGAAGACTGTAGATCTTGGATCCTTGGGTATGATGTGAACAATGGTTGTAAATAGATCTTCAATGCTACATCCACAATCTTGGCTCAACAACATGAATGGATGCATTAAACCCTTAACATGATGCTTAAATCTTGATGATGGCTCCAAATGCTTGATGAATTACTCTTGAATGCTCTTGTAAACTTAATTTGACATTAAGAATTCTCTCAAAAAAGACTCAGTTTGAAATGAATGAATGAACCTTGTATTCATACTTATCTATGCTTAATATCCCAAAATTATATCACACCAAGCCAACACATGAATTCATTAAATGAAGGAGGTTAAATCCTACCAGAATTTGAATTTAAATCCTGAAAAATGACTCAAGGAAGACTAAGACACCATAGGTGGCATCTTAGTCCCAAGTTATGAAACTTGGGGCATAGACACCAAAAAGGGGCCCAATTAAGATGCCTCAAAATTAGGGTCCCAAAACCTTGGGCGACAAAGGTGCCCTTAATGGATTTTAGTCTTGACCAAAAAAAAGGGACACCCCAATCAATATCATTAGGAGATCATTTATGCATTGGAGAATGTCAAGATTAACCAGAAAAATATACCATTCATAGGGCTTGTGGACACAAAATAGGGCCAATTAAGCCATAAAGAATGATCAATAAAGCAAGGTGGGCCCAAACAAGTGTTAAAATGAAAGGGTATGCATTTTACTACACTACAAGTAATACAATTGACATGTGCTTTGGTGTGTGGGTATTTTCTTGAAAGGTTTTACCCACATAACTTCTATGTTTAGTGGTTTTATGTTTAAATCTAAAAATAACTAAAAGAATGTGCATTCCAAAATGAATCTGTAATTTTAAAAGGATTTGAAATACATTTTTGAAAGCCTCTCTTGATTTATCTAAATTAGGAAGGTTATTTTTGAACTCTTCGTTGTGATTTCAATTAATTTTTTTTGTAGGTTTTTGCATATTTTTGTTTTTGGGTTGTTGGGATTTAGCTAGACAGGAAATGGGTTTTTGATGGATGGGCAAAATTGCCGATTCAAAAAGCCAAAATTGCCCATGGAGAGCATGGTTGAGACAAAAGCATATTTGCCTGTGTAGGAGGTGAATTCACCCTAGGGGAGGGGAAAAAACATGATTGGGGCAAACCCACCTAGGAGATGAGCAGTGTTGCTCACTCAATGGGCAATTCCACTCGGGACAGGTGAAATCGCCTGCCCCATAGCTGAGCCTACCTAGGGACGGGCAAGGCCCCTTGCCCAATGGGCGAGCCTACCCAGGATAGGCGAGGCCACTCACCCATGGGCAGGGTCACCCACCCAACAAGCAGTGCTGCCCACAAGCGGGAATTCCCACCCGAGATGAGTGGGGTCACCAGTCGAATGGGCGAGGCCACCCACCTGACCAGTGAACCCGCCTATCACATGGGCGAGTTTTCCCAAATGGGTGAACTTGCCTGGATGATCTAACTCACCCAAATGGGAGAGCTTGCTTAAATGGGCATTGTCTAGACAATGGGTGGTGATGGAAAAGAAGAAGGGGGGAAGGAAGATTTGTCCCATAAGGTGAAAATCCACCAGAAAAAAAATAAAAAGGGTGAAGTCACCAGGGGCACGGCTTGGATAAAAGAAAAGAAAGAAAAGAGAGAAAAAGGGATGAAAGGATGAAAAGAGGAATGAATGAATGATAGAAAAAAGACTAAATGAAGAATGAATGACAAGGTGTGTGATTTGGATGTAGAGTTTAGATACACTACATACATAAGAGAAACATTTGATAGTAGTATAGGCAACGATCATAGTGATGGGTGCAGAGGACCACACAACCTTAGCACAGGAAAGTCTACTACACATGTTGGGGTACCCCAACATTAGATTACACCAACCACTATTGATTGCATTGATAGAGAGGTGGAGTTCAGAGACTTCCAAGTTTCATCTCCCGACTAGGGAGAAGACGGTGACTTTGGAGGATGTGTGGAGGATACTACACCTACCCATCGGAGGGAACCTAGTTAGCTGGACTCAGAGCCAAGGATGAGAGCAAGAGAGGAGTTTGTGGATGATTTTCAGATGAGTGAATCTTCCTATCTAGGGGGCAGACTTAGATTTGGATGGATGTTTGGGATTGGAGGTACCTCCTCTACCGTTGTACCTGTGTGGTTTGATTAGTAGGATTTTCTTTCTAGATTGGAGTGGGAAGTTTTGTAGCCTCAAGATTATCAAGGTTGTGTGACATATCATCGAGAGGAGAGAGGAAGAGTTCATATGGTGTGTGTTCATATTGGCTCAGTTGTACAAAGACATGCACATTGTCTGCTATAGAGGGTCTCTCAATGTGATGCACATGACACTACTGCAGATATGGGTCTATGATCACATCAGTGTGACTAATCCAGGAGTGTTGACAGTGGGAGAACAGGATGAGAGACTACCAGTAGCATACTGGTATAGAGTAGAGTATGGCTAGTGTCTACACTATGGAGACATGAGTGATTTAGAGGGATGGAGAAGGAGGCTAGATGATATGTAAGGAGATTAGATTATATGGAGACCATATCTAACGCGGCAGTTTAATAGATGGAGAGAGGATATTTTTGTGTAGTATGCTACCTGATCAAGAGGTACCATCATATCATAGAGCTCCACCAGCTAGAAAGGGTGACCAAGCAGTTGGGAGTGACACAAGATACTCCACTAGGGCCGCACAAATTCCACTGGATTACCCTGGAGTGGTTTTGGGGTGAGACTATCACAACAAATTTTGCAGACAGAGGTGGGAGGATGTGAAGCCAGTTCCCTATCTAGGGATGATAGGAGGAGAGGTAGATGTAGGGTGACCATGAGGTATGCTACATGGTGGGCAGAGCATTGTTCTAGATGGATGATGATAGTGCATTTGATTGTAGGGGTACTTGGCTATGGCTCAAATGAGGAGAGGAGATTATGACAATAATGACAGAGGGGTAGGAGAGGATGCGAATAGTGGAGGAGAGACAAGGAGGATGTGGTGATGGAGGATGTAAGAGAGAAGCACCAGCCTATGGAGATTATACATGCAGAGCCACTCATGATGGTACCATGTGTACCGCCACCACTTAAGGATCTAGCAGTAGTAATGGAAGGAGCCCGAGTGAGACTCAAAGTCATAGAGAAGAGACTCAAAGAGTCAAAGGTGGATAGAGATAGGTTGTAGGTAGAGATAGAGAGGCTACAAGAGGAGGGATAGAGGGACTGTGATTCTCTAGTAGGTGAGGCTAGTAGGATGGTTTTGGAGAGGGATACCATGTAGTGGGAGAGGGATGAGGCTTGGAAAGAGAGAGGAGATGAGGAGGGTTATGGATGAGGATGGAGATGGAGGAGCTAAGGAGAGAGTGGGATCAGTTGAGGAGAGAGTGGGATTAGCTTCAGGATAGGACTGAGTGTGCAGAGGTAGCGATGGGAGACTTAGGGGTCATTCTAGAGAGGGCAGAGATAGCAAAGAGATAGGTACAGACTCTATAAAGTGATAGAGATGCAGCAGTGGAGGAGATGGCACAAATGCAAGGGAAGATAGATTAGATGAGGATTTCATAGGAGGTATGGGAGTAGGAGAGGAGACAACTATCTAGATTACGAGACAAGTATAGAGTAGAGCGGGACACGGCGAGGATTCAGGTGGTAGAGAGGGATGAGTACATGAGGGATTCTAGCTACTACATAGTAGCCTATTTTAGAGAGGTCCCAAATCCTACACAATGTATACCTCCCTACATCTGAGTGGTATGCCAACACTGTCTCGATCAGTAGGGACACACATCCAAGTATTTAGCATCTATCGAGAGACTCCATCATGCAGGGAACCAATGCTAAACTCTCCACAAAGGTCATATGGAGCCAGCAGAGGATAGAGAGGACCAGGATGATAGGATCTCGATTTTGATAGGTGCAAGGTATATAGATAGGGGACAGGGATAGAGGCCATAGGTTCCACAATATAGACTAGACAAAGATCAGCCTATTCATTGATGCAGTCCCCATTTTTGAGGGGCACTTTGTACCTATATTTTATTGTATGATTATGGATTATGGACATTTATTTATTATTATGATGGACATTATTATGGATTTTGTTATATACTGGATATGTTCATATTGATGTATAATGTAATGGCCCTTATTCACACTATGCATTTATGACATGATGGATGTTTATGTGTTGATGTGTTTATGGATATGATTTATTAGGAGATATGTTGATAGTCATAATGTATGTATGCATGTGACTATGATGATTCTAATGTATATATCTATGATGATTTATGTGATATGCATGATGCCTAAAATTTTGTGATGTAGGATGAGATGTATGATATGATTATGTATGTATATTTATTTTTAATCTTATGATGTGTACTAGGGATGATATTATTGTGATGTGGTTATGAAATGAACATATAATAAGATGCAATGAATGAAAAATGTGATGTATGCGTATAATGCAATGTATATAATGAGACGGACTAATATGTAGTGAAATGATAAGGAAATGAATCTAATTTAAGATGCTTAGAATAACAAGTCTATGTCAATATAAACAACTTAAAATGAATATGATAATGACAATGCAATATAAGATGGGATGGACTAAGATATTTAAAATAACAAGGTTAAATAACCTATATGGATAATGAAATGAGATGTTTATAATAACCAATTAAGACTCACTTAAACAACTTAAAATGATAATGATAATGAAATCAAGATGGTTGGACTAACATATCTATATTAGTCCAAATACCTAAAGATGATAATGACAATGATAATGCAATGAAATGATAATGTAAACATAACTAGATGAATTATGAGTGTAAATAAGGGCATGCATAATGATGGAAGGCATGAATAAGGGTTGACATGGAACTACACCTGTTAAGACCATGTGGATCCTGAGAAGAAAAGGGGATGGAAAGGGAATGTTTTCACAACCAAAATCACTAGTCATAGGCGAGAGGAAGAGATGGGGGGATAAATGCAATGTAACAGGATGATGTATGGAACGCAATTCTAATGCTATTTTTCAATTTTAGGAGCACTAATTTTTTCTATAACACAAGATACAAGATGCCAGAGTATGAGGAACCAAGGCAGATATGTGTCTAATGCATAAAAAAACACAACAAACAAGAAGGCTATCCCAACACCCCAAAGTTGCAAGGAATTTGGTCGAGCCAGACATTGGGATAACCACAAGCACAAAGGATTCCCCAGCGTAACACAAAACTATAGAGATCTTGGTGGGGACTACACAAGACAACTAGGAAGACAATAAGCAGACAAAAAAGATCAAGATATGTCCCTATGTGTACCAGTCAAAGTGCACCATGATATGATGGATCGTGGTGACCCTGATGAGGTATAATAGGGAGCTCAAATGATAAACAAAATCTCAAAAGCATCAAAAGATAAAAATCAAATTTCAAACATCCTTTGCCATAGGATCAAAAGGGTGGATGGGATTTATGTGGTCTATTAGGAAGGATGTATCTTGTTGAGGCCAGAGATGGAGACTAAACTAAAGGATCAACATGATGTTAGATATCTAAAACCAACTAAACCTCATGATATTAATGACCTTTGTTTATGAGTACCAGCTAGGATAGGGACGTACTTGATGATGTGACAAGACGAAAAGACACAAGATAGACACACCCTACAGACCTAGGGGATCGGAGGTTGATCAAAGATCAGCCTTGCCTACGTGAAAGCATAGAGCCCTCATAGTTCAATAAAAGACCATGGATAAAAGTGGAAAGAGGACGATGGAGACCATGATGGAGGACAAATATGGATGGAAAAATTCCCCGAGGGTGGATCAAATGATCTAGCTTGCCTACATGAAAGCATAGGGGCAACGTAGTTTGAACAAATACCACCAACAAGATGGAATCTAATGATGACTGACACGATGGAGGAGCCTAAATGATGACACTAGACTAACAATGAGACACGATGCATAGGTGATGAAAAGCTCAGATTAAGGATAAAAAACTCAATATTTTGGATAGCCGATATGGATCATCCAATTCTCAATCACAAAGTACCATGCGATGAATGATAAGATGCTGATGGGAGGATATGATCGATTGTATGTTAGGGTAAGACTCGAGGATAAGATGGATGAAATCATAAAGTAACAAGGATGCAAGGTAGATAATGATTAAGCCCTCTACGTATGACACTTGTTGCCAGGTTTTCACCAAACGTACTTATCCAAGGTGCCATGAAGAGTGGTTTTCACCATAGGATGAATTATTTCTCTTTACTATTTTGGACTTTTTGACTTTTTTGATTTTTTTTTGTATTTTTTGAAATTTTTTGACATTTTTTGTATTTTCTCAGGAAAGGACCACCCAGCTGACTTAGGCATAAAAAAAATTTAGAAGCATAATATTGATGGGATCTTCCAGGGGTTATCCTTCAGGAGTGGAAAGCCTGTATGCACCAGAACCATACTTAGTTGTGATGACATACGGACCTATCCAATTTGCTCTAAATTTTCCCTTCTTGTCTTGCTCTTGTAGATTTTGTTGATTTTCATTAAGGACTAGATCACCAACTTTAAATTGATGAGGCCAAACCTTTTTATTCTAGCTTCTCCTTAGATGATGTTGATAGGCTTGCAAATGATTATATGCTTTTATCTTTTTTTCATATAGGAGTTCCAATTGAGCAAGACGTGCAACCCGAGTATCTTCATCACTTATTAGATTCTTCAAAGATATGCAAAGTGATGGGATATTGACTTCGATTGGAAAGATAGCTTTGACACCATAAACGAGGGAATATGGAGTGGTGTCGATGGGAGTGTGGTAATCCCAAAGGGTGGGATGGATATGGAGATGCCAATCTTGGCTAATGTTGTTAACAACCTTTTTGAGGATTTTGATTAAAGTCTTATTGGTTGCTTCTGCTTGACCATTACCTTGGGGGTAATATGGGGTGGACCAACAATCTTGGATGTGATAGGTGTCACAAAATAATTTTATAGACTTGTTCTTAAATGGCTTTCCATTATCCGTGATGATGGTGGAGGGAATTCCATACCTGCAAATGATATGGAAGAGGATGAACTTGGAAATTTGAACACCCATGATTTGGGTGAGTGGCATTGCTTCCACCCACTTAGTAAAGTATTCATTGGTGGTGATGATGAAGGTATGGCCATCAAAGGATGGAGGGTAAATATTTTTGATCAAATTGAAACCCCATTGTGAAAAGGGACATGGTGCTATGGTGGGTTGTAGATCTTATGCAAGAGAATGTATCAGGTCTGCATGTTGCTGACAAGGAAAGAAACTCTTTACAAACTCACAAGAATAATGCTGCATAGTAGGAAATAATATCTTTCTCTAAGAATTCTCTTAGCCAAGGCCATGCCATTGGAATGGGTCGTACAAATACCAGTATGTACCTCTACTAACATAGTGTGAGCTTTGGTCTCACTCAAACACCTAAGAAGGGTTCCATCATACCCATGATGATAAAGTGTTTCTCCCACTATGGTATAATGGGAGGTGTGTTGGATGAAGGATTTACGATGATTGCATGTAAGATCAAGGGGTGAGATTTTATCATGGAGATAGGTGTAAATGTCATGATACCATGGTGACTTGGGACCTATGATGTTGCACACCATATCGCTCTCAAGGACATCATAAGCTGGGATTAAAATTTATTCAACTAGGAACTATCAATCTATTTGATCTTTTGGCATATCAATCAAGGAACCAGTCATAGCCATTGCATCAACCACCTTATTCTAGATTCTTTGGATTTTCTCAAACTAGATAAAGGCGAATTACTTCTTGAAATCATCCACCATGCGCTTATAAGGTAACAACTTGTCATATTTAGTCTGAAACTCATCATTTACCTATTTAATAACCAACTGAGAATCACAAAATACTCACAAGCAAGTGATATTCCATTTGGTGACAATCCTGAGACCTATGATGAGAGATTTGTATTCTGCTATGTTCTTCATGCATGGGAAGGCTAAACTAAATGATTTCAAGATATAATCACCTTGTGTGGTGATAAACAGGATACCTTCCCCATATTTATTGTGAGTGTATGACCCATCAAAGTAGAGAATCCACATAGCTATCTTTGTGACCAAAGGATAAGCATCCATTAAAGAAGCATCTGCCAATTGATCTGCTATTACTTTCCCTTTTATTTCCTTTCAGTCCACATACTCTATATCAAACTTGCTCAGTAACATGATCCACTTAGCCATGTGGCTAGCTAAAGACATTCTAGATAGAAAATATTTGAGTGGATCAACTTTTGATATCAATTTCACAAGATGACTGAGCATATAGTGGCAGATATTTTGTGAACAAAAGACTATAGCCAAGCAAGCTTTCTCCATCGAGGAATAATTAAGTTCATAGCCCACCAGTGTTCGACTGATATAGTAGATAGTGCATTCTTTGAGGGCTCATCATGTTGGGCTAATAATGTTTTTGGTGCAGCCAAAGTAGCTAAAATGTATAATATGAGTGGTTTACCTAGGATTGGAGGCACAAGGATGGGAAGATGAGCCAAGTACTATTTGATCTTATCGAAGACTAGCTAACACTTTGAATCCCACTTGAAGGTGGTATCCTTTTCTAGGAGATGGGAGAAAAAATGGCACTTGTCAGCTAATTGAGCTATAAACTGCCTGATGGACTGTAACTTACCTTGAAGGCTCCTTAATTGCTTAAAATTGCATGGTGGGGAAATTTTCATTATCTCTTTGACTTTAGCTGGATCTACCTCTATGCCCCTTATAGAGACAATGAAACCCAATAGCTTTCCTGATGTGACCCCAAAGACACACTTCTTTAGATTCAGATGCAACTTGTAATGCTCTAACCATTCAAAGATCTTCTTCAGGACTACATGATGTTCTTCCCTTATTTTAGATTTCCCGAATAGATCATCAACATAATCTTCCATTATGATGTGAATGAGATCATGGAAGATGACTCTCATAGCATGCTAGTATGTTTCCCCCACATTATTGAGGCCAAAAGGCATGAAATTGTAACAAAATGTGCCCCAAGGAGTGGTGAAAGAAGTCTTATGTTGATCTTTGGGAGAAATTTTAATCTGATTGTAGTGAGAGAAACCATCCATGAGGGATAGCATCTCATGTCCAATGGTTAAATCAACCAACATATCAATGTTTGGAAAGGGGGAATCATCCTTAGGATAGTCTTTGTTGAAATCCTAGAAATTGATGCAAATTTTGATACTTCCATTCATCTTGGCAATAGGCACTATGTTGGATATCCAATATGAGTAGTCAATGGGTCTTATGAATCCAACTTCTAATAGTTTCTCCAACTCTTTCTTGACTAACAAGGCTACTTGAGGATTCATTTTTCTCAACTTTTTCTTAATAGGTTTAGCATCCAGGTCGACATCCAAATGATGTACAACTAGAGCAGGATCTAGGCTAGGCATATCTAAATAGGCCCATGCAAAATTAAAGATTCCTTCTTTGAGAAGTTGGATGATGGTGGAGTGCTCTTCTTCTCATAAGGATTTGGCTACATAGGCGTTTTTTGGATTTTCTTTTGTTCCCAAATTGACTTCCTGTGTTTCTTCAATGAGAATAAAAGATCATTTAGACAGTTGAGTTCCCACAAGGCAAAGATGAACATCCCCATCTTCCAGTGCCTCATCAAGGTTTTCATTGTTAGATACACCCTTTATTTTTACTTTTTCTAAGTCAAGAAGCACCTTAGGGAGCTTTTCACTAGATAACCCATTTTGATTTTGTTTCTTTTTATTTTTGTGGTTAGGGCATTCATCCTCCCCCAATCCCATAAGATTTACATAAGTATCCATTGAGGGAAAAGTTTCAAAAGGTGTGCTACTACATAGGTCCCAGTCAATGAGGTTAGGATGGCGAAGGAAAAGGTATTGTAGATGGATAGGTAATCAAACATGGAAGAGAGATCCATGTCATCATATGCAAGTATGATGGACTCTTCTTTAGGTATATCTTCAAGAATACCATCACCCACACTAATGTTGTTAGAAGCATTGGTTAATGCTGCAAGATCCTTTTGTTTCATGTCATAGCCTAGGCCTATTTTTCCAGGTTGCATAGATGGTTCTATAGGTTGGCATCGTCCTTGTTCGTCTATACCAAGACTACCTCCCTAATAGTTACACTTTTCTACAAAATTTGATGCATGAGGATAAGTCTCCTAGAAATATTCGACTAGGGGAGTTGATACTTTGGGCTCTTCTCGGTAAACCCACTAGTTGATGTCATCTTCCATTTGTTCTTCGAGTGTACCCAAATCTCTGAATGTTATTGAAGCCATGTTCTTGGAAAAGAGGGTCTTGGTCTTTTCTTCTACTCTAGATATTGACTAAGATGGTTTCCCATATGAGCGAGGAGAGGGTGGCATTGTGGGAACATTGAGTGCATTTTTCATTTCATATTCTCCATAGCCCTTTTCAATAATATTGACCTTGGTGATGGTGGAATCATAAGTGGTGGATGTGGTGTTGGTTGAGGGATTATGGGATGGATTGGATGATGAGGCTTGAGGTTCCTCCACTTCAACTCCTAGACAATAATGAGAGTGGGGCAAGGAAGCCTCCAAAGTGTGGCAATACACAAATTGTTGTCGATCGGCTTGTATGGTTACTTCCATTCCTTGGAAAGGAAACTTCAGACATCAATGATAAGTGGATGGAATGGCTTGCATAGAATGAATCCATGGGCAGCCAAGAAGGATATTGTATGGAAGGTCAAGGTCAAGAATATGACATGTGGTGTACTGCACAATAGGGCCAACCTGAATAGGAAGACAAATGGTGCCTTTAGAATCCCTCTCAACATTATCATATGCCTTTATGGTAATAACATAGTTGTTCAAGTCAGCTGGGGTATATCCAACCTATTTTATGAGCTTTAATGTACATAGGTTGAGGGCTGATCCATTATCTACTGAGACCCTTTTTACCTTATGCAAAGCTATGAAGACTTCAATATGAAGAGGGCGGTTATGATCGGGGTTGATGGAAGGCATGCCATTTTAGCTAAAACCCAATTGATAGGTCAACGACAAGTGTCCCACTAAGGCTTGAAACTGGGTGGGGTCTATGTCATTTGGTATGTGGGTATCCTGTAAGGATTTAGTTAATATTTCTTGATGTATAGGAGAAAACTTAAGCAAATCCAAAATGGATATATGAGCAGGTGTCTTTCCTAGGTAATCAAGAATATTATACTGCAAACTTACAAGAGTGGATTGGGTTGGTGTGGAAGGACCAGGGACTGAGATGTGGGTGCAGAAAGTTGTAACAAAACACTATGGATCTTTGCATTTGACACGAATCATGGAAATTTGAGGCTCTTCTTGAATAATGCACATAACTATGTCGCCATAGTTAGAAGGTACATTTTTGTAACTTACGTTATTAGTGCCATTGTTTTGACTGTTGTTGTTTCTTGACCCAATATTGGCATTAGATGTATTGGCTCCTTGGTTATGGTTAGGGAAGGCATTCTAGTATATTTTTAGCTAAGTATTGTGTGAAGATGCCTGGTTGGTATCCACTTGTATATCTCCATGATCTATAATATCTTGCATATATTTTTTGAGTCCTTGACACTTGTTCAGAGAATCACCTTTGATCTTATTAAAATCACAATACTCGTTCTCCTTGTACCAAGCTAGCTTTGGCTTGGATTCATCAAAAGGTTTGCTCATGGGATAAATAATAGGATAATTTTCTTGCAAAATCCTATTGAACATGACACTTAGGGGCTCTCCCAAAGAAGTGAACTATTGTTTATTATTGCCTTGATTGTTTTGATTGGACTATTGGGGAGGACGAGGTGCAACTTATGGCATGGATATGGGATTTGGAATTAGTTGTGGTGGAGTGTATTGAGGCCTTTGTGAGGTGTTTCCTACTTGAACATGCTTGGTATCCATGACACCATCATTAACTATTTTTTATTTTTTTTTCCAGTAGTGGGACTTATCTCCAAACGACTTCTCTTTATCCAGATTATAGATTTTAATTTGTCCCTTGGTGATGAGAGCTCTCTCAATGATAGGACCCTTTTCAATGACTTCTGAAAAGGTTGTCAAACAATGCAAATTAAGATTATGTCTCATGTTTGTATGAGTGTTGGCCAAAAATAGAGTCACCATGTCTTTCTCATTGAGTGGAAACTTCATTTGACTTGCCAATGCACACCACCTTTGCAGGTAGCTAGCAAAGGTTTCACCATCACATTTTTTTTCTTTTAGAAGAACTAATGTATTGATATATTTCTCCAAATTGAAGGAGAATTGTTCAAATTTTTTTTTGAAAGATCTCTAAAAGAAGAGATGGATCCCTTTGGAAGACCCATGAACCAGTCAAGAGCTACCCCCATTAAACTCCTAGGGAATAACCACAAGAGATAGTTGTCATGGTGGAGGACTTTCTGGAAATGTGAATAGAACTATTGGAGATGGTTCTTAGGATCCCTCATTCCTCTGTACTTATTGAACTTTGGCATCTCAAAATGCTTAGGAAAAGGAATGAGTGAAATTGAGGGATCGAATAGATAGGGACAAATCTCTTCAAACTAGAAATACTTTTTTGAGGTCCCTATTTCTAAGTCTTTCAATGCGGCTTTTAATTCCTCCAACTCCTTATTAAAAGGTGTTGATGAAGATGGGTTTGATGGATTGGATTGATTGTAAGATGCATAATGTTGGTAATATGTGGATGGAGCAGATGAAGTTTGATCATATGATGGTGGTGGAGGTGTATATGATGGAGTCGACTGATATTTATTGGTGTAGGTAGATTCTGATGGCAGGTTAGTGTAGAGTTGATGGTAGGATGGCAGATTTTGATGATAAGATGAAGGACCCCCTTTTTGGTATGATGGTGGCACTTGATAGTATGTGGAAGTACCCTATTGGTATGACGGTTATTTGTAATGTTGTTGCTGCTGTGAGGTGTAGCATGTATTGGTTTGCTAATTGTAAGATGTATATTGATGGGATGCATGCAGAGGTTGTTGTGTACTGGGTTGTTGATAAGAAGTAGTTTGTTGTGGAGTATGATATGCATAACCAGGATTGGGATTTGATGTAGGAGGTTGTGCATAGAATGTGATTTTTGGATGGTACAGGTACTAAGCCATGTTGCTAGGAATGGAATGGTGAGATTGTTGAGGCTGTGTTTAGAATTGTGGTTGCTAAAGAGGCTGATGATAAGGAGGCCGAGTAGGGATTTGAGGCTGCTGAGTGATTTGAGGTTGTTGGAAGGATGGTTTTTTTTTAGATATTTGTTGAATGGGAAGACCTTGAGGTTGATTAGGGGGTTACAATTGATTACCTTGTGGTTGATGTGAGGGTGGTTATTTTTGTTGTGAAGGAAACAAAAATATTTTTTTGCAGAGGTTGTTGCTAGATTGGTTGAGACTAGATTGGAATATGTTGGGGTATTTGTTTTGGAATTTGTTGAGGGTTACCTTGTGGTGGTTGAGAAGGTGGCATGCTTCTTTGAGGTGGTTTATGAGGAATAAACGGAGGTGGCAATAAATTAGAAGTGAATGTTGATCCTGGAAGTAGCAGTAATACAGCAAAAGGATTTCCCCTAACATTGATGGGAGGTTGACCGGATTGAGCAGGTGGAAGAGGTGGTGCAAATGGTGTTGGGGTTTGACCTTGATGGACATTTAGAGATGGCAACAGAGGAAGATTTTGTGGCATACTATATGCAAGGGGATCATTTGGATTGGGTGATGCTCCTACTACCATGATCAAAATCCAAGGGGGATGTGTGACCTGATACATTAGGGTATTTCCAAACCTAGGCTAGTACCAGTTATCAATAGGAGGACCCTCGACAATATAAGTATTCCCTAGAATATTATGTGATTTTTGGGGATCGTGAGGCTTAGGAGGTGCAAGAGGTGATGTATTGATGAATTTTGATAGCTTAAATCTCAATGGTGGCTTGATGCCCTTCAACAAAAAGGTAGTGAGGATTTTATCCCCACACTCATTAAGAAGATGATCTATCATTTGGAGATTGATAGGATTATTAAGATACTCATCAACTATGACTTTGGGTTGATTGACCATGCTTTTTTCAATAGAAGGAAATGTGGTTTGGACCTCAGTGTTGGATTGTGATGAGCCTCCATTGTCAGGGTCTTGAGGGATGTTAGGCTAGGCACCTTGAGCTTGTTGGTCTACCATGAGCTTATTTTCTTGTGATCAAGTAACAAGCATGAAAGTACAAAAAAGGCCTAAGTGATGAATGAAGAATTGGTTGGAATGGATGAAGGATTGATTGATTCAGTTGGATGATGGATAAAGGATGCAATTGGATTGGATTAGATTGGATTAAATAATAGGATAAAGTGATTGATTGGATTAGATGATCAGTTGCATTAGACTGGTGAAACTGATTCTAAACTAAGTTTAGAAGCTTTGATTAGATTACGTAAGGTGTTGAATGATCAGATAGAAGTGCAAGATGGGTGATTATGACACTGAATCTACCTCAAGATGGAAGTAGATTGATTGGGTTGAAGAGGATTTACTAACTCAAGACAAATGCAATCCTAAGCAAGTACAGATGATGGTGATTGAGATCAAACACCTAAGCCAACTTGGATGAAAACCTCTAAAATAAACTCTAGGGTATTCAGATTAGTGAACCGATGATGGATATGTGATCTAAGGGTTCTCTAAGATAGTCCTAGATGATTTGGTTAATGAAATGATGATCTTCAAAAAATGCAGATGAACAGAAATGATGATTATGGGAAGGCAGATGGTGAAAAAAAAATCGCTCACAACAAACGAATCAACAAACAATAAGGTTTCGGTGGCCAAAAGGATTCACGTTTTGGAATTTGTATGGGAAGCAAGGTCGCCTCTGTAGGGCACAAATTTTCCTCTAAAGGTTGCAAGTTCACTTGTTCAGGCTGTGAAAACTCACCTGTTTAGGATGGAAAATTTTCCCAAGACTTAAGTGACATAGGAAACAGGTGAATCTACTAAGAAAATTTTCCTATCTAGGAAATTAAGTTCACCCAAGTCTGGATAGGCACTGGAAACATGCGAAGTTGCTTAGCAATTTTGCCTATCAAGAATCGAGTTCACCTCAAAAATTGTCAATATTTCCCAACAAGATGATAGGTTTGCCCAAGAAGCTAACAAGTTCACCTAAGAAGGTGACAAGTTTTCCCAAGAAGCTGATAGATTTTCCTAAATAGCTGACAAGTTCACCTAAAACCTTGAAATCACTGAAGAATAGGTAGATTTGACTTTCAGGTTTTCTTAATGGGATGACAACCTTTCCTAAACAAACTCGAATGGGAACTCAGATGGAAAACAAGATTGCCTGACGAGAAAATGGACTTGGCTAAATGAACTCGCATGAAGACTTGAACGAAGAATGGGATAATGAACGGACAAACGGACACCTAAACGGCCCAAATGGGGACTCAAATGGAGAATGAGATAATGAACAGACAAACGAATTTTCCTAAACGAATCTGAACTCGGACTTGAATGGAAAAAAAAATCACGAACGGAAAAATGGACACTTGAATGAAGACTTAGAATAGAGAACGAGAAAATAAACACCTAAACGGAGACTCAAAATGGAGAATGGGCACCTAAACGGACTTGAACGGAGACTTAGATTAGAGAACGTGTACCTAAAAAAACTTGAATGGGGACCCAAAATGAAGAATGGGAAGCAGGGTCACCCTTGTGAAGAGTAAATTCACCCAAAAAGGAAGCAAAATCATCGAACAAGGAAGAAAAATTGCCCAACAAGTTAGGAAAATCAACCAACAGATGAACAAAATCACCCAAAAAGTAAGCAAGATCACCTAACCAGTGAGAAAAATTGCCCAAAAGATGAGAAAATTCACCTAATAGGGCAGTAGCTTTGCCTGTTCTTGGGAACAGGTGAATTTGACGACTAACATACTCACCTTAGGGATGGACAAACTCACCGGTTCTAGGGAATGGGTGAAAATGGGGTCACCTAAGAAAGTGACCCACATGAAAATTCACGTCTGACAAAGGAAAACTCGCCTAAACAAATGACCTAAACTAGATTGGAACACAAAATCACCATTTTGGAGAGGAAAATTGCCTATCTACCATGCAAATTCACCTTTGTAAGGGAAAAATTCACCTTTGAAGGCAAGGGATGATTGTGGCAAAGGACAACAAGCATGGCGAACAATATATAGAAGGTTTGACTAACTCAAATGAAAGTAAAAGAATTGGTATCACACAAAGAAGACACTTCAGCCAACACAATCCTAAAATTAGTGATATGGGTTTGCAAACTTTATGTAGGCCCACCACCTTGAGTGGACAACCCAAGGTTAATACTCTGTGATAGCGGGGTGGTTCTTTGGAGCACCCTTTCTCATGAAGGCAGATAGCTAGCATTCCAATGGCACAAGGTCGTGAACAGACACCATGAGCTCACCTTCACACTCTCACTCGAGGACTATCATAGTCCACGATGAGGATTCCTATCTCAACCCAAGGGAGTACATGGTGAGTAACTTCAAGGTACGGTCTGCATCCCCTACACTACACCAAGTCATGGCTGAAACACAAGTATCTATCTAGGCTACACAAGGCTATATTTTGTGTCCTCGATATACACAAGGTACATGAGGCACAACCATGAACACCAACTCATCACAAGCATGAGTCAGGATCCCTAGCGAGGTACTAGAAACTCAGACCAAATCAGCACGTCTTATCTAGGTATCACCCTAGCTTCGATGCTACGCTAAACATGACATGACTAGATTGGGGTACAACTTTCATTCTCCCCCATTTATATACCCCATTGGTAATACGTGGTTGGAATCGTCCCTCGGGTGATGAAATCCCAAGAATGTCCCACTAAAGGAAGAAGATACTAGATGCCTCGACTGGTCCCCAGGCTCGCACGTACCACAAGGGGAGAGCTCAAACGCACTAGCAGCTCCTAGGTAGACTGGACTAGACTAGAGAAAGCTATGATTTCTCATCACCCACAATCACCTAAAGGTGCAAGGGGAGTGGATAGGTCAACAACCTACTCACAAACATGACAAACAAGTTAATTGACCCTCTAATTAAAGCTACGTGTTCTTAACTAGTATGGAAAAATGACAAATAGATTAACTAAAAGGTCATGGACCGATCATTCTACAAAAAACACATTCGTAGTTTGCAACCACCAATCTTGGATGAATGAGAAACAACTGCACAACCATTAGCAAAAAACTAGGGACACTGACAAATAGACGAGTTAGCGGGTGAGTATGTAAAATTGAAACCAAAATGACACTAAAAATGGAATATTAGAGTCTCGGATTCACCTCAGATTCTCCTTTATGTCAGGCAAGTTCGCTCGTCTAAGTGAGCAAGTTTTCCCCTATAGAGGGAAAGTTTGTCCATTTGATTAAGCAAGTTCGCCCATCTGAGTAATCAACTTTTCCTGTAACTACAGGTAAAGGAAAGTTCAACCTTGAAAGGAGAAAATTTTCCCCAAAGAGAAAATTCACCCCTATAATGTGCAAATTCTCCCCTCTAGAAAGTCAAGTTCGCCCCTGAAGGAAAATTCATCTGTTTGTCTAGGCAAATTTTCCTATGTACGGAGCAAGTTCGTCCGTCAGGGGAGTTTCTCCTCTGTAACTGAAATCTGAACCTGCAAAACTCAAATAACAAAGAATGTAAAAGTATAGATCCATGACATGGGTCCCACCGAGCGTGCCAAAAATGTGTGTAGGTGATTTTACCTAGTGTAAAATTCAAAATGGAAAGAAATGCAAGCAAGGAAAAACCCAAACAACACCTCAATATTTTCCTAAGTTAAACTTGAACAAAATGAAAGATAAAGAAGTGGTATACCTTGTCCAAGTTGATTGGTTGATTGGCCTTGTTGATCACTTGATTTTTGTGCTCCTTTCAATGGAAAATAGCATCAAACTAGATACAAAATGATGTGGATGAGATGAGGAATTCAATGGTGCAAGTGGGTATATGGATAGATGCTTGATATGGATGCAAAATGAGTTTGAAGTTGCAGCAATGGTGGATGCTTTAGAGTGCAAGTGTGCTTGAGTGCTTCAATTTTCAAATTACATAATGCAAATGAGGGAAAATTCCTCTAATTTTATGGGAAATTCCTATAAGCAATGAAGGGTCAAGATGCATCCACCTTGGACAAGGTCAAGGGCTAGGTTGATTTGAGAAATCACAAACCCTCACATCTTGACATGTGGTAGGTGAGGTGTAAAGAAGGACATGAGGTGGAGGTACTTCCTTGTACCTTGGAAATGGACAAGATCTCCTCATAAAGGAGGTCCTTGTCCCAATGTGGGTGATGATATTTTCGAGGAATTTAAAATTCCTTCAAATATCTTGGAGGAATAAAGGTGAATTAAAAATTCACATTGGGAAAGGGTTGCCTTCTCTAAAAGGAGAAAGCATGTAATAAAAAGTTGACTCGGGGGTATGCCACAAATGGCGTAAGGGGTTAAGATGACCTAATCAAGTAATTAGGTTGTGCAAATAGAGGATTAAGGTGACTAATAAAGGATTAAGGCAAGTGGGATATGATGGAGGATGTGACATTAATCTTGATTAAGGGTGTGCACATCCTAATCAGAGGTTAATTAAATTAAGTCAGATTAAGGAAGGGTTATGGAGGATGGGGCAATGAGAGATAAAATAATTATTTTAAAATTGATTTAAATTCACAAAGGAAAATGACCAAATTAAACAAATTGGAGTATTTATTTAATTTGGAGAGGAAAGTAGCTAAAAATAAAGTATTTAATTATTTATAATCAATACCTTAGGAACATTAGGGAAAGGGGGAAATATTAATTAAATAAATTATTTAATTTACATCGATGGTAAAGGTGAGATAGATGAATGAAAGGGATGAATTTGACCTTATGGGAGAGGTCAAATTTGGATGTCTACACTTGTCTATTCTTAATATCTTGAAATTATTTCACACCAAAGCAGAAATTTGAATTCATTAAATGGAGGTTAAATCCTGCCAGAATTTGAATTTAAATCCCAAAAATGACTCAAGGAGGACTCAGATGCCCTAGGTGGTGTCTTAGTCCCAAGTGATGAAACTTGGGGCACAGACACCAAAAATGGGCCCAATTAAGATGCCTCAAAATCAAGGTCTTGAAAGCTTAAGGGGACAAAGACGCCCTTAGTGGCATTTTAGTCCCAACCATAAATTAGGAACACACCAATCAAAATCATTAGGAGATCGTTTATGCATTGGAGAATGTTGGGATTAACCAGAAAATTATACCAATCATAGGGCTTGTGGACACAAAATGGGGCCAATTAAACCATAATGAAGGATAAGTAAAGCAAGGTAGGCCCAAAAAAGTGTAAAAATGCATGAGTGTGCATTTTACTACACTACATTTAGCCCCCACTTTAGTGAGAGGATGAACTTGCTTCAAAATCACACTTAAGTAGCCAACCATGCAATCAAGAGGGGTTCAAATGTACAAATGTTAGCAAGATAGGATGATAATAATCAAGAGGGTGTCCAAGCCCCCAGGATCAAGATCCTATGGTGAACCAACATAGGCACAAAGGAACACACTTGCAGATTTTATATGAAACCAAAATTAGATCATAAACATACACCATCAAAGGCAAGAAAAAGCCAAAAGGAAAATAAACTGCAACAAAGCAAGCTTTGATTGGTCATCCAACATGATGGACCGAGTCTAGGCTTGAAGAGGGTTTACAAGTGGAACACGTTTTCCACTATGCAAACAAAATGCATGCTTGTGAGGGCTAGTGGGAGCTAGTTTTCCACTAGGTGAGCCCCAAGAGGTACCATATCAAAGCCACACCTCCATGACTTTAATAAGGTACAAAAATGCATGCTCACACAGGCTAGTGAGGCTATTTTTTCACTAGGTGAGCCTTAATAATTCCATATCAAATCCATACCTCCATGACTTTAATAAGGACAAAAGGAAAATGCATGCTCGCATGGGCTAGTGAAGCTAGTTGTTCACTAGGTGAGCACCAGGAAACCTTATCAAAGCCATACCTCCATGAATTTAATAAGGCACCAAAAGAAAATGCAACACAAGAAGAAAGAAATATGTTCAAAGGGATTTTTCTTAGTTCATATGAGGTATTACTCTTAGGGTACATCGTTCCTTGTGTCTCCAAGAGAGGACCAATCAAAGGAAAAATGATTCACCACTTAAGGGATGCAATGTATTGCATCACCACTAAGGGGAATATAATATGCTAAGATAGATCATGCTCTTGAAGGACATTACTCACAGTGTAACCACAAAGAGGAAAAAAAATCATGTGAAATAATAAAATTGCATCAAAGAACATGAAAAAGGAAAAAAATTCAAGCGAAATTATGCCAAAATAATGCCAATGTATGCCCCCACTTTAAAGAAATTGCGAACACCATGTTGTGAGCAATTACTTTAAAGTAGCGAAAATGAAAAGGAATAGATAGTATGTTGAATGCAAGCCAAATTAAGGCATGTATTCCACATCTCAAGCTTGCTATTTTGTATTGCCATTACTAGTTTATCTTTTCTCTTTTTATACTTTTTTATGAGCTTGTATTCTCCCATGGATATAGGTATGAAATCAAATGTTTCTACAACATCTTCCAATAACTTTGTGGCTTCTTCAATTTTATTTTTTCTTTGTATATCTTTTTGTTGGGTACTGATCATAGCACATGTAACCTTTTTCTTTTGAGGAGTAGAAGGTGTCTTGTCATAAACTCCAAACATTTTCTTCAGGGTTTCATCATTTTCAAAGCATGATGGTGGTAAATCCATATCAAGCAATTCAAGATGCTTCAGAGTGAGGTTAATGTTTAATGGTTTTGAACATGATACTGTTGATGTTTCCTTCTACCATAATACATTCCCTATTAGGAGATTTTTTAGGAGAACTAAAAACTAGATGTTCATGATAGGCAATGTTTGGTTCTTCGAAAAGGATTTCATCGCGATTAAGGGAATGATCTAGGGTTGTATTTTATTGCTTGTCAATGATGGTGTTTCTTTATTCAATAATTTTTCCTCATGCGTCTCGTCGATGGGATCTTGTAACACCATAATATATTTTGTGGCACGATAGGAGGGATATTAGGAGAGGGGGGAATTTGATTGTTGTCCATAATTTCATCATTTTTCTCTAAGATCTCATTCACATGTGCCATAATTTCCACCCTAGTAGGAGAGCTTTTAGGAAAGTGACAAACAATAATTTCATCACATTTCATGGTGGGATTTGGTAAAGTAGCTTCATCACTCATAGGAGAGGCATCAAGAGAAGGATAACTAGGAGTTTCATGATTACCAATGATTATATGCAAAAGTGGATACAATTTTTTTCAATTTTCAATGCAATTATAATGTTTCTAGATGCAATTAAGATGATGAAAAATTCACTTTTTAGTTTTTCAATGAAATTAAATGATCCAATAAAGTAAAGATGCAACCTATATGCACTTTCACTAATGCAAAAATAGGAAACCCTAAATACAATTTCACTAATGTAAGATGCAAAAAACCCTAGATACACTTTCACTAATGCAAGATGCAATGAATGCAATCTAGATCTAGGACTCTAAAGGAATCTAAATCAAAAAAGAAGAATGCTCAAAGATGTCAAGTTCACCAAAATGAACTATAGATAAAATAGGGGAGGGGGATACCTTCATATTTTATCTAGGTCATTCAATTATGTCCTAAGAACCCTAATTGGATTGACTATCAACCTCACAAGGTGAGCCAATTTACAATTAGGAGGACCTAGGAGGGAGTTCTTTTCAGCTTTAAGGGGTTAACCACAAAGCAAATGCTTGGAAAAGACAATGTTGGAGAGCACAATGTGATATGCAAACAACCTAAAATGAGCTAAATGAAAGATGCAAATACTGAAAATAAGCAACACCAAGTTTAGGGTATGTGTACCTAGGAAGTTTAGAGATGCAATAAAGATTCTAGAAATGCAAAGAAGCTATCAAAATATTCCTTGGAGGAATAAGATACCCAAGATGGTGTATTAGTCTCACTACTAATTTTTAGGGTAAACACAAAATCTTCAGATGTTGGAACCATATCTGAAGAAATCTCTTAAAGATATGCTAGCGAGGACTAAGATTCCCAAGATGGCATATTAGTCCCACCCTAAATTTTTGAAAAGTTTAAATGTGGTGAGTTTCTGTGAAGATGTCAACTTTGGCAATGAAACCTTTGCAACTTTTCAATCTTGCACTCCAAATGATGTTCAATTCTTCAACCTAGATCTACAAACGCAAATACACAAGAGAGGGAAAACTTTTTGATTTTTAGTGAATGGGGGTTTTCCTTGGTCAAACCCCCCATAGGTAATCAAACCAAATGATGAAATGAAGCATGAATCATGAAATATGTAAATGATATCACCTTGGAGAATGTATTCTAAAGTAAATTTTTAATGTGCCATGTAGTGGCCATGAAGAATGAAGATCTTGGATCCTTGGGTATGATGTGATCAATGGTTGTAAATAGATATTCAATGCTACATCCACAATCTTGGCTCAACAACATGAATGGATGCATTAAACCCCTGACATGATGCTTGAATCTTGATGATGGATCCAAATTCTTGATGAATTGCTCTTGAATGCTCTTGTAAACTTAATTTGATATTAACAATGCTCTCACAAAAGGCTCAGTTTGTAATGAATGAATGAACCTTGTATTCATACTTATCTATGCTTAATATCTTAAAATTATATCAAACAAATCCAACATATGAATTCATTAAATGAAGGAGGTTAAATCTTTCCATAATTTGAATTTAAATCTTGAAAATGACTCAAAGAGGACTAAGACGCCCTAGGTGGCATATTAGTCCCAAGTGATGAAACTAGGGGCATAGACACCAAAAAGGGGCCCAATTACGATGCCTCAAAATCAGGGTCCCAAAACCTTAGGGGGACAAAGACACCCTTAATAGAATTTTAGTCCTGACTAAAAAATAGGGACACACCAATCAATATCATTAGGAGATCATTTATGCATTGGAGAATGTTGAGATTAACCAAATAAATATACCATTCATAGGGCTTGTGGAAATACAATAGGGCCAACTAAGCCATAAATAATTATCAATAAAGTAAGGCGGGCCCAAACAAGTGTGAATATGCAAGGGTATGCATTTTACTACACTAAAAGTAATACAATTGACATGTGCTTTGGTGTGTGGGTATTTTCTTGAAAGGTTTTTCCCACATAAGTTCTATTTCTAGTGGTTTTATGTTTAAATCTAAAAATAACTAAAATAATGTGCATTCCAAAATGAATTTGTAATTTTAAAAGAATCTTAAATACATTTTTACAACCCTCTCTTGATTTATCTGGATTAGGAAGTTTTCTTTTGAACTCTTCTTTCCTTTGAGTTGGTATCAGAGCCTTGCTAGTTTTGTTATCCTTTTTGGGTTTGAAGGTTTTTTTGTGCAAATCTAGATTCAAGGGGGTTTTGCAAAGAAATCTTTACAATCTTTTTGTAGGTTTAAGATGGAAAGGACATATGGAAGAATAGAGATGGATAAATTTAATGGTGGAGATTTTGAGTTGTAGAAACTCAAAATGGAATATATGCTTGTAGATATAGACCTATGGGCTACAATATATGGGGTTAAATCTCAAACCATGGCCTAGGATGTATAGGATATGATGGATCAGAAATCCAAGGGTCTAATAAGACTTTTCTTGGCTGACTATATGCTCTTGAATGTCCATGAGGAGAAGACTATATCGAGTCTTTGGAAGAAAATTGGTGATATTTATCAAGGGAAATCCTTGGTAAATAAGTTATTCTTGAAAAAGAAACTATATTCTCTAAGGATGGAAGAAGGAGGATCTATTACAAATCACATGAATGCATTTATTATGCTTTTTTCCCAACAAGGTTCTGTTTGTGCAAATATTGATGATGAGGACTGCTACATGCTTATGTTCTTTGCCTAAATCATGAGACCACGTAGTGATGGCTATTGGGAGTACAATGATGACTTTCAATATGGAATATGTGGTTTTTTCATTTTTTTTAAAGAGATGCATAGGAAATACTATGAGATGGCCAAGGAGGCCTTGTCTATTCATGGTAGATTGAAGGAAGAAGACTCTAGAAAAATAGCAAGAAGTCTAAGTCCAAGTCTCTAAGGATATCTAAGTCTCTTGGTAAAAATTCCAAGGCTAAACGTTGAAACTACGATAAATTCGATCATTTCTAGAAAGATTGCAAAGAGGAGAAAAATAAGAAAAATTATAAATCCTCTACTTCTAAGTCCTATGAAGATGTAGATGCATTTAATGTATTCTTGGTAATACATTCATTGAAAGATGTTTGGTTGATGGACTTGGGTGTCTCTCTTTACATGAACTCTTATAGAGGTTGGTTCTTAAAGTATGAATCTAGTATGATGGGGGGAAGGTGTACCTAGCTAATGACTCTCACCTAAATATTGTTGTCCATGGAAGAGTCAAGATATGATTCCTTAATGGTAGAGTTAAGGAGATTGGTGGTGTATTGCATATCCCTGGTTTGGCATGAAACCTACTTTTAATGAGTAAGATGAGGGATGTGGGAGTGCAATTTATTTTCTCAAGTGGTGGATGCAAGATGACAAGAGTTTCTATGGTTCTTTCTAAGGGTGTTAATATTATCACCTTGTAAAGCTATATGCATGCATGGATCATGTAATAGTACTTCTATGAAGTCCAAGAAAAGGTCTTTGGATTCTTCATCCTCACCATCAGATCGAGTAGAGAAGACTGTGGTGTCTATATATGATGGTCATGATTTTTGGGTACCTAATGGTGCCAATACCTTGGAAATGAAATTCTTTATTGAGAAGAAAGTTTTGTGGCACCAAAGGATTCTCCATATTAGTGAGAAGGGTCTTAGAGCCCTAAAAAATAAGTCTTGTTAAAGGCCTTGATGATTTTAGTCTTGATTTTATTTATGTGAAAATTGTATATATAGAAAATAGTAGTCTGTTTCATTTTATTATAGTTCTCATAACTCTTATAAGGTTTTAGATTATGTGTATTTTTATGTGTTTGGTCCTATTAATGTTCCTTCATGGTCTAGATCAGTGTATTTTTTCTCATTCATAGATGACTATTCTAGAAGTGAATTTGCATACTTCCTCAAAAGTAAATCTAAAGTATTTAGTCAATTTAAGGAATTCAAATCCTTGGTTGAAAACTAGACTAGTCGAAAAATTAACTACATGAGCATGGATAATGGTGGTGAGTTTTGTAGCACATAATTTGATAGGTTTTGTAAGCACCATGGTACTAAGATACATTAGATAACTTTGTACACCCCACAACAAAATGGAGTAGAGATGATGAATAAAACAATAATAGAGAGGGTTGCGAGTATGTTGAGTGGTGTGGGCCTTAAATAGAAGTTTTGGGATAAGACTGTAGCCATGACACGTTATCTAATTAATAGATATCATATTAAAAAATTATTGGAAATATTCCCATTGAGGCATGGTCTGGAAAGAATACCTTGATGATATATCTCAGAGTCTTTAGTTGTGAGGCATATTCTCATATGCCTAGTGTTAAAAGATCTATGTTGGAGAACAAGGTAGTGAAGTATATCTCCATCGGCTATGGTGTTGGTGTGAAAGGGTACAAGTTTTGGGATCTAATTGCAAAGAAGGTTCTCTATAGTAGAAGTGTGATATTTAATGATCTTAAACCTTCCACAGTTGATCTACAGCCATTAAAGGAAGATGATAAGGAGGTAGTTCAAATTACACTTACTCTTGAGAGAAATGAAGTACGTACTCTTGGTGGACCTGATGATGAGGAGATCTCTAGAATCTTTGAAATCCCTAAAGAATAGAAATAACCTCAACCTCAATATTTGAGGAGGTCTACATGAGAAAGACAACAACTACATATGTTTTGGTATTCTATGTTGGATTATAATTACGTATTTTCTTTGATTGCTAACATTGATGAGCTTGGGAATATTAGAGAGGCTATGGGTATGTAAGATGTAGATTCTTTGATGCAAACCATGAATGAAGAGATATTTGCATTGAAGAAGAGCGCTACATGTGATTTGGAACCTTTGTCTAATGGATAGAAACCCATTTGTTGTAAATGGGTGTTCAAGAAGAAAATGGGTCTTGATGGTAGTGTTGAGAAGCATAAGGAAAGGTTGGTCATGAAGGGATATTCTTGGGTGGACGGAATTTAATATGGGGAGATTTTCTCTCTTGTAGCTAAGTTGAAATCCATTTTATTCTTGTTATCACTTACAATAGCTTATGACTTGGGAAGTCAATAAATGGATGTGAAGACAAATTTCCTTCACAGTGACTTGGATGAGGAAATTTATATGTCACAACCAAAGCATTTCATTATGAAAGGTAAATAAAATTTGGTGTGCAAGTTAAGAAAATATATGTATGGTCTGAAGTAATCTCTTAGGATTTGGTACCAAATGTTCAGCACCTATTTGTTGTCCTTGGATTTCTAAGAACCAAATTTGACCATTGTGTCTATTAAAATATTTATAATGGTTTCATTCTCATTATTATCCTTTATGTGGATGATATGTTATTCATTAGGAATGGAAATAATATGATTTCAAATTTGAAGTCTTAGTTGTTAGCATACATCAAAATGAAAGATCTAGGTGTAGCAAGGTATATCCTGAGGCTTGAGATTAGAAGATATAGAGCTAATAGTAAGCTTTGGATAAGCTGAAGAAATTATGTGAACTCTGTGTTGGAGAGATTAAGCATGAATATTTGCAAACAAATGGTTGTTTAATTGTACAAGGGATAAAGATTTATGTGGAGGATTTTCCAAAATATTCTACTGAGATGGAGGATGTGACCAAAGTTCCTTATGTGAGTTTTGTTTGCATATTTATGTATGCTATAGTTCGTACTAGGCCAGACATTTCCCAAGTAGTGGGATTCCTTATTTGGTTTATGGCAAATCCTGAATGGGTGCACTAGAATATAATGAAGAGAGTGTTCAGGTACTTGTGGGGTACTTCCAAGTATTCCCTATGTTTTCATGGTTATTCTTTTGGACCTCAATATTTAGTGAGCATTCATGGATATGTGGATTCAGTTTGGGTAGGTGACATTGAGAGTAGGATATCCACCAATGGATATGTTCTCATGATGCTTGGCATTGCTATAAGTTGGATACGTAAGCAGAAAGTTGTAGTTTCTTTTTCCATTACAAAAGAAGAGTACATGGTAGCTACTCATTCTTGTAAAGAATCCATCTGTCTTAAGATACCATTTTTGAATATTGGTTTTGATGCAAGATAGATTAGTATCTACTATGATAACCAAAGTGTTATATGTTTAGCGAAAATCCTATTTTCCATACCAGAACAAAGCACATTGATGCGTAGTTTCATTTTATTCATGATATGGTGGAATATCGAAAGGTAAAATTGGAAAAGGTGGACACTTTGGTGAATGTTGCAGATGCACCGATGAAGGCGGTGAGGACAAAGGAGTTCATATAATGTGTCAATTCTATAGGCCTTTTGGCCTAAGTGTGATATAGAGACTCCTGTAAGGTATTTGACAAGTGGGAGAATGTTGGGATTAAGGTGTCTCAACTTTAATGAGTCCCATGATTAAATAATTAATTATTTTCCCTAAGTTGATTTTATTTTATTAAATGAAAAAATATATGTGTCCAAATTGTTAAGTCACTTTGTGGGACCCAATGAAGATTTGGTATCCTACATGCAAGGTGAAAAGGATGAGAATGTGACACTTGTCAGATGGGTGCTCATTTGGGAATCAGAAAAAATTAAACCCTCTAAAATGTGTGTCATGTTGACATGTGGAAGTCTAATTTGGAAATAAGATTTTGGTAGCATCCACTTATGAGCATATTCCTTTCCCAAAAAATCAGAAGTAAAGGAAGGTGGCACTTGTCACCTAGGCTCTCATTTGAGCATTAAGCATTTTGAAAACATGAAGGAAGAGAACCATTATGCCATGTAGCATTGGTTTTACTTGTTGAATAAATCTCAAAAGGGAATGTTGCTAAATGGAGACTAAGTTGTCACTAAGAGTGACTAGGAGTCAAGGTTGAGTTCTAATTTGGTAGTTGAATTGATTTTCTCTATGTGATGTCTAGCATGTGAGGTTACTTGATTTTTTAAGTTACAAGACTTACGTGTTCTTGCATATTGTTTTATGTAGTTCCATGTTACTACATGTTGCAGTGGTTTCTAATTGGATCACTTGGTACTCATGCATGTTGTTAGTTTTAATTTGCATGCATGCAAAGAATGTGGGATTGACACATGGCAAACTAAGAAATCTATATATAGAAATATATATTGATTTCTTAGTGCATTTGTGTAGAGAGATAATTATAATATTTTTATACTATTATACTATCAAATTCACTCTAGAATCTTGTATCATAGTGAATTATCATCTACAAGAGCATAGACTATGGGAGTTGCACTGTAATGGCCTTTTATAGTAATACAATTTATTTGTGCTTTAGTGTTTTTTTTTACCTGAAAGGGTTTTCCCACATAAATTCTTTGTCTTGTGGTTTTATTTTTAAATCTAAAAATAACTAAAATAATATGCACTCTTAAATGAAATTATAAGTGTAAAAGGATTTGAAACAAAGTTTTACAACCGTCTCCTAATTGATTTTCATTAGAAAGGTTATTTTTGCACTCTTATTTCCTTTCATAATTGAGCTTTTATATCTTTTCAAGTTGTAGGGTTTGATCCAACAATGAATAAATGGTATTCAATATTCTTCCAATCTCCTTCAGATCTATAACCACTTAAATCTAATTTCCTTGAAGGACTAAAGTCATGCACATCTCCTCAAGGATTGATTGTAACTTGGCTTAGTTTTCTTTGAAGACCTACAAGTGTTAGTCCACACAAACAAAGTGTATGCATGAACATTAAAAAACTCACATAAAACTTGGCATGATCCTCTGACAATGAAATTTTGTAATATTTCTACTCTTGAATGCTCTTGGCGTGATAATAATTGCTTGATCACCAATATTTCCAATAATTTCCTATTAGTTTTTGAATGGTGAGATGACTAGGTATTTATATGTAACTAATCTAATTTCTCAAAAATTAAATCTTGAAAGCTAACATTCAATATCTGAAATTCAAATAATAAAATTCAACCTCCAACATATTAAAAATTGTAGGAAAAATAGGTGGACAAAGTCGCCCAAGGCGCCATTTTCCCACCTTATTTTGCAAGGTGTAAAGTGTTAAGAACAAAATATTAAATTTTTTCCTTGGTTTTGTACATGTGATTTCTTGATAAATATTTAAATTCACCATAGAATTAATCATTTAGTAAATTAGGTGCATAATTAGGTCCATACACATGAGTGAGAAAAATCTAGTATGAAATTGTCATGGGTGATAATTTATGACACTAAATTTAGCCCCCACTTTAGTGAGAGTATGAAATTACACTTAGACTCACACTAAAGTAGAAAATATGCCAAGAGGGGTCCAATTATCCAAATGATTAAGAGATAGGATGGTAATGAATCTAAGGGGAAAGGCACAAGCCCCTAGGATTCAAGATCCCATGGAAAACAAATGTATACACCTAAAATTGGTCTGGAGAATCCGATTAATTAAATACGAATTATTTGATTAATTATCCTAATTTCCTCTATTGTTTGAATAAATAGAAATATGTATTTATATAGTTCACGTTCACATTGACATTTAGATTCTTCTAATTCTTCTATTATCTCATCTTAATTAAATAAAAAAAATTAAATACTTTGTTTGATTTAATTATCATTTCCCTATTATATTCTATCACATCAAATCTTGAATTAATTAAATAAAGATTAAACACTTTATTGATTAATTACCATATTCTTCTATTTTTGATTTCATAAACAACTTCTATAGTTTTCTTTATTAAATTATTTATCCTTCTTTGGCTAATTTAAATAAATAAAAAATATTTAAATAAAGGCATAAGGAATATTCCTCTATATTTCCTCAAAATAAAATTAGATATCCTATGTCTAATTTATGTCAAAATATGTCAAAATTAATTTATTCAAATTTCACGAGAAGTTTTGGAGACAAATTGCAAATTCTTCTCTCAATCCTTCCTCTTCTCTTGCCTGGTGTTTTCATGGGTAGAGACAATCCCCAAAATCTTCTCAATCTCCTCCATCTCTCACCATTCAATCCTCTCGATTGAATACAAGCCTCTCTTTGTCATCCCTATGCATTTCTACAAATAAGAAATCTATAAATAAAGCTTTGTTCAACAAAGATCCAAATCCAAATCCAAATTATCTAACTTATGCACTTTTACTCTATAGGAATTCAAGCATCAAGCATCAAGCATCCAAGCATCCAAGCAACATTCTATTTTTCATATCATGGCTGCCTCCTATAGCTTCATCCATCAATTTTCATGTCAGTCCATGCTATATTAGTTTCTTTTATCATTTAGCATTATCATATAGCTTCATACCATTGTATCAACATCATTCCATTCTTTAGATGGTCATTTTAACAGTTATAGTGTTATTTAAATCTGAGAGCACAATAGCTTAATAAATCTTTGAAGATAGGAGACAATGAGATGCTTTCATTAGATTATTAGCTTGATCTTTGATACAATGTTTCATTAAGAAGTGTTTTATTCTTTATACCTTATTCACACTTACAATTTGGCACCCACCGTGGGGCATAACCCCATATTTTTATCATTTTATTTTCTGAAAAGTATCGTGCAGGTTTCCGACGTGTTCTATTTCAGCGCTTTCGTCAAAAACTATAGTGCTTTCATCAAAAACTATAGCACATCCGTGGAAAACTATGGCGCTTCCATGCTCTATTTTGGCGCTTCTATAATACTATAGTGCATCTATTAAAAGTTTTAGCACTTTCCACTATAGCGCTTCCATGAACTGTTTCGACACATCGATTACCCATCTCCAAAAAACCTGATTTAGTGCTTCCGTGAAATACTTTAGTGCTTCAGTACTCTGTTTCAGTGCTTTCAGTTTTAGCGCATCAAGTAAAAACTATAGTTCTTTCATTGACTATTTTAGTGCTTCTATAATTTTGATCTGGATTCGACGTGACCGCGGCCAAAATTTCCTTTTGATACATTTGGACTAAAATGAACCAGTCCTAGGATAATCATTTGGTTTAAAAATTATCAATCCTAGGGTAGCCATTTTTGGTTTAAAATTTATCAATCCTAGGGTAGCCATCACACTTTTGCAATATCAGTTAAAAAAGACACCATAATTTTTGTGAAGAAAATCTTCACATAGATTAGCAAAATTTGTCTTTTGGGCTTAAAACGAATCATTTATCTATTGCACTTGTGTGGTGAATAGGCTTATGCTCTCCCCTTAATTGGGTGATCAAAGTGCCAGAATCATCCTTATTTTCATGCAAATTTATGCTTTTTTTAAACCCTTTAGAAGGCCTGCCATAGTGGGAAAAAGTACTCACCCTACAAGAACGACCTAAGTGGGAACGCCTAAAGCCAAAGATTCCGACCCACTATAATCAAAATGAAAGTTGTTGATGAAAGTCCAACTTGATGGTAGTGAGCAAGATAACCATCCCCAAAATCTTTGTTCTAAAGATTGGGAGGTCTCTTGAGGGAGTTTATCAATTACCGCACCACACAGAAACCCTATCTACGAACCATAGATTAGTATCCCACCAAGTCAGTAACCAGACATTGTAATACTCATGGTGCAAGGGGAGGGAAGAATCTACCCCCAAGACACTCACCATATAATTTCCAAGGACTGTTTGCTCAAAAGACGAGAAATCCAACTTTGAGTACGCACCTAGAAATGACAAAAACACGGGCACCCTCTAGGGGGTGACACGGTTTTGTGCATCAACACAATTTTAAGATGTGGATTGTTGAGTATAACGATGACCTATTTGACCTTAAGAGTGAGTCTATCTGAATTGCGTACATTTGTCAAAGCAAACCCATGAAAATCAATAAGGACCATTCATGGTTTTTGAATATACACTATATGTTCAGATTAAAACAATTATTCTACAATTTGCTTTACTGTGTTTTCACAAAATCATTAAAAATCAGATAAAAGATCATCCAGAAAACTACAAGTCAAATTAGATTAGAAAAATTCATGATTCGAGAGTAGAAATCAACCAAGTTTGTCAAGAAAAACATCAAATTCAACAAACCCAAGAGGCCACTTGGTTATGAAAATATTTTGAGGAAAAGGTGTTTCTTATATCAAATTTGAAATATCTTGTTACAACATAGGATCTTCATTCATAGGTATCACGATTTTGCTAGAGGTCATACTCTTGATTACACTGTAGAACCTCTTTATACACGAGCTTTCTTCCAAAGGAGAGCCCTCACACAATATCACAATCATAGTCAACACATACGTCAGTCCTACATCCCACAATCGATGATAGAATACGCCACAAGGCCAAGTCAAATTTTGCAATAAGGAGTCTTGAACATCAACCCTCTATTTTAGCACTCTAGAAATCTGTTTCAGCACTTCGGGACTCTATTTTAGCGCTTTCATAAAATAGCACTTCCAAGCACTGTTTTAGCACTTCCATCAAATAGTGCTTTCATCATCTTTTTCAACGCTTTCAAGCACTGTTGTAGTGCATCCGTAAAGATAACGCTTCCATCATCTATTTCTGAGCTTTTGAACTCTATTCTAGTGCTTCTATGAAATAGCACTTCCATCACCTGTTTTAGTGCATCTGAATTTGATTTTAGCTCTTTCAAAACAAAGAGTTTCAAATCATATCAATCAGTTTGTCTATCATTTACACATGGATTTTTATCAAAATAGAAGTACCTTTTTATCAAAATCACTGTCTAGAGACCCAAATCAGATAGGTTCATACAAGTTTCCAGTCTTTTCAACTGAAATGTAGATCTTGCAAATCATAAAGTGTCAAAATAAAACACAATCTCAATTATTACACTAAAATCTCATCATCAGGATATTATCATGAAACGAGTCATAGTAATCAAATTTTTAACCTAGTCTGATCAATAAGATATATCATCTTCTTCGACTTTGTTAAAAATTCACTTGACATTTTCCAACATAGAAGATCAAATTTTAGAAGAAAGAACAAAAAAACTTGTATGCCAATCTTCACTAGGTTACAAAAATTGAGGCTCTTAGAAAAGGAACTTGAAACATCAAATACAATGACAGACGAAAATCCCTAGAATAGTCTACATCAAAGTGACAAAAATGAAATAACTCCAGAAGACATACAAACAACCCAACAGGATCTGAAATTCCATAATTCATGGAAAATATCTTAGAACAAGACATGGAGAAATACCTCTTAATGTTGGTTGAATCAAGTGTTAAGCTTCCTAAAGAATTTGACGTAAATCACCTAAGAGAAGCACCTAGAACAAGTGAAACCAAAATACCACAACCCACACAAGGTATAGATTTGGTTGTTGCCTTACCATCCCAAATGCAAATTTTACAACAACAAATACAAGACATGACAAAAGGGAACACCAAGAGGTATGTCGTACAAGACATTTTTCCTAATCCTTTTGACTCAATAGTCGACATCATACCTTTTTCTCGACATTGTGAACTCCCCAAGTATGACAAATACAATGGAAGAATAGATCCGATCAATCATATCCATGAGTTCAAAACCATGAGCCTAGAGTTTGCTCAAGAGGAAACTTACCTGATGAGATTATTCCCAAGAAGCTTGGGAGGTTCATGTATGGAATGGTTTTCAAAATTACAACCAGGAATAAGGACTTTTGAGGAACTTGTCAATAGGTTCATCTCCTAGTATTCTTTTAACATCCAACACGATGTCACAATAAAGGATTTGTATAACCTAAAAAAAAACAAAGGGGAGACATTCTAGTCCTTTTTGCAAAGATGGTGATGATTATTCACTAGATATCCTCGATCCATTCTTGAGGAAGAGAAAATGGAATTGTTCATTGAAAACTTGATAGAGGAGATGAGTTACAGACTTGAATTACAATGTCCTCCTATGTTTGAAAAGGTGATAGAAAATTGCCTTAAGATTGAAGAAGTGATAGTCAAAAGAGGGGTTATTAAACATTTCAACGACAAAACAAATAACACAAACTCCTCAAATCAATACCTCAACAGTGATAAACCAAAATTTTGGCAAAAGAACTGAAATACGACTGCAAATGAAACAACAAGTGATTTACAAAATGCTAAACCAGTCTTCAATTTGACAAAATCTACTTCAAAAACAAATCAAAATAATGATCAAATCATCAAGTCGAATGTCATTCAAAACAACAAAATCACAAAACCACAACCATACCAAAAGTCTTCAAACCAGTGTAGGTTCACACCTTTAGGCCAAAAATTGGAATCAGTGATGAAAGAACTAGTCACAAGTGGTCTTATCACTACGCGGGAAGCAAGATTCTAGGATCCAAAGGTCAAACCACCATGGTGGAATGACGCATATTACTGCAACTTCCACAATAATAAAGGCCACAAAACTAATGATTTCATGGAGTTAAAACACATAGTTCAAGATGTGATCGACAATAACAAAGTATATATAGAGGGACCCCAAAATAATAATGATCATTCAGCCTTCAAGGACCCTTTACCAAACTATGACAAAGGAGCATCATCTTCTACGAATGAAAAAGGTAAAAATATCAATCATGTCTACCATAAAATGATCCTTTGTCTTACCGAAGTAGAGAGTGATCATGCCATTGGTCATAACATGAATGAACATGAAACCAATGACACTACCCCTTTGGATTTTCTCCTAAGCATACAAGTCTCTGAAAATCAAATAAACATTTTAAAAATCAAAGAACAATAGGACTATCAACCAGCAATTGTAATGACAAGGGGGAAGTTCGAGGTAGTCTTAAAGGGAGTTGGGTCTAAAAATGCATACCCACCTCCATCTCATTACAACATTGTCGATCAGCTTCAAAAAATTCCAATGCAGATATCAATACTAGAACTCCTCAAACTATCTCCATCACATAAGGAGGTTCTAGAACAAGCACTAGTTGCCACTATGGTACCAAAAAATCTAGATGTTTGCCAATTCCAAGCTATGGTGGGGAATCTGGCTAAATTGCATTGTCTATCATTCTCTGAATAGAATGATGTCTCACTCAACCATCCCCATAACACCACACTCCATATCGAAGTCTTGATCCACAATCATCATGTCAAAAGAGTCTTAATAGATGGGGGAGTTGGTTTGAAAATTTGCACCCTAAAGTTAATCCGTACACTAGGGTATTTTGATGACGCTATTGATGCCCAAAGGAAAATGACCATAAAACCATATGATCAGAAAGAGAGATCTTCAAAGGGACTAATTGTGTTACCCATTCAAGTGGGACCAATGATGAAACACATAGCATGCCAAGTATTGGAAAAAGATTTAACTTACAACATACTCTTAGGATGCCCATGGATCCATGAAATGCAGGAAGTGCCTTCCACATATCACCAATCCTTAAAGTTCCCAATAAATGGATAGGAGGTGACTATATCTGCTGATTATAATCATCCTCAACATTGTGACACACTTAGAATCTCTCAAGATACCTTTGTGCCTCACAATCGGGAAGCATCCAGTTCAAAGTCATCAGATGAGGAAAAACGTCCAAATATCACCACCAAATGGGTAGAGAAGAAGGTTAAAGAAAAAGATACAAGTCTTGTTGACACTCAATTATCAGACAATTCAGATCCCCAAACTTCTTTATCATAGAAATTTCAAGAGCATGTCCAGCTGACAGACAAGGGAATGGGGCAATATTCTATGGAGCAATCACTTAATCTTTCATAGTTAATTCCATCTGCAAAGACATATGGCCAACCATCCATGATCAAACATCAAACATCACTACCTGTCATAGTTTTAGAAGAGAGCTTTGTAAAATTTGGTACCATAGAGGATGAATCAGACAACAAAGCAATCCTTGATTGGTTATACAAAGATGAGGAACCATTGACATCAAATATCAATATCAAGAATGTCAATATCAATATAGAAAAATATGGCAAAGGGAAAGTTATCCTAGAAAAAATGGGTTATGAGGGACAAGGACCTATTAGGAAAAGGAAGGAAGGCATAGCTAAACCTATTCATCCCCTCACTCTCCATTCAAAAGAGAAGACGAGATTGGGATACTCTGAAGAACAAAAACAAGAGATGACAAAGAAGGCTGTAGAAAGGATCCTTCAGGTTAGAGATAGCTTTGAAATGGATTCAAATGAATATGAGTGGGATCTGTGTTCTAATATATCTTACACCAATATCCAAATTGATGTAATACAACAATATGCACCTACGCGTGAGGAGGGACAAAGCTCTGAATCTAGACCATTTGTATCAGGATCATTAAATATTGATGACTCAAGTGGGGACGAACATACATCAAGTGAACTAGATGATCTTGAAGAGGGTACCATCATTAATCTCGATATCCCTAATAATAACTATGATGAAATTTATGTCCTAAACCTTACCCCCATCAACCTAAGTTAATCCAATGACTTCATGCCTTTAATCCATCCCGAACTTATTGACTGGGAACCTGGCGAACCTATGAATGTACCCATATTTGCAAATGATGATGCCATTATAAATTTTCTATGTCATGATGAACCTAGTATGATTTCTATCTGTAATACTCATAACAATGCAACTCAATAGGAGGGTGTCAAATCTTCCAGTTGCAAAAGTAAAAATAGGGATAATAGATCTAATGGTGAAAACCATTCTATAGCAGCGTTAGATCTGGAAAAAGAAAAAATAAAGAACGCATCTAATGATGAAAACCTCTCTGAGGCACTAAAATATGGGAGATTTGACACTCTTCCGAAACATTATCATGAGTGATCATCAGTTCTGGTAGAACCAACATAGTCTATAAACATCGGCACTGAAGAAAAAGAAAAAATCCTACATCTAGCGCAATCCATGACAGATCAAGAGAGACCATAATTCATCAAATTCTTTAAGGAAATAAGAATCAACTTTGCTTGGTCATATTCTAATATGCTAAGCTTGGATCCAAATTTTCTCATGCATCATTTGTCTTTGCCTACAGGAATCAAGCCTGTAAAGTAAAAATTGAGAAAAATGCATCCTCATATCGCATTAATGGTAAAGACTGAGTTAAAGAAATTGCTAGATGTTGGATTCATAAGGTCTATTGAATACACCAAGTGGATATCAAACATTGTACCTATTTCAAATCCGGACAATAGCATCAAGATATGTACGGATTTTAGGGACCTGAATAAAGCATGCCCAAAGGATGGTTTCCCATTACCAAATATAGACATCATTGTGGACTTAATGGCAGGGCATGCCATGTTGTCAATCATAGATAGTTTCTCCAGACACAATCAAATTAAAATAGCTCTAGAAGATCAAGAGAAGATGGCATTTACATGTCCATGGGGAACCTTCTGCTAGAATGTCATGTCATTTGGTTTGAAAAACGTAGGAGCAACCTATCAAAGAGAAATGACAACAATATTTCATGATATGATGCACACCTTCATGGAGGATTACATGGATGATATTCTGGAAAAATTTGGTACTAGGGAAGGACATTTGCATATCCTGAGCAAAATCTTCACATGGCTAGAGAAATTCAATGTCAAGCTAAACCCCAAGAAGTGTGTCTTTGGGGTCACATCAATGAAATTGTTGGAATACATTGTCTCAGAAAAGGGCATTGAGGTAGATCCAATGAAATTCAAGGCAATAATGGAAATGTCGCCTCCTAGAAATATCAATCAGCTCATATCACTATAGGGAAGGCTCCAATCGATCAAGAGATTTATCTCCTAGCTGGCGGACAAAAGGCATCCATTCAATCATCTATTGCATAAAAAATTTGTTTTCAAATGGGATAATGGGTGTAAAACAACGTTCAGTCAAATAAAAAAATATTTAATGTCACCACCTATTCTCATGCCGCCTATAGAAGGAAGACCTCTAATACTGTACATTGCAACAACAAATATCTCTTTAGGAGCATTACTAGCATAGGAAGATTATGAAGGAAAGGAACACACCATCTACTATATGAGCAGAACATTAAATGGCTATGAAAAAACCTACACTTTCATAGAGAAATCTTGCTTAGCGGTGGTGTTTTCTACTCAACAGCTGAGACACTACATGATAACTCATACAATCAGGCTAATAGAAAAGATCGAACCCTTAGAATATTTACTCAGTAAAGTTTCCTTAATAGGTAGACTAGCAAAGTGGGTCATGCTATTAAGTGAGTTTGATATTCAATATGTGGAGAGAAAAGCCATCAAGGATCAATAAATTGCCAAACAATTGGCTGAGGCTCTCTTACCAGATGATTGACCTATGACAATGGAGTTTCCAGATGCAGACATTCTGATAGTGACTCCACAACAATGGATATTGTATTTTGATGGATCCTACACACAGCGAGGATCTGGAGAAGCGATTTTGTTCATCACTCCCCAAGGGCACACCATCCCGAAATCATATAGACTAATGTTTCAATGCACACATAATGTGGTGGAATATGAAGCATTAATCATTGGGGTCAAGATAGCAATTGAATGGAAGATCATAGACTTACACGTATATTGGGACTCTCAACTACTCATTTATCAAGTAATGTAAGGAAACTCAGGTGCGGAAACAACTTCCTACACTAATCTCTTAAGGAAAGTATGGTGCAAATTCGTTTTAAACCCTTACAATTTCAGATTCGTTAATCTACTTAACAAAGATATTGCAGCAATATACCATACATATAGAAAATGAAGAATGACACAATGATTAACCCTGGGGAAAACCTTTCGGTAAAAAACCCCAGCACTCCAAAACCTGCACAATGTATTATCTTCAACACAACGGTTACAACACACTTGCAATACAAGTTCTTTCAGGAGATTTTCAATCCTCAAAGACAAAATGCGGTAGCATCAGAAACGTTCCAACAATACACTCACATTACACATCTTCGCAACCCTAAAAAATGCTTATATCATGAGCTTCCCTTTTTAGGGCAACTTCCGAAGATAATTGTATTAGGGTTTTACCATTCTCCGAGAAAATAGGAACCTGAAAAAAATTTTCGGGGCGATGCCCCGAACCCCACTATCGTGGAAGAGTGTACAGTACTCAACTTTATCAGTTGCCACATGTCTTCACCTGTCATTGAATCTTCCAGACATAGCTCTTACGTGTCATAGGAATCCGTCATAACCGTTTCAGCCATGATCTCCTTACACACAATTCAAGATGCCGACACATTAAGTGGAGTGACACATCAACATGCAAACTAGACATGTACACTCACACTTAATTACATTATTTGCAAGAAATACATTTTACAAAACAAATAATAAGAATAGGAATTATCCAAGGTTGAGACACCTTATTCCTAACAAGTAAATGATGAATATCAAACAAAAGATGAAGAGTTGATGCCCCAAAAACAGAAAATAGATGATCTAAAACAATTTTTTATCAATGTCAAATTTGATCAAATTCCAAGGGCGGAGAACAAAGTTGCGGATTCTAAGGCCACAATTGCTTCAGTCTTCCAACTGCCAGAGAAAACTGCTTGTTATGAGTTTATGGTAGAACAAGTATCATGTCCTTCTCACAATAGTTTGGAATCCAATAACATATGCCATGTAGATACTGTAGATACTGAAAATTGGGAACACTACTTTCGACATTAATTTTCTATAGTCCGTCATCTTGATTAAATAATGTATATTATTTAATTAACCTTTCTAACACATATTTCCTCTAATAATTAAATACCCCTTTTTAATTAATTCATTAATTCATTATTAATCTTTATTCAACTTGATTAATTAAATACATCATATTTATTTAATTATGTTGCGAACTAATTAATTCTTCCCCCTTTATCTATCAATTAAATAATTTATTATTTAATTACCCCTTTATCATACTTTTCCAACTATAATTAAATATCTTTATTTAATTATTCATTTAACCCCCTTTATCTATAATTAAATATTAATTATTTAATTATTCATATTATCCTTTCAAACAATCAAATTAAATAAGTTACTTTATTTATTTAATTAAAATCTCTCACTTTCGAATGTGGAATTAAATTAACATTTAATTCCTATTTGATTTTTATGTCACATTCCTCTATCATTCAGTTATCTAATTCATTCACTCACCTTTTGACTCGAGATCTATTTTTAGTTCTTTAGTTATCTCTGAATTCAACACCAGTTTATCTCTGTGAGAAGACTCTCTATTACAACTGGTTGATTAACTAGTTCTAACTCCTATTTTGCATTCGAATGCATTAAGTCTTCGAGTTCCAACTTTGGCTTTTGCATACAAAGTGTATTTCTTCTACTTTTGGAGATTAAGATATGAACTTGTGTTCTAACTCATGTTCTAATTTAGTCTCTATCTTCATTCTTTCCTGAACTCGTGTTCTAACTCACGTTCTATCTGAGACATAACTCACATCGCATGACATTCATCAATCTCGTCCATCGATCTCTCTTTCAATTTGAGCCGATCATTTGAAAACACAAAATCTATAAAATGGCTTGCCATTATCATTATTCCTCCTCCCAAAATCACATACTTTTGAGAAGAGATTCAACTTCGATATTTTGCTTAGACACTTGATAGAATTATACTTGCATTCAAACACACAAATCTGAGGGAAAGAATATTGAAAAGGAAAAATGGAGAAGAGTAATAGAGATAATTCGAAGGGATGAACGCATATTTGATGAGATCATTTTGGTTTTCTTAAATTAGTTTATTTCCTCATTCTTTGTTGTTAGATTTTAGATTATTGTTTAGATTAAGATTTAACTTTGTTTATCTAGTCATGCTTGCAGAAAAATCTAGGATGTTACATTTGGTGAACCCGACGTGAACACGCTTCAAAATCCGTACATATTTTTCGTCTTTCCGGTTTTCCATTTTCTATTTTTTTTGTAGGTTTTTTGTATGGCACACAGCATCTGTTCCACAAAATGATGCATCAGCATCCACAAACCACATCTATGAAAAATAGCACCACATTTGTCATTAAAAGCTGCATCCGCCTATCAACAAACTTTATGAACCGCATCCACCTGTCAATAGTCAAACCACATCTGTGGCTCCAAAAGCCCCATCTGCCTAGTAACACTTTTTCACTTTTTTATCGATTTTCGTGCATCCATATTTTCACTTTTCACTTTTTGAGTTGTTTTGAATTTTCACTAATTTTTGTGATAGTTGTGTTAAGGAGGAATAACATAGTGTTTACAAGACAAAGCATAGAAGACATATAAAAACATAAGACAATTTTTCTATAGGATGAAAACTAAAGAATAATGAACTACTAATGAATTTGCATGCAGGACCTAATGCCTTTATGTTAATTCATTTATTTAAGCAAGATTTTGTTTGGTAGATAGATAATCATCATGTGGGATTAAAATGAATTTTTTGAATGATAGATAGAAAATTGTCATTTGGATTAAAAAGAACTACTATCTTCTTTGTTTGGTGCTTTGCACATATCTGTAACCCTTACGATTCAGTACACCGAAGTATCCTCTCCCCTTGCACAGTCATGCGATCCTGGGTGTAAGATAAATGGTTGTTGACTCTGCAACTTGGGCCTGTCTTGGTGGGAAAAATTACTCACCCCAAGACGACTCAGACTAGTAGCACGCTAAAGCCAAGCGACTTCCAGACAGTATAGAAAAGTGGATTCTTGGGGAAAGCCCAAGAATCACATGCACTATTCCAATGAGATGGACAGAAATGGACTCTCACCGACATTGGATAGTGTTCCATGAACGGAATGCCCTTATTAAACACCTTGTTGTAGAGTTACCAAAATCCTACCTACTTGTTGGCACAGCAGGGTCGGTCCTGTGAAGCCATCTTATATTCTTACGGTTTATGTGTGGAAATGGAATGTATGCCATTGGAGTTTCATGGATACGGTAGCTTGGCTGCCCCATATAAGTGAGTGTCATGGAGGGGAGCCAGTAGGGTCAAGCTACTAGTCATTCACCATAAATATGCATAGCTAGAGAAATCCATATAAGAATTCAACAAGTATTGTCCTAAAATCCTAGGTTGTAATTCTTTTTCGAGTCTTAATAGTCCTTCCATCATACGAAAACTAAAAATACATTGATTGATGTGTTTGCTCTTTGCTGTATTCATCAAAATCTTGATCAAACAAACAAAGTCAGTCAAAAACTTTCAGGAAAATTTCAACTTTCGAGAAAATTTCAACTTTCGGGAAAAATTTAAGTGTCTGAAAATTGAGTCGCATTTGTCAGTTTAAATGCCGCATGTGTATTAGCGAGTTGTATCTATTAGGGGAAAAGCCACATCTAGCTATTAAACTTTTCACTTTTCATAGTCTGCATATCATGAGTTGCATTTGTCAATTTTTGAGTCGCATGTGTGCATGAAAACTGCATCTGTCAGTTTTCGAGCCGCATGTGTATTGAAAAACCGCATTTGTAATAGGAAAAACCACATCTGTCAAAATCTGAAATGCATCTGTTAGGTGAACCGCATTTTCCAGTCAATAGAAAACATCCAAAATCACGAGCTGAGTCCAAACATCATTGTCATAATTTGCAGTAGCTTTTTAAGATCAACCTTAGATTCGAAACTGGTAAATTTTGCTCAAAACTTTGCATTGTTAGGTGTCATATATGTCTTACTTACCATCATTAGGTGTCATATACATCTTAGTTACCATCATTAGGTGTCATATATGTCTTAGTCATGGTAAACATCTTAGTCATAGTAATCCTAAGTTGCATGCATATAGGTACTCCCTAGGAAGTTGCATATCACAAAATAGATAACTTTCCTCATCATTGGAAACGTTCGTGTGTCAATTTGTCAAAATCATTGAACCTTGTCACTTTATTCCCATCTAGTGGATCTTTTCAACTCATTAGTCTAGTTTGAAAAATTCACCTTGTCACTATCCTTGTCATACAATCAGGTTCCTTGGTCAAAAACAAGTCTTTACATGCATTTATCCCATAGGTGGTAGGTTATACCATCTTAGACTCATTTATCATCATAGTTTACTCACATCTTGAATATCATCGGTCTTATCGTACATCATCTTAGTATACGTCCTTTTAGAAACCATTTTAGCTACATCATTTATCATCAGAAAAATCCAAAAACATAGACATAGGTCATATCAGTTTTTAGACATAGTCTGCATTACCCATTTTGAGCAAATTTTTGATGGTCGAAACAAGGTCCCAAAAGAAACACAAAGCAATGATAGACCCCAACGAATTGATAAATCTGTTCGGGAACCAACCGTTAGGAAGTAAACAACCACACAAGCCTTTGCTAGAAAAACATGTCACTAGGGACACGCATGGTCAGATTTACATAGAAGACATAGACGCAGCAGTACAAGATCCTTAATTTGCATCCTTCATGGATGAATGTTTTGCAAATGATCCCCAATGCTATCTAGCAAAATTGCTAGTAGAAGGTGCCAAACTACCCATAGGATTTGATATTCATACCTTGCAAACACAGTCAACTCAACCATCTCAAACTGCAAAGTCAACAATCTCTATTCCCCAAATAATCATAGCGATACCAACTGGTATACCAACTCAAACATTGTCAATTGTAAAAACAACCCCTTTCAACATAACACAAGGTTTACAATTCACTGCGGGGGCAACTTCCTCCAACCCCTTTGGCACCAACACGACTTGTAAGAGAACCAAAGTTGGTGGAAATATACCTACACCAAGTCAAATCATTCAGACAGGAAGCAATCCTATTCCAAATCAGACATTTTAGATAGGAAGCATTCCTATACCTACTCAAACCATTCAGAAAGGAAATATCCCTATACTGAATCAGAATATCTTGATAGGATATATCCCCTCACCTAATCATAATCCGTCACAGAACATGGCATATAAAAATACCTACATTGATCCAAATATCACAAACACCATGTCCTTGACGCAAGTCGATGTCCTTCAAAACAAGATGCAAAATATTCAATAGCAGATGGACAACATGTCTATGTCTGGAAAATGAACTATCTCAGTGCAAGACCTATGTCCATGTCCTTTTGACAAAGCGCTTTACATGACACCTTTCCCCCATGGATACATTATACCATTTTTTCCTAAGTATAATGGGAGAAAGAATCCTATAGAACAAATTAAAGAGTTCTCAACAACATGCATGGACATAGCGTATGACCCCACATACTTGATTAGACTATTTCCACAAACCCTTGTTGGGATAGGATTGGAATGGTTCTCTAAACTACCGTATGGTATACAATCTTGGGGTGAATTAGCTGAGAAGTTTATCGAACATTTTGCCTTTAACATAGATAATGAGGTAACAATTGCAACCTTGTGCCACACAACATAAGAAGATGGTGAAAATTTCACCACTTTCTGCCAGAGGTGGCGAAGTCTAGTTAGTAGGTGTCCAGTTGAAATACCCAAAAAACAAAAGGTCACAATATTCCTAGAGAACATCAACCCCAAATTACAAAGTGATCTAAGGGTACACTATTGTACTTCATTCTCAGACTTGCTATAAAAGGGAATCATCCTTGAGAAAGGCCTTATAGACAAAGGAGAAATGAAATCGCCAGGCAGGAATTCGGTTGTCCAACATCAAAACGTGCCAAATGATAGAAACAAATTCTGGTCTAGGAATAAGAATGTTACAAATGACGGAATTCTTGATGCTAAACACATACATACAGGACCAGTAATCACACTTAGAAGTTATAATCCCAATCAAGACATGAGGAATATTCCATATCAACAAGCTAACTATGTCCAAAATTCACAACAACAAAGACCACAACAAAGGAGATTTCCTACACATGAATTTACACCTTTAGGACAACCAATCGAGACTATCTTCAAAGAATTGATTAAGCATAATCTCATCAAACCTTTGGAACCAAGAGAATATGATCCTGGATAGTTCAAACCTTCATGGTGGGATGATAACTCTTTTTGTGACTATCATCGAACCAAAGGGCACAACCTCCAACAATGTCATCAACTTAAGAACATAATACAAGACTTTGTTGAAAATGGAACCATAGAGGTTGGTGGGTAGAAAAACACTAAGAACAGTGATCATAAGGTCTTCATGGACCTGTTACATGGCCACACAAAAGGAAAAGCCTTAAGTTTGGGACCCTAGAATAATTCATTGGCCAACTATAACAATACCAACTATGACGATGGTAAAGGAAAGATCGTAAACCACCTCTGAGCTGCAAACGAGAATGTCAATACCTTCACCATTAAGAAGCATCCGGAATGTAATGTGAACACACGCAGAACTAAGATTACTATTCTTGGTCCTTCTTTCAAGTCATCTACACAAACTTCCAAGTTCAAGTATAACCTTCTTGATCAATTGAGTAAAACCCCCATGCAAATATCTATCTTGGAATTGTTGACCTTATCACCTCAACATCGATCCATTCTTGAAAAATCTCTATAGAACACAACTATTCTTATAGACTTAGATGTCAATCATTTCAAAGAGATGGTGGGATATTTGACCAGTTTGCATCATGCCACCTTTTCCCAAAAGGATTACTCAACTGAAAAGTCAGATCATAATGACCCCTTACATCTTGAAGTCTTTGTCCATCAAAACAAAGTGCGATGAGTCTTGGTAGATGGAGGAGCAGGTTTGAACCTTTGTACCCTTAAATTGGTTAAGGCATTAGGATTCTCAGAAGACTGTGTAGATACCTCTAAGAGTATAGTCATCAAGGCTTACGATGATGAGGAAAGATCGTCCAAAGGAGTTGTCACACTCCCTATTTGAATTGGCCCAGCTATCATGAACACCAGCTTCCAAGTCTTGGATCTCACCCTCCCATACAACTTGTTGTTAGGTAGACCTTGGATACATGCAATGAAGGTTGTACCTTCAACATACCACCAATGTCTCAAATTCCCCTATAATGGCACAGAGATCACCATTGATGGTGATCCAGATCCTTTTTAGTATTGTACAAGCCTAAAGGAAATTCCACAATGACAAGTGCCAATTAACCAAGAAGCTTCTTCATCCACTTTATCCCAATACGTTGACCCCTCATGTCTCACTAAGTCCATTTCATTCAAACCACCATCATCCACTCCAAAACTCAAGATCCAAGACAAGGGTTGTGGTAAATACAAAATAAAGGCATCATACTGTGTTAGTGAACTAATTCCACCTAAGGCATATGGCCTACCCATGGTGGTTAGAAGATAGTCAATGGTCACATTTCATGTTCCCCCTACAATGACATTAACCAAATGGGGAGAGTTAAGTGAAGAAATTGTGGATCAAGGTGATTCCTGGTTGTGTTAAGAAGAACATGAATACCCCTCCCCGTCTATTCAAATAGCCAAGGACCAATATGGAAAAGGTTTTAAAATAATGCAAAAAGAAGGCTATGATGGGCACAATGGGTTAGGTCTATATTAGAATGGAAGGACAAAACCAATCACTATCTACCCACGATCGAAATATCTAGGGCTAGGGTGTCAACTGCTTAGAATTGGGTTTCCTGGTACTTCGTCATTGTTTCAAGAGGAAGTGAATGATTACGCAGACATCAAGACATCTCATGAACCACTTCCCCTAGTTTACGACAAACCCTTAGTTTATGACAAACCTCCAGTCTATGATGAATCCCCTTACTCGAGCGATGGTGAATGGGAGTCCCTTTCATCTACTAGTACTATGAACATAGATACCTTATTTGGAGAATTGGACCTCAACATGAAAACTAAACCAAAACTATCTAGTCCTTGTCCTAAGAAGCACTTGTCCAAACAAGAATGGCAAGAGAACTATTATTGGGAAACCCTTGATCATGCATCTTGGGCACCTGACAAGCCATCTTCTGATGAATCTGCCCTTACTATAGTCCCACATCAGAGTATACCAACACCTAGGAAGAAGAATAAGAAGGAGTTAGTCCAAAACTTTGACGACCATGTCATCCACTCCGTATTCACCTTGTCAATAGATACCTTTAAAAACTTTGATGATGACATTCCCCTTATATATCCTGAACTCATCGACTGGGGTCGACAAGGTACACCTATCATAGATGCATTCGAGAATGACGAAGCAATTGTTGAGTTCATGGGACTTAGAGAAGGCATACCAAGAGGGGACCATAAAGTAGGCTTTACCATTCACTTGGACGATAAGGAATACTTTGGGGAGTCTATTTACACCTCTAGTCGCAAAAATGAAAATGAAAATAAAAAATACAATAAAAAGAAAAATGATGAGTCCCTAGGTGTAAACCAAAAGGTGCCTTTGGACGAAGAAAAAGATAAAATAAAGGACGTATTTGAGGGCAAAAACCTCTCAGAGGCACCCAAGGATAGAGGTTTAAATATTCTCCCCATTGAAAAAGAAAGGTCATCGATGCTAGTAGAAGAATCTGTTGAAGTCAACATAGGTACAAAAGAGAATCCTCGGAAGGTATATTTTGCAGCTTCTTTAACAGAGACATAAAAACATGAGTTTAAGGACTTCTTCACAAAGAGACAAATAAACTTTGCATGGTCATATGCTGACATGCCTGGGCTGGATCCAAACCTAATATTGCATCATTTACCACTATAGCCAGGTATTAAGCCAGTCAAGCAGAAGTTGAGGAAAATGCATTCGCAAATTGCTCTATTGGTCAAGGTAGAACTTAAGAAACTTTTGGATGTAGGATTCATAAGGACAATAGACTATGCAGATTGGATATCAAATCTTGTACTAGTGACTAAGCCAACTAGGGGCATTCACATTTGCACTAACTTTAGAGACATCAACAAGGCATGTCCTAAGGATGACTTTCCTTTGCCGAATATCGACATGATAGCAAACTTTACAGCAGGCTACGAGATGTTATCCCTCATGGATGGTTTCTCTGGATATAACCAGATTAAAATAGCACCTGAAGACCAACACAAAACAGCTTTTACATGTCCATGGGGCACATACTATTGGAATGTTATGTCGGTTGGCCTTAAGAATGTAGGAGCTACCTATCAGCGGGCCATGACTATGATCTTCCATGAATTTTTACATACTTTCATGGAAGATTATGTAGATGACATCATAGAAAAATCAGAAACAAGAGAAGATCATTTGAAAGTCTTAGACAAGATATTCCAAAGGCTAGAGAATTACAATGTCAGGCTAAATCTGAAGAAGTGTGTCTTTGGAGTCAAATCAGAGAAACTGTTAGGGTATATCATCTCTCGCAGAGGCATTGAAGTAGATCCAAAGAAGGTAAGAGCTATCATAGAAATGCCTCCTTCGGTCAGTATTGGTCAACTCAAAACCCTACAAGGGAGATTACAGTCAATTAGACATTTCATAGTACAACTAGCGGATAAAATACATCCATTTTATCATCTACTCAAGAAAGGAGTGCAATTTGTATGGACCCTCAAATGTCAAGAGGCCTCCCAACAAATCAAGGACTATTTGCTTACTCCACCAGTCTTAATGCCACCTATAGAGGGAAAACCATTGATACTTTACATCCTAGCAACTCAGTTGGCATTAGGGGCTCTTCTCGCACAACACGATGATCAAGGTCATGAGAGAGCAGTTTATTATGTCAGTCGTACCTTAGTGGGCTATGAATTGAATTATAGCAACATAGAACGTGCCTATCTTGTGGTAGTCTTTGCTACCCAAAAACTTTGGCACTATATGCTCAATCAACAAACAATGCTAATTGCAAAGATTGATCCACTTAAATACCTCCTAAGTAAGGTAGCTTTAACAGGCCAATTGGCTAAATGGATTATGATACTTAGTGAGTATGACATTTAGTATGTCAAAAGGAAGGCTATAAAAGGACAGTGATTGCATATCAACTAGCTGATGCACCTATAAAGGCAAACCATCCATTAGTGGCAGATTTTCCAGATGAATTCCTCTTCAACATTGACATTAAAACAGAATGGAAACTGTACTTTGATGGGTCACACACAAATCGTGGTTCAAGAGCTGGTATCTTATTTTTCACACCTCAAGGTGATACCATTCCCAAATCATTCAGGATTGCTTTCCCTTGTACCAACAATTTAGTAGAATATGAAGCTCTAGTGACAGTGTTGAAAATGGCAGTTCAATGGAAAATTAAGAGCCTATATCTTTTTGGTGAATCTCAACTTGTAATCTGATAGGTAAATGATGACTACAAGACTAAGGATGAGAAGCTTGCACCATACAAGTGAATGGCTAATAGTTTCAAATAGTATTTCAAAGACATAACTTTTCAACAAATACCACGTATCCAGAATAGAGCTACAGATGCAATGGCAACCATGGGTTCCTTGTTGGATATTTTGAGTAATGTGCCTAAGTTCGAGTTCTTGGTTGAATAGCTTTTGGTTCCCACTTATGATGTCCCCGATACTACGATAGTGTGTACCATTGTTGGTCCTATGTCTCCTTGGTATAAATACATATTTGTTTACCTCACTGACCAAACCCTACCTCAAGACTTGTCTAATAACCAATGTCGAACATTCATCTGAAATTCAGCCAAGTACACCATCATTGGAGAAACCCTATATAGACGCACCTTAGATAATGCCCTTATGAGATGTCTCGATGCTGAAGAAGCACAAACAACTTTGTGAGTAGTACACAAGGGTATATGTGGATCTCATTTGAGTGGTCCCACTCTAGCCCACAAGATTATGAAACTAGGTTACTATTGGCCTACAATGGAGAAAGATTCATATGTCTTTGTAAAGAAATGTAGACAATGTCAAATACATGGAGACTTGATAAGAGCGCCAGCGCAGGAGCTTCATCCAATTACTTCACCATGGCCCTTCACCCAATGGGGACTCAACCTCATAGGTAAGATACACCCTCCATCATCAAATGGCCATAATTTCATCATCACCGCCACCGAATACTTCACCAAATGGATTGAAGCTATTCCCATGACATACATAACTGACACACAAATATCTAAGTTTATCCTAAACTATATCATTTGTCGATATGGTGTACCACAAACCATAATCACAGACAATGGCCGTCCATTCAAGAACCAAGAAGTATGCCATTTATGTGAAGAATTCCACATCAAACACCATTTCTCCACTATGTATTACCCACAAGGTAATGGCCAAGCTGAGGCATCTAATAAGACTATTGTTAGAATCCTTAAGAAGACTTTTGATGATGTTGGCCATGATTGGAACCTATAGCTTAATCTTGCCTTATGGGCTTATTGCACAAGCATCCGTACTCCCACCGGCGCCACTCCATTTTCCCTCATCTTCGGGTCTGAAGCTATCTTACCTATAGAGGTTGAAATACCTTCTCTATGGGTATCCTTGAAGGGTCATGTTGATGATGAAGAGTACCGTGTCTCAAGGTTACAAGAGCTAGAATTGCTGGATGAACAAAGACAGAAGGCATTAGATCATTTGCAAGCATATTAGAATCGTCTTCGTCGTAGTTACAATAGGAAGGTTCTCAATAGACATTTTGACATTGGTGACCTGGTATTAATGGAGAATCCTAAGAACCAAGTTGAAAGAGAGAAACCAGGTAAGTTTGAGCCTAACTAGTTGGGGCCCTATATAGTCACAGAAGCGTTTGGATCAGGAGCATACCAACTCTCTACTCCTGAAGGCGAGCTACTTTTGTCCCCTATCAACAGTCTGCATCTAAAAAGGTTCTATGCTTAGTCTTTGAGAATCCGGGTCTTAATCTAGAAAAATACAAAAAAATGGTTACCTTGATGAAAACTTGGCAAATAGGCGTCTTTGTAACACCAAAAACAAAATTGAGAAAATCAACCAAAAAAAAAAGAGTAAAGAGAAATAAATCCATCCAATAGTGAAAACCGCTTCGGTGGCACTATGGATAAGTACCATGGTGAAAACCTGGCAAACAGGCGCCATGTGTAGTTAGGCTCGCTCATCTGTCTACCATCATTCTAATCAGACTTTTACACCATCATTCATAATAAATGGTTGTCTTATCCATTCCTTGGAACGATTGACATCTAGCGTCCATTCCCTCACATTACCCACTCCATCTTCGAAATCTTATTCCCGACTGGGGGAAAATCCTTGTTCTATGCCCTAACACCTTGTACATAATGTTGCATCATCGAAAATTTCCTGAAAAATCCCAAAAATAGTAGAAAACTTCAAAAATCCAAAAAAATCCAAAAATGTCAAAAAATCCCAAAAATAGAGTCAAGTCATCGTGTCAAGTCATCATGTCAAGTCATCATGTCAAGTCGGTCACGTTAAGTCAATCATAGAAATAGTTGAATTATGTTGCCTCTGCGATTGGGATGTAGGCAAGGCCACCAATCGATGTGCCCCCAAGGCATTAGGTCTATCATTCTAGGTTTGTCATGTATCACACACATTTTAAATCATGATGCTTTGTATATTCAAAGTCATTGGTCATGTCGAACTATGAGGTCTCTTCGTGTACAACGTAGGCAAGGCTAATCAATTGATGAGCTCCTGAGACCACACTAGGTCAATCCAATAGGGTTCATTCACAATCATTGTCAAACAAGTTGCATATCATAGTTTAAGGTATCATTTCATGTCATACACTGTCAGCGTGCACACACTTTTTATCAGTCAGGGAATTAAAACAAGGCATGCATCAACAAGGCGAAATATCTCAAAGTCATCAAGTCAATATCAAACACATTGTCAAAGCGATCAACTTATGTCTTATGCAAGATATGTCTTTCTTGTCAATAGAAGTCATCAAATTGTCATAGTCTCATGTGGCTTGTCACTTCAACATCATCAGACTCCAACATCTTATACGACAAGTGTCTTTTCTAAAACCAGGCTTTATCATGCCTTATATAGAAGTCACCAAGTCAAAACCAAACTCAACGTCTTATGCGGTATGTGTCATTCTCTCACATTATGCTATGTCAAACATCAACATCAAATAGTCCCACAAGATCAAGTTTTGGCGAATAAATTTATTTGGCTAAATGAATTTATATCTTATTTTGTCTTATCTTTTTATCGATTTGTGCAAGATCCTATTACTAGCTTTCTCGAGGATGTCCCTTGAAGGATTTAGAGAAGCAACGATGTCTCGGGACTCTTTTTCTTTGGCTATTGTCTATCAACTATTTTTTTTAAACATTAGTTTTTGAGTCATGTTACTAGTTTCCTCAAGGATGTCCAATCAAGGATTTAGAGGAGCAATGACATCTCATGACCCATCTTTTATTTGTCTATTGTCTGTGGTTTGTCTTGACAAAACGACTAGGGCAATACTGTCCTTAGTATGAGTTAAGACAATCCTTGTCTGTGACTATTTGTTTTTCGTAGATGGATGACTTTGTACACTATGGTCTATCTCGTATCATAGTGTGTACTATCCATCTATGTCATGTCCCACCCAATGATGATAACAAGCAAGTATATTATATTTGGCAATGTATCGAAGATTGTGTCTTTTTCTCAATCAATCAAACTTTCATTATATCTTTTTCTGCATTAATCGAATTTAATTATTTCTTACTAACATTCTGAATTCATTTTCATCCTAACATTTCTCTTCTTTAAACATAAAGATAAAGTCTTGTGATACAATAAAAAAATTAGATCATTTGCATTAGCATACATTCCACATAGTTCCATTGCATTTCGAAATCATGACATAATAGGCATTCCATCATCATAACATACATAATGTAAACATTGCATGTACATATCACCATCATATATAAATAAACATCATATAGATCATTGTCTTCATTATCATAAGTAAATAGAATCATCCATAACATCATTATAATATGCATAAATCATAACATATAGAAACATTCATTAATAAAACATGTGCATACATCATCTAGGAAACATAATCATGTAGAAAGAAAGCATCATTCATAAAATAGAACTGCATATCATGTAGAAGCCACCAAAATCATATATATATCACTCAAAAATAGTGTGTCATAGTACAATGTTTGAATGTATCCATAAATAAAACATGAGCTCGTAGGCTCTCTGATCAAAATATGATGTCTACATATGTAACCCTATCATTGTGTCTCGCTACCCCTGCTATCACTTGGTGATGGTGGTGGAAAAAGACTTGAAGGTGCTCTTTGCGAGGTGGAAAGCCTCTCATATGGACCTGGCCTCAATGGTCCTACCACCACCTCAGTGCTTTGTGTCCTCTAACTCTGGCCCTGTGATCTCTAACTCCGCACCTCTGAAAAGCTAGGAGCTCATCTCTCTGTTGGCACAACTACCTCATAAAGATCCCTGTAATAAGTGGCTCTCTCCACTGATCTGACCAACTCTCACACCATACCATCAGATGATGACCCACTGCATAGGCGTCTAACCTCTGTGAACTCCTACTCTATCTCATGCCTCTGTGCTATAGCCTGGTCTCTCTCCATAAGAGCACTATCGCTCTCTGAGTGAGCACTGTCTCTCTCTGCATATGCATTGTCTCTCTTCGTGTAGGCACTATCCCTCTCTAGTCTCATCGCCTCAAAATCTATAGTCATAAGTCTGAGTCTCTCCTCCAAGGCCTCCCTATCAGCATCTCTAGGAGCATCCTCATCCCGTCTCCCCTCTACAATCCAATCTCAGAGCTCTCTCTCCTGCTCCTCCATCTATGCATCCTCCTCATCGTCATCCTCCACATGATCCTCTCCATATCTTGCCAACACACCTAGAGGATCTAAGGCCATCTCTGCATCCAAACCCCCAGCCTATACATCCACTCTCCCTCTGATTTCTGCCATCAATACATCCATTGCTACTGCCTCCTAAATAGGTGCATGTCCACCTGCTTGACCCCCTCTCCGTCCTCATCTCCCACCTCTACCTCCGCCTTTGTCATCATCTCCATTAGCTCTACCACCAACTCTACCCACTTTGGCACCTCCACCTCTTCGTCATCCTCTTGGCCCTATGCCTCATCTCTCAACTAGTGCTGGCTGGTCAGGATCTATATAAGGAATTAGACGATGAACCACCCACCATGCATCATATGCAGCTATAGTCCCTGGATCTACTAATCCATCTTTGCATCCCCACTGTACTGGCTATAATGCCTATATGTCTGCCTTTGCAGTAGCCACTGGAATCATGGGTCCCCACCATGGAACCTCTCTCGATGACTGAGCAAACTCTGCTCTACCTCGAGGCTCATCTTGAACCTCCCCGAACTGTCTCAAAACTCTGTCTGGCAGATGTTGCTCAATAATGTGAACACTAGAAACAATCCTCCCAATGAGATACTATATCTTTTTGTAGAATGGAAAATGTATATCCTTGTCCACCCACTCCTCACAATCCATGTAAGGTCTCCATGTGAACTGATCAAGAATATCCAAGGTGTGTCGCCAGTACCCTGTGTCTCCCACATGGGTCTGCGTAATTTTTCCTATATATCGAAACACATACGAGCATCTCTCCTCTCTCTCTACTGTAACTGGAGGATGGAAAACAACTATCCTCTCCCAACCCCATACCATCAACAGTGTCATACCACAACTCAACGACTGTGCATCTCTATAGGCGATGTCATGTAAATGGAAGTACAACATCCCAAGTAGACATGGACCCCATGCATATCTCATCTCAAACTCCAACATGCCAACCAGCATAGCTCCCCATCCCACTGGAAATCCATGACCCTGTTTATCTGGAAGAACTATACCCCCAATCAAGGTACATAGGATACAGTCGATCCGATCATATCTGTCTGCTAGTAATGGCCATCTAATCTCATAATGCTTGATCCTGAGCCTACTAATGTCATCCGCCTGATAGAACCATGCTAACTCTGTCAATCCTCATTGGGTATCATACATAACCTGCTCGCCTCTAATAGGTAATCTCATAATCCTGTACACATCCTCCAATGTGACAGTGGCCTCCCCAATCAGTAAATGAAATGACGATGTCTCTGAATGCCATTGCTCGCACAGTGTCATCAACATCCCCCTATTTGCCCGAATGGCAGGCATCGACAAATAGTGACGAAGGCCTAGCTTCCATAGAAGTTGAATCTCTGCAAAGGTCAAGGTGTCTCTCAAGTTGAATGTGTCTAGTTGAGACTCCCACATATAAATAGGATCTAACACCACCTGCATTTATACCAAGTGTCAAAAAATTTTAAGTTTTCCTAAGAAAAAAATTTCAAAATTTTTTACCAGTCAAATGTGGTTCACTTTTATAGATGCGGTGCATTTTACAAATGTGTTGCAGTACTCCTCATTTGTGGTGCATATTACATATGCATTGCAAAATTTACAAACCCTTTCCCACTACTGCACATGCGATTCACTAAACCACATGCGGTGCATTTTTGCACATGCGGTTCATTTGCTACATTCTACCGCTCACCTACATATGCGTTTCATTAATACATATGCGGTGCAATACATCACATGCGTCTATTCCTAATGCATGTTTGTTGCATAACAACACATGCAATGCATTTCTATTCAAATGCGTTCATTCCCTAACTGCCTAATCCAACCCCTAGGCGTCTTTTCACATATGTGTCATTTCACAGTCAAATGCAACGAATACGACGACATATGCATCATTTACAATGCACCACATTTGCTTGTTAATTTTCAAACACCTAAAACTACGTGCAAAAATAAATTTCAAGCGCTCATTTTCAGGTACGTACCGGTGGTCCTGTGTCGGCTGGCCTCCTAAACGTCCGGATCCGATATCCTTAATGCCTAGTATGTGGAATAGGAGTCATCTTCGTCAGCTGGTGAGAGAAAAATTCCTCTTTTTCTATCTCCTCCAGGTGCAAATGAATTGGATTTAGCCCTAATTCCTATTTATAGGTGGGTTAAAAATGGAATTTCTTCAAACCTTCTCTATTGGCCGCTTAGCCTTTCACCTTCAAATGACCCGTACGCATCAGTCTCAACTCCAAATTCAATTCCTTCAACTCCATAGCATTTATGACTATCAAATTGACTTATCGGGAATATTTCCTAATTTTTTTGAAAATTTTCAAAAATTGTCAATTTTCCCGAGGGGGCATACCTTAACCTGTTTCATGTTGGGGCATGATCGGGACATATTTTCTTTGACACAACGTCATACCAACATTGTATCAAAGAGGGGAAAACTGTAGATGCCAAAAATTGGTCTACGGTTGTGAACACTACTTTTGACATTAATTTTCTATAGTCTGTCATCTTGATTAAATAATGTATATTTTTAATTAACCTTTCTAACACATATTTCCTCTATTAATTAAATACCCCTTTTTAATTAATTCATTAATTCATTATTAATCTTTATTCAACTTGATTAATTAAATACATCATATTTATTTAATTATGTTGCGAACTAATTAATTCTTCCCCCTTTATCTATCAATTAAATAATTTATTATTTAATTACCCCTTTATCATACTTTTCCAACCATAATTAAATATCTTTATTTAATTATTCATTTAACCCCCTTTATCTATAATTAAATATTTATTATTTAACTATTCATATTATCCTTTCAAACAGTCAAATTAAATAAGTTACTTTATTTATTTAATTAAAATCTCTCACTTTCGAATGTGGAATTAAATTAACTTTTAATTCCTATTTGATTTTTAGGTCACATTCCTCTATCATTCAGTTATCTAATTCATTCACTCACCTTCTAACTCGAGATCTATTTTTAGTTCTTCAGTTATCTCTGAATTCAAGACCAGTTTATCTCTGCGAGAAGACTCTCCATTACAACTGGTAGATTAACTAGTTCTAACTCCTATTTTGCATTCGAATGCATTAAGTCTTCGAGTTCCAACTTTGGATTTTGCATACAAAGTGTATTTCTTCTATTTTTGGAGATTAAGATCTGAAGTTGTGTTCTAACTCATGTTCTAATTTAGTCTCTATCTTCAGTCTTTCTTGAACTCGTGTTCTAACTCATGTTCTATCTAAGAAATAACTCACATCGCATGGTATTCATCAATCTCATCCGTCGATCTCTCTTTCAATCTGAGTCGATCGTTCAAAAACACAAAATCTATAAAATGGCCTATCATTATCATTATTCCTCCTCCCGAAATCACATACTTTTGAGAAGAGATTCAACTTCGATATTTTGCTTAGACACTCAAAAAAATTATACTTGCATTCAAACACATAAATCTGAGGGCAAGAATACTGAAAAGGAAAAATGGAGAAGAGCAATAGAGATAATTCGAAGGGATGAATGCATATTCGGTGAGATCATTTTGGTTTTATTAGTTTACTTTATTTCCTCATTCTTTGTTGTTAGATTTTAGATTATTGTTTAGATTAAGATTTAACTTTGTTTATCTAGTCATGCTTGCAGAAAAATCTAGGATGTTACAAATACCATTGAAACATCTGTCTATGAGAAAACCTATGTTTACCTCAAGGACAATATCCTCCCTCCCAATCTTTCCATGAACCAAAAATGCAGTTTTATCTGCCAATCCACCCAACATATTTTAATCGTCGACATCCTTTATCATCGAGGTCTTGATGGTACCTTACTTTGATGTTTAGAACATGATGAATCTGAGATAGCCTTACATGAGGTTCATGAAGGTATTTTTGGCACTCATTTGAGTGGAATAACTCTAGTGAAGAAACTCCTTCATTTAGGATATTATTGGCCATGCATGGAGAAAGAATCTTATTAGTTTGTAAAAAAATGTCAAAAGTGTCAGATTCACAGCAATCTAATTCATGCACTAGCTCAAGAACTACATCCATTCACATCAACATGTCCCTTTTGTCAATGGGAACTAGATCTAGTAGGAAAGATAAATCCCTCTTCATCCAATGGACACAAGTTCATAATAACAGCTACAGAATATTTTACAAAATGGATAGAAGCAATGCCTCTTACAATGATCATGGGGAAGCAGATCTCGTCATTCATCTTGAATTATATAATCTGTCGGTATGGCATCCCTCAATCTATTATCACTGATAATGGATAGTCTTTCAAGAACCAAGATGTCTAGGAATTATGTGAGAAGTTTCATATCCAACATCGTTTCTCAACCGTACTATCCTCAAGGAAATGGCCAAGCAAAGGTCTCTAATAAAACAATTCTAAAAATACTCAAGAAGATGGTTAATGATGTTGGATGTGATTGGCATGTTCAGCTTAATCTTGCATTGTGGGCCTATAGAACCAGTATCAGAACACTAATAGGAGCTACACCATATTCCTTGGTATATAGATCAAAGGCCATACTACCTATTGAAGTAGAGATTGCATCACTCTGTGTATCACTCAGAGGAATCATTTCAAATGAGGACTATAGGGCATCTAGACTTCAAGAACTAGAATTGTTGGATGAGCATCATCAAGAAGCTATCAACCATCTCATGGCATATCAATAGAGAATATCAAGGAGTTATAATCATAGGGTAAAACCTAGAGTCTTTCAGGTTGGCCATTTGGTTCTAAACGAGAATCCTAGAAATCAACAAGATAGGGAAAAGAAAGGGAAATTCGAGCCTAACTAGCTAGGTCCTTTTGTCATCATATCAATGTATGGATCAGGGGCCTATCAACTATCAACAAACATCAGAAGGGGATTTGTTTGATGAACCTATTAACAGTATCCATCTCACAAAGTTCTATACCTAAATTTCCTAGTGCACGGGTCAAACTTCTGGAAAATGGTTTCCTTGATGAAAACCTGGCAAATAGGCATCTTGGTAACAAAAAATAAATTAAAAATATACAAAAATAAAAAGAAAAATGAGAAAAAGAAAAAAATACAAAATAAAGAGTGTAATCAAAACATATGGTGAAAACCTGGAAACACGCATTGTATGTGATTCTAAACCACCTTTCCCATCTATTTTGATACATATCAGGATCATTAGTCTGGCAGTCATTACCATTTCATATCATATCATTAGTCTTTCCATCATTTACAACCATTATCAAATCATTTCACATAGTCAAGTCTCACTCCAAAGCTTGGGGGCAACATCTAGATATCACTAAGGCAACAAACACATCGATTTCACCAAATGGGAAAACAACAGTATGAAAAGTACACAAAAAAAATTATCAAAATGCAACATCAATAACTGTTAGAAATGCATCAAACATCCGTATCATATCGAAAATTTTAAAAAAAAAAATAGGTCAAAAAGTCAGTCTTCAAAAGCAAAAACCAAAAACATGAGTCTATGTCAATCAAACTACATGGTCTCTACATGTGTAATGTAGGTGAGGATCATCTTTGATCAGCCCCCGAGACCCCTATGATAGGTTAGTAGGTTAGGTCTTTGGTCAAAATCTCAAAAAATCCAAAAACATTACAAAATCAGGATGGATGATCTAATCTAAATAATGATTGAAACACTGTAAGTAAACGGTGGCTAAATTGTATTTTTGATCAATATTATCATTTCTTTGGAGTAACTCGATGATGTAAATGAACTAGAGAAACAAGGAAGAAGAATGATATTTCTATTGTCTATTGTCTACAAGTTAATTATATAAATGTGTGAATTGTTTGGGGATGTGCTATGCAAATGTATCACCGATGACATTCAGAATTCACACATTAAAATGATTAATCTCTACCTATTAATGCAATAAATGCTTAGGTCATCTCGGTTCAATTATATCTAAATGCTTGTGTTCGCTTGCAATATTAAAAATCATGAAAGTAGTACTTAGGTCGTCATTGGTCTAACATATACCATTTACACTTGTACTCACTTTCAACATCCTAAAAAGCTCTATGATGATACCAAGCATAAAAGTATTGTTAAAATGACAATGTTTTGCATATAGTCGCATGATAAAATTAGATTGCATTCATAATAAATTATACATCTACAGAGTGATTGTTACATAAAGGATTCCACTTAATGATTATCTTTTCTACAAATATGATTGAGTATACTTGACATTAGACCAAAAAATCATCAAAAACATATAGGAACTTCATCTCATCATTCATTCATTTAACATCAAATAGTTATGCATTTATCATACCATATTTTCCACATCATATCATAAATAAATACATCATGTTCATTGCACCATATCATTCATTCCATTATCGACCATTACAACATCATCATTTTTATCATTATCACATTGAAATAAAAGCATTCACCATCCATCCATTATTGTCCATCACAACATCATCATTTTTATCATCATCACATTAAAATAAATACAAGTCATGTCATTATTATCCATACATCCATACATCATATATTCATACATAAGTGTCATTTTTATCATCATCACATAAAATAAAAGCATTCATCATAGAATCATCACATAATAAATGCATCCATCATAGAATAATAAACCATCATAAATCAATAGAAATCAACTAAATATAATATATATCATCAATGTCAACTATACAATGAAGTCTGAAATAAGAAAAGATACATCATATCTCAAAAAGAATGTCTTGAAATCACAACTGGCATCTATGATCTGCTGCTACGAGAATGAGCAGGCCTAATAGGACCAGTACCACCACCACCCCCGGAAGAACCAGGATCTTTGGGATCTCTCCGTGGAGGCTGTGTCACACCCTCGCTGACTGTCTGGGTATGTGTCCGACCAGATCTCGATGGGGCATAGCTAACTCTGTGATCAGCAGGCACTGCATCATGATATTGGCCCCTGTAAAACTCTGCCTCTCAGCTAGCCGCAGAACCTTCCTCATATAGTCAGCAACAGAGGTACCATCAGCTACTCTCTATAGTGTCTCAGTAGTTTCCTGCTCCCTCTCAGCAATCTATCTAGCATTGTCCCTCTCAGTTGTCAAAGTATCAACCTGAGTCTGAACAACTACCAACTATCCCTGTACCTGTGCCTATGCCTGACTCTACATCAGAGTTTGTGTTTGTACAAGCATACCCTGTGCCTACACCAACTATCCATATAGAGTCTGTACCTATGTCTATAGATTGGCAATTTGTCTCTAATGTTCCACTGAAGGCACTACCACAGCTCACCTCTTGTGAGGCTTGCTCAATGATGGACCAATATTGCCTGCCCCAACCCTTCTACCACCTCCACCACCACCATCCCTATCATCACTGCTGCTATCCCCACTACTACTCTTAGTACTATTGCTTGACTGAGTATCATCCCCACTATCCTCCTCACCCTCAGCAACATCCTCCTCCACAGGTAAAGGTGTTAGCTCATTAGGAATGGTAATCCAAGGATGTGGATGAAAGCCCAAAAATGTTGCATAATCTCCTATAACTGCTACCTCTGTAATATCTTTGCACATATTCCAAGATGATGGTTGCAGAGTTTGGTATCCCTCTACTAATGTCTCATAAGACAAGCATGGCCCCCAATCTACTACATCACTCTGATGTCGGGCATAATGAGAAACCACCTGAGGCATGCACTATACAATACCATACTGCCTATAAACCTGCCGCAACAAAAAAATCTCAAGGACAAAAGGAGTCCTACCAATCAAGTACATGGAGTCACATAAGTACCCGAGCACTGCATCATCCTCATCCTACTGCTCATAGTCTAGATAAGGCCACCAGATGACACTCTCCATGTCATCCAAAACCCATCTCCAATGCTCTAACTTACCCATCTGAGCTTGGGTAAGTCTACCTCTGTATCAAAAAATATAGGGTCTTCCTATAGGTCTGTCAAGAACCAAAAATGGTCATGCTATGTAAAACTACTCCCATGCCCACACCTATAAAAGAGTCACCCCTGCTGATAGGTTGTTCCCTCTCAAGTACACTACTGAATGTAAATTATGATAGAGGTGGGCTAGCATACACATCCCCCACGCATATTTAGTCCCATGCACGACCATGCTCTCCAAAATACGGCCCCAACCCACAGAGAATCCCTTTGACCTACAATCAGGACAAAGAAAACCTCCAATGAATCTAGCTAACACTACTGGTAATGAAGCATAGGCATCAGCCATCACCCGCCATCAGACACTTAGTCCTGCAATATGCTAATCCTGAAAAACTCTACGGAGTGCATCTCTCCCAACAACCTCATGTGAATCATAAACAACGATCTCTCCCATAAATGCTATCCACAATATCCACCACACATCCCTAGGTGTGACTGTCATCTCATCGGTGGGTAGATGGAAGGTCTTATGGTCAATGTGCCACCGCTCGGCCAAAGCAGTAAGGAGACCCCGATTAATCCTAATCTGGGGAATATCAAGAAGACTCAATAGACCACATCGACCTATGATTTGAATCTCATTAGGAGTCAAATGAGGAATCAAATTTGTGGTCCACGGAAACCACTCTCGCATCTAGAGATTACCCAGATCCTCCTATCACCATGGAAAGTTTAAAATCAGTGCACTATGTCAAAACTCAAAAGTCATTCTACTATTAGATTCAATCAAACTTTGGTATGAATTTTTGATCAAAATTCATGACCAAAAATCAACTAACCTCACCTATCATGAGGTTCATCACAAACATTATCTAATATCACCTATCATGAGGTTTATCAGATATGAATCATTCCTCGCCTATCATGAGGATCATCACAAATAGGATTATTTCTCGCATATCCTGAGAGTAAGTCTTATTAATCATCAGAATCAGTCATTAGAGAATCTGGATAATCAAATCATACCAAACCGAAGATTGGACATGATCAAAATTGACGAAATCAAGGTTATCTGTGTCAAAATTTGCAAATCTGACATGGATGCACTAAAACAGGCATCCAGAGCGCTAAAAATTAAAAGCACTACTTCATCATTCAGATATGCTAAAATAGGCATCCAAAGTGCTATACAATTAGAAGCGCTATTTTGGCACTTCGATGCGCTAAAACAAGAATCTGAAGCACTACTTTACTCAAAGCACTATTTCAGCACTTTGAGGTGCTAAAATAGTCCATCGAAGCACCGTTTTGATCAAAGTGCTATAACAGATCATAGATGTGCTAATTTATTCCATCAAAGTGCTAGAACTTTCTAGGTGCTAAGATCAGGTGTCAAAGCGCTAAAACTGACTATCTAAGCACTAAATCTTGAAAGCGCTAAACTATCCTACGAAAGCACTAGAGAAATTAATGGAAGCGTTAATCCCTCCAAGCGCTAAAATTTTTTATGGAAGCACTACACCAAAGTGCAAAGCACTACAACGTGACATTCATGCGCTAAACTATGATAAAAACGCAAAAGCATAAAAAAGGGATGAAAATCGAGAAAATACAAAATACGAGGTGGATTACGGGTACATACCGGAGGTTTGTAGGTGGTCGGCTATTAGTGACATCGCACGTGCTCAAATCGGTGAGTGTGGTAGGGGATAGGCATCTTGCTCCAGCTAGCTCAAATATCTCTATCACTAGGTGTTGAAAGTCAAAAAGTAGAAGTGAGGATGAAAATGATCCTTTTGACCTTATATGGATTTTTGAAAAGGGATTTTTGAGAGATTTCTTTTATTTAATTAATTTTATTTATAATATTAATTTAAATTCATCCATGCACTATATTTTCTTCATCAATGTCGGCAGATAAATTATTTCTTCATCAAATTTTCATCAAATCATCAAATCATCATGAAAATTCTAAAATTCTAAAAAAACATCAAATCATTAATTTATCTCCTAAGGGGGCATATTATTGGCAATCATCTAAAAATCAATATCTGGGGCATGTCTGGGGCATACTAATTTTTTTCATCAATACTGACAGTAGCAGCAAAATTTTCTTCGAAGCAATGTGTAAACACATCACTTCAAAAAGGGGAAAAATGTATACACCTAAAATTGGTCTAGAGAATCCGATTAATTAAATATGAATTATTTGATTAATTATCCTAATTTCCTCTACTTTTTTAATAAATAGAAATATTTATTTATATAGTTCACATTCACATTCACATTTAGATTCTTTTAATTCTTCTATTATCTCATCTTAATTAAATAAACAAAATTAAATACTTTTTTTAATTTAATTATCATTTCCCTATTATAATCTATCACATCAAATCTTAAATTAATTAAATAAAGATTAAACACTTTATTGATTAATTACCATATTCTTCTATTTTTTATTTAATAAACAACTTTTATAGTTTGCTTTATTAAATTATTTATCCGTCTTTGGCTAATTTAAATAAATCAAAAATATTTAAATAAAGGCATAAGGAATATTCTTCTATATTTCTTCAAAATAAAATTAGATATCCTATGTCTAACTTATGTCAAAATATATCAAAATTAATTGATTCAAACTTCACAGGAAGTTTTGGAGACAAATTGGAGATAAATTGCAAATTCTTCTCTCAATCCTCTTCCATCAATTCTTCCTCTTCTCTTGCCTGGTGTTTTCATGGGTAGAGACAATCCCCAAAATCTTCTCAATATCCTCCATCTCTCACCATTCAATCCTACAGATTTAATCCAAGCCTCTCTTTGTCATCCCTATGCATTTCTACAGCCAGGAAATCTATAAATAAAGCTTCATTCAACCAAGATCCAGATCTAGATCTAGATTATCTAACTTATGCACTCTTACAATGTAGGAATTCAAGCATCCAAGCATCCAAGCATCCAAGCATCCAGCATTCTAGTTTTCATATCATGGCTGCCTCTTGTAGCTTCATCTATCGGTTTTCATGTCAATCCATGCTATATTAGCTTCTTTTATCATTTAGCATTATCATATAGCTTCATATCATTGTATCAGCATCATTTCGTTCTTTAGATTGTCATTTTAAGAGTTATAGTGTTATTTAAATCTAAGAGCATAATAGCTTAATAAATATTTGAAGATAGGAGACAATCAGATGCTTTCATTAGATTATTAGCTTGATCTTTGATACAATGTTTCATTAAGAAGTGTTTTATTCTTTATACCTTATTCACACTTACAACAAGCATAAGGATACGCGAGCATACATGCATGCAATGTAGCATAAAAAAAGCACCACATAGTACACTAAACAATACACAATACAATAAAACATAAGAAAACATATACAAACACAAACAAAAGGTTAGTACTAAAAGGATTTGAGTCAATAAGGAAAAGATACCTCAATCTTAAAATTTTCTCAAATACCTACCATCATATTTTGAACACATATTAGGCAAAGAGAATTCTCTCTTAAGGATGTATTATCACTCATGAGCTACATAGAGCTATTGGCTAGCAAGCTGCATTATGTTAGGTTTTGATGCAATATGATGGGTTCCATAAGGCTAGCAAGCTATGTTATGCTAAGACACTCATGAAACACATGGCTCCACTAGCATGAAATTTGTATTATGCTAGGTGGCCATTTTAAAAAGGGTGCTCAAGTTCATGAAATAGAAATTTGTGTTATGCTAAATCCATGGACTATCTTGTAAATTCTCACTTCAAAGAGTTCTTAAAATTAAACCTCCAAGGAGACAAACCAAAAATCACCTCAAGGGTTGCATAAAATTTTAACATCCAAGGGGATGAAAAAACTCACCTCAAGGGGTGCATAAAATTTTAACATCCAAGGGGATGAATAAAACTCACCTCAAAGTGTGCATAAGAAAAACCATAACAAATTATGCTTCAAACATCAAAAAGGGGCATTGCCTCATCACATGAAAGGTCACACCTTGGGGAATATCACATATGACATCACCATAAAGAGAGTTCAAATCACAAAATGAAAGGTCACACTTTAGGGAATACTAACCATAGTATTGTTTCCAAAAGGAACATATCATGCCATGAAAATTCACACTTTTAGGGTATATATAACTTAATACGACCACAAAGGAGACACTAACATATATTGAGAAGACCACACTTTTAACAAGGTCAAACTTTCTAGGAGATGTATGATATCATCACTAAAAAGGGACCAATTCGTATGCAAACAATATGTGGGGAACTATATACCCCCAATTTAAATGTGAGTGTACTTGCTACACTAATATTTTAAATAGATATGAAGGGATCCATTTCCCAACCTTTTCGCCCCAAGCACAAGGACAAAGATGAACCACCATGAACATTTTTCTCCTTAGAAAATGACTTGTGATTGCATTAACCTAATTTATACCCCCATGCATGATAATGAGATTTATGTGATACTACAACTACCACATGGCAAGAAGTAATTATTAATATAGTTTAATCTATTATTCTATTAAATTTATCATTGTAGGGATCTAATTATTCCAATTTATTATTGAAAACATGTCATTCATCAGTAATATGTACAAATGTTTTATGATATGCACAATAAGATGTTTTTGTATTATTTTGTTAAGTATCTCTTATTTCATGTACATGTGGTAATATAATGAATCTCAATTGTAAAATTGTTCCCAAAGTATGCTCAATCTCAAAAAAAGGATGTGGAGTAAGTAACAAACCTTTTCTGATAGGACCATTGATCTTGCATGGTTTTCATGGTGGAGAAAATGTTTGATATAGTGGTGGGGGACCTTAATAACCTACGCCCTTCATGTCATCGAATTGTATTTTTTCCAAAAGATAATTGGTTTCATGTTCATTCTTTGTATCACATCCATGTTTTTTCAAAATCTTAAATCCTCTCCCATAACATTGATCCAAGCTAACTGGTGTGTCAGTAAAATATTTTTCAAAGGATGAAGGATCACTAAGTGGTATAACCTCATTGTGATTGCTATCTATAGTTTATTACATGTGCATAGGTTTATGACTTGTAAATCAATTTCCCTATGTGATGTGTAAAATAGTTCAAGAGGTGGTATGGTAGGTGGTGTTGATTGTTTATATGGGTGATTAGTCCATTTTGTTGCAATTATGGTTGTAATTGGTGTTGTTGTCATTAATGTTGTCATCAATGTCAACACATTTCAGAGTGATTGTAGGTGGTACATGTATAGTTGAGATAATGTAGAAGTGTAGAGAGTACATGCAGCTATATTTATGTTGTTGTGGATGTGTTGATCCCAAGTTCTTTTGAGAAAAATAATAAATAATGAAGACAATGTTGTGTGTGTGTTCTAGGTGTGCTCTGGTAATGTGCTTTGTATTTCTTCTGTGTTGATATTATGCTTGTGCTGATATTTGGTATTGTTTATGAGCTTCAATGGATAATATATCATGATTTTTAGCTTCTGGGATGATGGAGATTGAAAGATGTGTTCACCAATGTGTGAACCGGTTTAACAAAACTATTTCTCTATGGACTAGGATAGATGTATCTACTCTATAGTATTTTGGTGGTTTGTCTCAGATCTTGAAGATCTAGAAGAAAGTTAATAATGATGTTCTCTATATTCCGGAAAATTTTCTTGTGGTTTGGTGCTTCAAAAGGCTTGTTCCAAAGCTACTGTGTCTATTTTCTTGGTCCAGTTGGACTTTTGAAGAGTGTTTTGTGTACAAATTTTTTTTGCAATTGTTGTCGATGTATCTAAAGGTTTCTAAGAGGTGTTCTAGTGTCTGGTGAAGCATGTTGGGTGATCCACATGTGATCATCTTGCTTAGGATGTGTGTACTTCAAATTTTATTGGTGTTCTCATTAGGTTTGGTTGACCTAGTGTCTACACATTACATGAAGAATATGCATTGATTAAGGAAGCGTGTAATTGATACAAGATGTTTTTTGGATCCTAATTAAATATGTAATTGGTCCACTCTCATTCTTATCCACCATGAGAATGTTGATTCGTCGACCTAATTTGAATTTGTAAATGGAAGGATGTGTAGCCAACCTTGGATAAGTTTTCTAAGGTTGAAGATGGTATATATACAAGTCAAGATGTTGTGAATTAGATGTACATGTGAATTTTGTGAAGAAGTGCTAAAAGTAGAGTGTGTGAGAGAAAATCAAGGTAGCAGTACTCTGATGTGTTAGACTCCTAAAAGCAGTGAGCCAATGGTTTTTGCAATCCTTTGATTAGGATATGAATTTGTGGAACCTATTGTGGTGGATTTTCTATTTATCTTTCTTTATTTTTAGGTAGTGAGCCTCCTTCTAGATAGTGAGTCATATTTATAAGTAGTGAGCCTTTGTATCTAGACAGTGATTCCTTTCTGGGCAGTGAGTCCTCTGGCAGTGAGCCTTTGTATCCGGTATTGCATTACTACTATATTGTAAGTTAATCCTCATCATGGTTTTTTGCTCATTGGGTTTTCCAAGTAAATATGGTGTCTCTAGTGTTTGCTTTCTATTATCTATATTTCATGTGTATACTTTATAATAGATTAAGTTAAAGTGTAATTGATTGAGGTTAGAAGTAAAAGTAATTTGGTAAAACTGATTCACCCACCTCTCAGTTTTCTTATGCATTTCAACAATTTTTATTAGAGTCGGGTTCCTTAGAGAAGAGCTTAACAGCTTGAGCTAGATTAGATGGCACACAAGTTGCAAATCCCTATATTAGATGGAGGTGAATACAATGACTAGAAAATGCAGATGGGAGGTTACCTGATCTCTCTTGGTTTCAAGACTTGGAAATTTGTTGAGACAAAATATGTTGAACTGGCTAGTGGTCCTTCTTCTAGTGCAGATGAGATTTTATGCCTAGGAGGAGAATGAAAAAGAAAGGTATGCTATCTTTAGTGCTTTATCTAAAAATGAATGGACAAAAGTTATTTCTTTAGGAACTGCTTATGAAGTATGGGAAAAGTTGAAAGATATCTATGAAGGAAATGATAGAGTCAAATTGTCAAGGAAGCTAATAGCTAAGCGCATATTTGAGAACTTGAGAATGGAATAAGGTGAAGACATTGCAAGCTATTATCAGAGAGTTGAACTAGTAGCAAATGAAATCAAAAATCAAGGTGGTACCATGAAAAATGAATATGTAATAGAGAATATCTTGATGACCTTTTTGGAGAATTATAGTGACAAGGTCTTTATTATTAAAGAATCATATGATCCAAAGACATTTACTAAAGTGTAGCTATTTGGCACCTTGACTGCATTTTAAATGAGGAATTTTGGAAAAGAAAGGTATCGGTAAGTACAAAGGTGTGTTACCTTTTAAATGTTTCAGTTGTGGATATATTGGTCACTATGCTTCAAGATGTCCAAATAGAGCTACACATAAGAAGAACAGAGATAATTATAACAATAAAGACAAAAAAGATAGGAAGTTCAATAAATTGTATTATGTTAAAGAGGATGTTGGAATTTCCGATGATGAGTCTAATTTTGAGGATGATAAAGATGAATGCTTGTTTCTAGCCTTGGAAAATAAATATGTCTACTAACCATGGAAGATGTGCAAGGGAATCCATTCTAGAAAACAAGAAGGATGAGATGGAAGGTACTTTGGTTACTACCTTTCCTGCTAGAAGGATGAAGACTATTAGGTAATTGATAGTGGATGTTCAAATCATATGACTGGAGATAAGAGTAAGTTCACTAAACTTGAAAATTATGGAGGATTAGTTATGTTTGGAGATGATTCTGCTGCTAAGATTATTGGAAAGGGAACAATTAGTCTTGATGTAAAACATAGTACTGATGATGTCTATTATGTTAAGGGCTTAAAGCATGATCTTTTGAATGTTGGTCAAATGAGTAGGAAAGGATTCAAGATTGTGTTTTAGGATAACACCTATGAGATCAAAAAAGGGTTTGGAACTATGGTGGATACAGGAAGAAGAACTCATGGAAACATCTATTAGCTTAAGAGTGGTGATGGTTAGTGCTTTGTTTCTCAAATTAATGAAAGTTGGTTGTGGCACCGGAGGATGGGACATGTAAACTTTGAAAATCTAATCAGGATTAGTTCAAGAGAAGTTGTTAGGTATCTGCCTAGAATCATAAAGCCTACAAATTACTTTTGCATAAGTTGTCAGTTGGGAAGACAAACAAGATGCAGCTTTAAAGAAAAATAACAATCATCTACCAGAATGATGGAATTGATTCATATAGACCTATGTGGTCCTAAAAGAATAGGAAGCCTTAATGGTGACAGTTATTTTATGCTTTTGATTGATGATTACTCCAGAATGACATGGGTTACTTTTCTTAGAGAAAAAAATCAAGATCTAGATAGATTCAAAGTGTTCAAAGAAAGAGTAGAGAATGAAGAAAAATTGAGAATCAAATGTTTAAGGTCTGATAGATGTGGAGAATTCACTTCTGGTGAGTTTAATGCATTTTGTTAAGACCATGGTATAAAGAGACATTATTCTTCTCCTAGAACCCCTCAACAGAATAGAGTTGTGGAAAGGAAGAACTGAACTATTCAAGAGGCTACTAGTACTATGATGAAAGAAGAAAATGTTCCTAATGTATATTGGAGAGAAGCAATCCACATTGTTGTTTGCATTCTTAACAGAGTTTAGCTCAAAGTTAATAGCACAAAGACTCCTTATGAGTTATGGATTGGTAAGACTCCTATTGTTAAGTACTTTAAGGTGTTTGGAAGTAGATGTTACATTAAAAGAGATGATGAGAATCTTGGAAATTTTGATGAAAGATGTGATGAAGGTATTTTTCTTGGATATTCAACTAATAGAAAAGCATATATATGCTTCAATAAAAGACTAAGGAAGATAGTTGAAAGTGAAATGTAAAGGTTGATGAAGCTATGCATTGACTAGTGGAAATAAGTGAAGTTGAACTAGATGATCATATTATGTGAACAAATACAAGAAGAGGAAAAGGAAGAGAAAGAACAAAGTGAAAAAGAGGAGACTCTAGAACCTGCTCCTAAGACTCCTAAATATTTATAGAAGAATCATCTAGAGGAACATATAATTGAAGACATAAGTGAAGGTGTAAAGACAAGAAGAAAAATAGTTGAGGTAAATTTTTGTTTAATTTCTAAGGTAGAACCTAATATTATAAGTGAGGCATGCAAAGATGAGATTTGGGTTAGAGAAATGAAAGAGGAATTATAGTAGATTGAAAAGAATCGAACATGGGAATTAGTTCCTAGACCAGTGAACAAGAATGTAGCTGGTTCAAAATGGGCATTCAAGAATAAGTTGGATGAAGAGGGTGAAGTGGTAAGAAATAAAGAAAGACTTATATGCAAAGGTTATTCACAGGTTGAAGGAATATATTTTGAAGAGACATTTGCCCCAGTGGCAAGAATGGAGGTCATTCAGATGTTTTTGGCATTTTTTGCTCATAAAGATTTAAAAGTGTACCAGATGGATGTTGAGTCTACATTCCTGAATGGAGAATTGGAAGAAGACATTTACATGGAACAACCAGAAGGATTTTAGTTATCATATAAATCAGACATGGTCTACAAGTTGAAAAATGCACTATATGGACTTAAACAGGCTCCCTGAGCATGGTATGCAAGGTTGGATAGATATTTTACATAGCAAGGGTTCAACAAAGGCTTTGCAGTCAGAAATCTTTATTTCAAAGTTGAGAGAAATAGAATTTTGATAGTTGTAGTGTATGATTATATTATCTTTGGAGGAAATGAAGGTATGTGCAAGAAATTTGTAGAGGAGATGCAAAAGGAGTTTGAGATGTTTATGATTGGTGAGTTGAATTTCTTCCTTGGACTTCAAGTGAATCAAACTGATAATTGGATATTAATTGCACAATCAAAGTATGTTAAAGAATTGTTGAAGAAGTTTGGAATGGATGATTCCAAACCGATTTGTACCCCTATGGTAACCGGATGCAAATTGAGTAAGGATGATGAATCTTATAAAGTTGATCAGAGCATGTATAGATCTATGATTGGTGAACTGTTATATCTTACTGCTACTAGATTGAATATCATGCATGCAATATGTTTGGTTTCTAGATTTCAAGAAGAACCTAAGGAGACACATGTGATAGCTGTGAAGAGGATATTCAAATTTCTAAAGGGGACTCTAGATTAAGGTCTATGGTATCCTAACGATACTGATTTCACCTTCAATTCCTACACTGATGCAGATTGGGTTGGTTGTGTAGATGACTGGAAGGGTACAAGTGGTGGTGCATTCTTTCTTGGAGGAAGATTGGTCTCATGACTAAGCAAGAAATAAGATTCAGTTTCTTTATCCACTGCAGAAGTTGAGTATATTACAACAGCATCATGTTGTACACAAGTACTTTGGATGAAGAAAACAATGAAGGACATAGGTATGATATGTGATGAGCCTATCCCTATCTTTTGTGACAATAAAAGTGCAATAAAAATTTCAAAGAATTCGATGATGCATTCTAGGACAAAGCATATATCTATCAAGTATCATTTCTTGAGGGAGAAGGTGTTGAAGAATGAAGTTAGACTTGAATATGTGTCTACTAAGGATCAGATTGTTGACATATTCACTAAGGCTCTTCTAAAGGATAATTTTGAGAATCTCAAGGGGAAGTTAGGGCTTACTACCCCTTCTTCCTTAAACTAGGTACACATGGAGGTGCATCAGTCCAGTGGATCTACAGATTCTTCATTGGTCTAGAATGATGATTGAGGTCTACTCCTTAGGAAGAGTAGAGAATATCATTGTTTTAGTATGAGATGTGGGTGCACTTCTAAGGGGGAGTGATCAGATCTTTATATGGTAGAATTTTCATGCAAAATTTTATTTTCTATTGATGTCAAAGGGGGAGAGAGTGTCATGTGAAAAATCCTATATATATCTGAGGAAAGAGTGTCATGTAAAAGTCGAAAGGGAGAGAGAATACTGCAAGGAGAAGAGAGTGTAGAAATGTTTGTGTAGGCCATCTAATCTAAAAAAGAAATGAAAGAAGAAGTAGGAGAGATTGTATGCTATCTTTGATTGTTTTTCACATCATTTCATTCCATCAATGAAAAAAGGGGAGATTGTTGCAAGTATGGATCTGTTTGGTGTTGTTGTCATTAATTTTGTCATTGATGTCAACATGGTTCAGAGTGATTACAGGTGGTACATGTATACTTGAGATACTATAGAAGTGTTGAGAGTACATGGAGCTATATTTATGGTGTTGCAGATGTGTTGATGCCAAGCGCTTTTGAGAAAATTAATAAATAATGAAGATAGTATTGTGTGTGTGTTCTAGGTGTGCTCGGATAATGTGTTCTACATTTCTTCTATGTTGATCTCATGCCTGTGCAAATCTGTGGTGTTTTTATGAGCTTCAATGGATAATATATCCTAAATTTTAGCTTCTGGGTTGATGGAGAGTGAAAGATGTGTTCACCGATGTGTGAACCAGATTGATAGAATTATTTATCTATGAATTGGGAGAGATTTCTTTGCTCTACATTCTTCTAGTGGTTTGTCTTAGATCTTTAAGATCTGGAAGAAGGTTAATATTGATGTTTTTTGTGTTCTAGAAAATGTGCTTGTGGTTTGGTGCTCCAAAAGGCTTGTTCCAGAGCTACTATGTGTATCTGCTCAGTTTGGTTGGGTTGTTGAAGAGTGTTCTATGTATAATTTTTTTTGCAATTTCTGCAAATGTATCTGAAGGTTTCTAAGAGTTTTTCTAGTGTTTGGTGAAGTGTGTTGGGTGATCAGTGTGTGATCATCTTTCTTAGGATGCGCGTACTTCAAATTTTATTGGTGTTTTCATTAGGTTTTTTCGACCTAGTGTCTACACATTACATGAAGAATATGCATCGATTAAGGAAGTGTGTGATTGATCCAAGAAGTTGTTTGGGTCCTAATTAAATATGTAATTGGTCCAATATCATTCTTATCCACCATGGGAATGTTGAGTCACCGACCTAATTTGAATTTGTAAAAGGAAGGATGTGTATCCGACCTTGGAGAAAGTTTATAAGGTTGAAGATGGTATATATACAAGTCAAGATGTTTTGAATTAGATGTAGATGTGAAGTGTGTGAGAGCAAATCAAGGCATCAATACTTTGATGTGTTAGACTCCTAAAAGTAGTGGGTTGATGGTGTCTACAATCCTTTGATCAGGCTGCGAATGTGTGGAACCTATTGTGGTGGATTTTCTATTTATCTTTCTTTGTTTGTAGATAGTGAGCCTCCTTCTGAATAGTGAGTCATGTATGTAGGTAATGAGCCTTTGTATATGGAGAGTGAGTCCTTTCTGGGTAGTGAGCCCTCTGGCAATGAGCCTTTGTATACGATATTGCATTAATACTATATTGTGAGTTAATCCTCGCCATGGTTTTTCCCTCATTGGGTTTTTTACGTAAATTTGGTGTCTCTGGTGTTTGCTTTTTGTTATCTACATTTCATGTTTATAATTTATAATAGATTAAGTTAAAGTGGAATTGATAGAGGTTAGAATTAAAATTAATTTGGTACAACTAAATCACCCCCATCTTAGTTTTCTTGTGCATTTCAACACATTTTGTTGAAGGATAAAGCATGAAAATTTTCTCAAGGATATGCAAGGTATTATTTATGAATTCATTCATGATTTCATCCTCTTTCCTCAAGATATCTTCATTAAGGAGATTCACATTCGGAGATGAAGGAATATGAGTTTCATCATCTGAACTAGTCATTTCAAAACACATAGTGCATGAAACATCAACAAAATATTTCAATGAATTCAAAATTTTACTAAAATGTTTATCCATTCTGACAATATGATGTATGCAATTCAATTCAAACTACTATACCATAATGATCTAAAAATTGAAAGAAGATCTAGACAAAGGATTATGAGAGGAACCCACCATAGAAATCTGAGCAAAAATAGCTTGGACAAGGTTGACAAGGGTTCCCTTGTCTAGCAGATCTTTTTATTTTATTCAAAATTTAAATATGTGTAATACTATCTTATGTTTCTTTTTTGTGCTTGTGCAGGTCTGAAAGTGAATAATTTTCCATATTTTTTCTAATTTATGATTATTCAATGGAAAATGCGATGTGCAAACAATAAAGTGTAATCAAAAATATAATTTCTAAATTTGAAATGCAGTAATTGACTGGTTCTAATGTGCAAAATCTAAAAAAATGTGATTTTTATATCTTTTTGGAACACAACTATGCAATTTTTCACCTTTGGTACTATATGAAGAATGCAATGTACACTTTCATATTTGATTTTGGATCTAAAATGACCTAATGCAGATTCTTAAATGTAATTAGAATGTAGATATGACCTATGTTGATTGAAATTAATCCTATTGCAACCTATGATGCAATATGATATGAAAATTTTTGGATTTGTATGCCTTTTATGATGAACAAATGGATGCCTAAATGAACAATCCAAAACAATGCAATGCTAATATTAGATCTAAGATGATGTGCTTTATATTTTAGAAGGTCTATAATGTTAATGTGTTAGGTTCACCAAAAAAATTTATTGAAAATGGATCTTAGGTATAATGCATAGGTCACTAACATCAATCATTTTTCAAAGAACATTAGGATGTAAATTGAGTAGATTAGATCAAGTTCCAACCTTGAAGGTGATTCAATCAGCCTTAGATCTGATCTTTTAATGCCTTGGAAATTTACTAAAATTGATTTTTTTTATCAACTTAATGAAAATATGTGATCTAATCTAAAAATGAAACTTTTTTGTAAAAGAAAAACTTTAAAACCAAATTTCAATAGAAGATTTGGAAAGAGCGAAGTTTTGTGAACCTATCATATAAAATTGAAGTTGAATTTGTAGGACTAAGTCACCTAGGTCAGCTATGTCTAAGTAACTAAATTTCCAATCTATATTCATAGTCCTCAAGTTTTTAATCAGAGGCTTCTTTCTTTCGAATCACATTGTCAGATCTTCATTGGATGTTGAGATAACTGATTTTTTGTATCTTGTCAAGTTGTAGGTGTATTGTTAGAATATGTGGTCTAGTTAGAAAGTAAAATAACATGCCAATGAAACATTAGATTGAAAGAAACTAATTTAGAAAAGACAAATGAAAACTATAAATAACAGCTGCTCCTTCAAATTCCTCGCATTGTTCTTTATCTCCAAGGATTTGATTCAAGATACTGGCTCTCAGTTGGTTTAAGCAGCAGCTTGTAGAATGAAAACTTCAGAGAACAAGATTGATGTAAAATGCATGTCCATTGCTAATGATTTTAAGCTATGAAATTGAAGAAGTTAAAATGCTATGATATTGCTAAAATGATGATATTCTGAGTCGAATGCAACTATAGTAACTACGCATGAAATCTAGGATGAAATCTACTTACCAAATGACGATATTTATATATTTCTGAGAGGCAAGAATGTAGTCGGCAAAGATCAATGGTTGAATTTCAAACCTGTCAAGCTGAACGGTGTGAGATTCTAGAAGTTGAGAGAAATATGGAAGGTTGAGAGAAAGATGGAGAATGTTTTCAACCCATGAAACTATCTTCATTCAAAAATGGAGACAAGCATGGCATTTATCTTTTCATTAATTGAAAAGTTAGTTGAAAATTGAGGATAAATGCCAATTAAATAAATGAATTTATTTAATTATATGTGACATGTATTTTGGAAACTTCTATAATTAAATAATTAATATTTAATTATGTCAGAGGTGAAAAAAGATATGTAATTAAATATTTACAATATTTAATTATGTGAGGTGTTGGATGAATTAGAAGAATATTCCATAATTCGAATTTAAACATTCAAACTTTAGAAATAAAATGATAATTAAATAAATAAATTATGAAATTTATTTAATTTAATTAAGAGGAAAATAGCAATAATTAAATAAACTTATTTATTTAATTAAATTAGAAGAATTAGAAAAATGAATGATATAAATAAATAATTAAATTTATTTATATGTAGATGACTTTAGAATATTATTTAAATAATTCATATTTAATTAATTAACAGGTTTGATTAACCATGACCATTTTTAGATGTGTACATTTTTCCCCTCTTTGAAGTGATGTGTTTTATGCATTGCTTTAAAGAAAAATTCAGATTTCAAAAAATTTACTGATGATTTTAAAAAATTTACCGATGATGCTATATGCCCCCTTGAGAGATAAATCACGTGATTCAGATGATTTGATAATGATTGAAAGAGTTAAAATTATTTTTGCAGAGAAATGTCAATTTATCTCTCGAAATAGCACATTGCATAGTAAAAATAATAATAATTTCCCATTTTTACCCCCTTAAAAGGTTGTAAAAGTGAAAAGTCATTGTCATTTGATCAGTAACCTTTTACAATTTTTAGAGCTCTGAGAGAGATTTTCACAATGCCGATCCATTATGAGCATCACCGATTCGAGCGAGCCCGCCGGTATTAGAGACCAGCTACGTATGGACCTCCAGTAAGATGATCTGATCCTTTGCCATGAATTTGAAATCGTATTTTGAAGATTTTTTGAATTTTTTGAATTTTTTTGATTTTTGCAGCATTGATTTAGCGCATTGGTGTGAACTTTAGCACACGCGAGCCTATAGTTTAGTGCATAGATGAGTAGTTTAGCGCATTGATGATTAGTTTAGCACTTTGATGCCTACATAGAGATTTTTTGATTTAGCGCATAGGATCCCGAATTAGCACGTTGCTAGATAGATTAGCACATTCATGTGTAGATTAGCACATTGGTCAAAATGGTGCACCGGACCTGATAAAATAACGCATCCCTTGTTCAAATAGCGCATAGGATAGAATAGAGTAGCGCATAGAATTGATAGAGTAGCGCTTTGATGGAATAGCGCATTGAACCTATGTTCTATTGCATCCATAGATTAAAGTGGCGCATTGATGGACTGTTTTAGCACATCCATCGGATTTTTCCGAATTTGAATTTTGAAGTGAAATTGATATGTGCTTGATGATTGTTGCTAGATTAACCAACTGATTTTATGCTTTTGAATAACATCAAGGATAGATTAGCCTGATTTGATAAATTTGTCTTTATGTTTGAAGATCAAATAAAAAGTCTGATAAATTTACTTTCCTACTTGAAAAAAAAATAGTAGAGATGTGATAAATTTTATCTCCTTATTGAAAGACAAATAGTATTGATAGATGTTGAGTCGATTGACTGTTAAATTTGTTTCCATGTGTGAATGAAAAATAAATAGTAGATAATGATAAATTTTCCTTCCTGCTTGAAGAACAAATAGTAGAAATCCTGATAAACTCTCTTTCTCGATTGAAAGACAAATAGTAATGATTGATTTAATATTGATTTTCTTTAGTTGTTGTTTGTATGATTTGCTTGATGCTTTCTTGATTCCTTGTTGATTGATTTAATGTTGATTTTATAGGAGGATTTTAATATCCTCCAAATTAGAGAGTGATTTCCCTAGATATGGGACATGATTCCCAGACTATCTTAGGCAAAGATAGGGGTTATTGTGAGATGTGGGTTGGGGTGTTTGCTTAGGATCCCACAGTATAGGGTCAACAGGGCATTGTTGACCACATTAGCCGAGAGATGGCATAGTGAGCATAATACCTTTCACATGCCGACTGGAAAGATTACTGTTACACCTGAGGATGTGTACAGGATTCTAGGTATCCCTGTAGTTGGTGAGCTTGTGATCTATGATCACAAGGAGATTGGAGGGACTGATGCCTTGCAGAGAGTCTTTCAAGATCCTCATACGGGCAGATATGATATTGCTTGGAGAGATATGGTAGAGAGTTATGCCCCACTTCTGTCAGTTCTAGCAGGCTTTATCGATGGATTCCTTTGTCTTGATCGTAGGTCAAGGGGACGATCAGTAGGCTGGGGTCAGATTTTGGAGGACATGCTTCTCCATCAGACGAGATATGCATGGGGATCATGCATGCATTCCCACTGGTACCACGATCTTCATCAGGTGGTGTACACGGATGGGAAGAGTCTCTTGGTAGGAGTTACTCTTTTACAGATATGGGCATGGGAGCACTTTGCTATTACTCGCCCCATTGTTTGGATAGATCGCCTGTTGGGCCATCCTTATATATACGCTTACATAGGTCCCCTTGTCCAACCAATGTTGGGAAAGTTAGAGTACTCGCATAGGGTGTTAGATGATATGGATACCATCATCTGGAGACCGTATCTTTATTGTGAGGCCTAGGATGAGGACAACATAGAGCTTCCCTACTACGGGATAGCTAGGTTCATGATTGGTCAGACTCCCTTTATCATTGAGTGGTTTCTTGTTATGTGGGTACTTCAATAGTATGGTTGGGTACAGATGATGCCACAGGGTGTGGCACACTATGCTAGGCACTGGGAGAATGTGCTAGAGTGGGGTTTGTTTATCACTTTTGAGGCAGCTAGGGCTGAGTATTTGGATTTGTAGCTAGAGTTTTGGGCTATTCATCATGAGCTTACAGATGCACATATGAAAAATGAGTATGCTAATTCCTTCTATTCACATCCATTTCTGAGGTCTACTAGTTCAGATGATCCTACCCCACTATTATGTGGGCCAGTTATACGACGACCATGATGACAGCCATAGGCACAGGCACAGGTAGGATAGCCACAGGGTCAGGCATAGGCAAGACAACCATAGGTCGAGGATATAGGTGGCTATGGAGGTAGATGAGGAGGATTATGAGGATGAGGAGGAGGAGTCAGATAGCTCAGAGGACAGTGATGATGACGGGGATGATGGAGGTGGTGGGAGTGGACATAGATTCTTTTTTGACATCCCATTCAGGACAAGACCTCGCACAGCCAGAGTGGTGGACCAACCAAGTACTTTGGCTCCATAGATCACTATCAGGGCTCCTTCACAGGGACAGATGGATACCTTGCAGGAAAAGGTTTAGACTCTTCGGAGTTAGTTGGCATAGGCGCAGGTGACTATTAGTCAGTTATAGGCACAGGTAGCACAACCACCACTTCCTGACCCACAGATAGCTTAGCTCACAGAAGAGCGGGATAACTTTATACAGTGATGCATTCAGGCAGAGGGAGTAGCATAGAGACTCCTTGGGTCAATTGAGAGCACCTCCATTGGAGAGGTTGTGGCAGAGGGAATGGAGATTGCTCGACAGGAAAAGTACTATCGGATGAGATATTTTGAGGTAGTGTTGCCTGAGTAGAGGATAGCATACATGCAGTTAGGCACTCAGTCAAGGATCCACTCATGCAATCACACCAGGAGTGCCACCAGGAGTGTGGTACAGCCTATTAGATGAGATATTGGGGCTTCAAGAAGTAGAGATCCATAGAGACTGACCACTTCCGGAGGCAGTAACAGTCATGACCCATATCCAAACACCCCTCAGTGATGATGATTGATACCTCTAGTCATTGTATTTTATATATCTTGTTGAAACATTTGATATCCTTGTACACCTGGACATTTGTTTTGATGAGATTTATGATATGTAGTGGTGATTTGATATGCATGTGTTATTGATGGTTTATGATGAATGATTATGTATGCATGTTTATTTCTATATGTTATGATGTTTATAATGATGATGCATTGTGATATGAATTGCAAATGATGATGCTTTCATTTTATTATAATGCAATGATGATATGATATAGGATGTGTTATGATGAAAGGATTTCTAATATGATGATATATGATGCAATCTAAATGATTTTCCTTTATGATGTAAGTAATGAATGCAAGTGTGTAAGATGTAATGATAAATTATTTTAATGAGATGATTATGTCCTAAAAATGATATGCACATGAGATGATAATGATATAATGTAAACTAAATGAATAATTATCAATATGAATGAGACCTAATAATGAAAATGAAAAATGATATAAATGGATATGAAATGAAATGATAATGATGACCTAAATGAAAAGTTATGATTATATCGAGATGTAATAAATGATAATGTGATGAGATGAAAATGATGTAAAATGATGAGTTGAATATTTAATGAAATGTACCGATGAATGCCATGCACATGATGTGAAAATTGTATATATATGAACTAAAATGATCATAATGATGATAATAATAATAATGAATAAATGATATGGATTGGTGTAATAATGGAAAGATGAAATGTAATGATAATAGTAATGATACATAATGTAACACTACCTAATGATATGATGAAAGTGATGTAAAAAAGATGATAACAAAAAGATGATAGCCGAAAAATGATGATATGAAATGAATGAAATGGATGTAATGCAATGAGATGTAATGATATAATATGAAATGACTGATATGTTCTTAATGAATGATTGTGCCCATGAGAATGATATGATATTTGAAGATGGATAATGATCATGATGAACTAGATGAAATCGAATAATAGTAATGATAATAATGAAAATGATGTGAAAATGCAAACATGAAAATGCAATGATAACCTAAATGAATAGTCATTGTGAAATGATATGCAATGAATGATAATGCAATGAGATGCAATAAATGTCCAAGTGTACTAAATTGTTGTTTGAAAAGATATATGAATATTTTTCCAATTTTCAAAAATCTACTTAGACAGCCTCCAAAATGCAAATCAAAATGAATCATGCAGTCCTAGAATGTAGTAATGAAACATTTTTCCTATTTTTCATTCCATGAACCAATGTTGCGCGTGTTTTTCATCATTGAGCCTTTTGATATTTTGAAAGTTAGTACAAGCATCAAAGGGTATGTTAGCACCAATGATGACCTGGGTACTGCTTTCATGATGTTTAATATAAAAATTTAATACAAGCATCGAGGTATAATTGAACCAAGATGACCTGAGTATTGTTTGCATAAACAAACAAAAGTTAATCATTTTCCTATGCAAATTCTGAAATGACATCAATGATACATTGTAGAGCATGTCCCATGAAAAATTTGCATAATACTTTTGATTAGCTTACAGACAGCAAGCAAAGAAAAATCATACTCCTTCCTTGTGATTCTAGTTAAATACATCATTGAACCACTCCAAAGATATGTTATCATCAAATTTCAAAACAATAATTCAACTTATGCTTTAAGTTTGTCATTCATTGTATTTAGATTAAGATCATCCAATTTGTTTCAGTTTTTTGTCAAACAATCATTTAGACTTAGTTTAATTGGACAAGTTTGTTGTCTCTGATATTTTGATTCTTGACACATGTCATTTTCCTTGCCAAAAAGCTCCAAGAAGCGAATTTCCCCCTAATGACCTTGCACTCTAACTCCTGTTAGACACAACTACTGCTAAGGATAATCCTAATCATCAAGCCATGATGAAATCCTTGTCGTTTCCAAGAGATGTTATGATGTATGATGTGGATGTGATGGCTAGGCATGTATGTGATGCCGATGAAAGATAGATATGCAAAATGTATCCCAATAGATGAGAGAGCCAAAAAAAATCACAAACAATGTCTGTTTGCCAGGTTTTCACCATTTGTTTTTATTGCACTTTTTCCTGATTTTATGATTTTATTTTATTTTTTGTTACCAAGATGCCTATTTGCCAGGTTTTCATCAAGGCAACAATTTTTCTCTTTTTGAATTTTTTGTATTTTTTATTTTTTCGTATTTTTGCTCTTTTTGATTTTTTTTGTATTTTTGCTATTTTTTATTTTTTTGTATTTTTTCAAGACTTTTTATAATGTTTTTGATATTTTTCAGGCATAAAACTTCTTCAAGCGAATGTTGTTGTTCAGATCTTCAAACAGGTCCCCTTCTAATGTTGACAACTGATATGCCCCTGATCCATATGCTGCAATGATAACGAACGGGCCCAACCAATTAGGTTCGAACTTGCCTTTATTTTCTCGATCGTGCTGATTATGAGGGTTTTCTTTGAGAACCAAGTCACCCACTTGAAAATTTTGTGGTTTGACTCTGTGATTGTAGTTGCGGGACATAACTTGATGATATCCCTTTAAATGATTAACTGCAGTTTGACGTCGTTCATCAAGCAACTCCAGCTCTTGCAACCTTGATACTTTGTAGTCTTCATCATTGATTAGCCCCTTTAGTGATACTCAAAGTGAGGGAATCTCAACTTCTAGTGGTAGAATAGCTTTTGCTTCGTAGACCAAAGCATAGGGAGTAGCACCTATTGGTGTGTGAATACTTGTTCTATATTCCCACAATGCTGGATTTAATTGGACATGCCAATCACGACTCGCCTCATTCACCGTTTTCTTCAAAATCTCAGAATCATTTTGTTTGAAGCTTCAGCTTGACCATTCCCCTATGGATAGTAAGGTGTAGAGAACCTATGTTGGATGGGAAATCTTTCACATAGTTCATCAACATCCTGATTTTTAAAGGGTCTTCCATTATTTGTGATAATGGAGTTGGGAATACCATATTGACAGATGATATAGTTTAAAATGAATGAAGAAATTTGTTTACCAGTAACATCTATTAGGGGAACAACTTCAATCCATTTAGTAAAATACTTTGTGGCTGTGATAATGAACTTGTTTCCATTTGAAGATGATGGATTTATCTTACCAACTAGATCCAATCCCCACTAAGAGAAAGGCCATGTTGTGGTGAAAGGTTGTAATTCCTAAGCAGGAGCATGAATGAGATTCCCATGAATTTGACATTTTGCACATTTCTTAACAAAAATGAATGGTTCCTTCTCCATGGTCGGACAGTAGTAACCCAATCTAACAAGTTTCTTTGCTAAGGTTAGTCCACTTGAGTGTGTTCCACAAATGCCACCATGTACCTCTTGTAAGGCCTTTTCTGATTCATCATGTTCGAGACATCTAAGGAGGGTACCATCCCAACCATGATGGTATAATACATTAGCAATTAAGGTGTAACGAGAGGATTGACAAATGAAATTCCTTTTCTGATTTGTAGACAAGTCTAAAGGTAAAATTGTATCCTTTAGGTAAGTATAGATTTGGCTGTACAAGGGAGAATCAAAACTGGTTAAGTGGCTAATGATTTGAGTTTTTGGATTATCATAGGCGAGAGAAAACAATTGTTCCACCAGGAAATCATATCGTGCTTGATTCTCTGACAACTAGAGTAGAGATGTGATTGTAGCCATAGCATTCGCAACTTTATTATCAATACGTGGAATTTGTATGAACTTGATATCAACAAAGTATTTCTTGAAATCGTCCACCATCCTTTTGTAAGGTATCAACTTGTCATCCTTAGTGTGATATTCATCATTGATTTGATTTATAACCAGTTGTGAATCACCAAAAGCTTGAAGTTCTATGATTTTCCAGTCTACTACAATTCTCATTCCAATTAACAATGCCTCATACTCAGCTATGTTGTTTGTGCAAGGGAACATTAGCCGATAAGATTTTGGAATTGTATGTCCTTGAGGAGTAATGAAAATAATACCTTCCCCTGAACCATGTTGAGTGTAAGAACCATCAAAGTAGAGTTCCCATGACTACTTAATAGCTATTATGAATACATCTGCATCAAGAAAATCAATGTGTATGGGGTGTTCTACTGGCACTGGTGCTTCTACTAACTTATCTGCGATTACCTGTCCTTTTATAGCTTTGTGATCCACATAATGAATGTCAAACTCACTCAAGATCATGACCCATTTAGCCAACCTTCTAGTTAAGGTTTCCTTACTTAGGAGATATTTGAGTGGATCAATCTTAGCCACAAGCTTTATTGTATGAGCTAGCATGTAGTGTCATAAATTTTGAAAAGTGAACACTACTACTAAGCAATATTTTTCAATGAAGGTGTAATTTAGCTCATGCCTTGTCAAATTTTGACTGATGTAATATATTGCTTGCTCCTATCTTGAGTTATCTTCCTGTGCCAATAATGCTCCTAGGGACACTTATGTGGTAGAAATATACAATATAAGTGGTGCACCTTGCACTGGTGGAATCAACATTGGTGGATTCATTAGATAATGCTTTATCTGATCAAATTCTACTTCACATTTGTCTTCCCATTTAAATGGAACATTCTTGTGTAAGAGATGAGTAAATGGTAGACTTTTATCTGCCAATTACACAATGAATCTTCAGATGGATTGTAAACATCCCTGTAAAGAGCTTAGTTGATTAATATTCCTTGGTGATGGCATATTAATAATTTCTTGTACCTTAGTTGGATCCACCTCAATTCCCTTTTTGGACACAATATATCCCAGCAACTTTCCAGATTTCACTCCAAAGACATATTTCTTTGGATTAAGTCTCACTTAGAATTGCTCCAATCTTTTAAAAAAATTAGATAAGATAGCTATGTCTCCTTCCCTAGTATTAGATTTGGTGAGGAGATCATCTACATAATCCTCCATGAATGTATGCATCATATCATGAAAAATTATATTCATTGCATGCTGATAGGTAGCTCCTACATTTTTCAACCCAAATGGCATTACGTTCCAGCAATAGGTACCCCAAGGATAGGTGAACGTTGTTTTGTCCTGATCTTTGGGTGCAATATTTATCTGGTTGTATCCAGAAAATCCATCCATTAATGAATACATTGCATGTACAATAGTTAAATCAATGATCATATCTATTTTTGGCAGAGGAAAATCATCCTTGGGACATGCCTTGTTCAAATCCTTGAAATCTGTACAAATTTTGATTCTTCCATCCAACTTTGAAATAGGTACGATACTGGAGATCCATTCTGCATAGTCGATAGACCGAATGAATCTGACATCTACAAGTTTCTTTAACTCCTCTTTAACCAATAATGCAACATGTGGATGCATTTTTATGAGTTTCTGCTTCACAGGTTTTGCTCCCTGTCTGATAGATAGATGATGCATGATGAGATATGGATCTAATCCAGGAATATCTGTGTAGGACCATGCAAAATTGACTTCATTGTTCTTGAGAAATTATGTGAACCCTAGTATTTCCTCTTTTATTAGAGATGTAGCAAGTTGTAAGACTTTGGTCTATTCTATAGTACCTATATTGAGTGCCTTTGTTGGTTCTATTAGAATAGAAGACCTTTCCTAGTAATGTTCTGGGAGAGTGTCAAGTTTCCCATCCTCTAGTGCCTTTGAAAGGTTTTCACTATTGGATACGCTTTTTATTTTTCTCTTTTCTTGATCTAATATTGCCTTTGTTAGGTTTTCACCATTAGATCTTTCTTTTATGTTATTTATTTCATAGCTAAGAAAATTGGCACTTTCCTATCAAAAAATTTGATCTTGTGATTCCCTGGTGGAACTTGTTTCCGGTTGGGATGAACAGAGGAAGTTTATGATGGTGTCATCATTTGGAAAAGTTGGGATATCAATGGGTGAAATTTTTTCCCAATCAATGAGTTTAGGATGGACCAAAGGAAATGGATCATTAGGATGAGTAAGGGGGTCATGATGTTATTATTAGCTTCGTTATGAGAAAGATCTAGGATGGTATCCTCCTATGGATGATCTATCTCACTTTGAATCGAATCATTCTCACTCGAGTCATGATCGCTTAGTAGAATGTAATCAAGTGGAGGACTTGAGCTTTCCCCTTGTAGGAATGTGGGTGTGAATTTGTGTATGAAATCCAACTTTTTATCCCTCCAAAATTTATCATCAAAGATGGTGTCCCATTCATATTCATTGGAGTCAGTATCAGAATTATTGTCTTGAATTCTCAAAATTGTTTCAGCTAACTCCTCATTGAACATTCTTTGTACCACTTCTTCCTTTGTATCTTCACCATATCCTAAACCGGTTTTATCCTTTGGGTGCATCTGTTTTATTTGGATAGGTTCAAAAATTCCCTCCTTTCTTTTACCTATAGGGCCATTTCCTTCATAACCCATTTGTTGCATTATTGCATAACCTTTTCCATATTGCTCTGTGGGTAACTTGACGTGTACTGATTCTTCTTCATCTTTATAGAGCCAATCAAGGATAGCTCTATCTTTCATTTCATTTTCTTTGATAAATACTCCATTAAACTTGGTGATGGGAACTGAAGCTAAGGCTAAAGCTATTGCAGCCTGTTGTATGGATGTTGATGGTTGACCATGGGATCTTGGAGATATGGGTAAATTAGAGAGACATAAGGAATATTCTCCCACCCCATCATCTTTCAATTTTAGCTTGGTGCCAAAATTACTTATCATTTCTCTTGCTTGTTCATTGTATTTGGAGGTAGAAATGGCCAAAGCCTCTCTATTATGTGGGATGAATGTTTCTTGAGTTGCTCTTAGATTAGAACAAGTTTGATTGCTAATGTGATCAGCTATTCTTGTTACTTCTTTTCCCTCATATGGAAACTTCAAGCATTGATGATAAGTAGATGAAACAGCTTGCATGTCATGGATCCATGGATGACCTAAGAGTATGTTATAGGATAGATCCCAATCTAGAACCTGACAAAAGGTATTCTTCACAACAAGTCCCACTCTGATTGGTAGCATGATGAGGCCTTTGGAAGCTCTTTCTTCATCATCATATGCCTTGATTGTAATCTTCCTTCATGGATCTATAGATTCTTCTGAATATCCCAAAGCAAGGACCAATTTTAAAGTACAAATGTTTAATTTGTCTCCCCCATCTATTAGGACACATCTAATTTGGGCTTTGTGAACCATAACCTCTAGGTAAAGTGATGAATTATGCGGATGGGTCATGGATGAGTCATCCTTCTCAATAAAGGATAAACATTTGGATGAGGAAAAGTGTCCCACCATGGCTTGAAATTTATTGATATCCAAATCAGGAGACATAGTTGTGTCAACAAGTGCTTTTTCTAGAATGTCCTTATGTGCGGGCGATACTTTTAAGAGCTCCAAGATAGAAATTTGAACCGATGTTTTTCGTACTTGATCGACCAAATTGTATTGACTTGGATGGGGAATTTCCACTTTAGATGAGCTTCCTTTTACAATGATTTTGGCTTGTCCCCTTTTCGTAGTGTTGACCTCTCAATATTCTTGCTTACCTTTGATTCTAATAGTATTGATTTGTTGATCGTCCATGTAAATATGATTGATAATGGTGTTGTGGACATGATTAACATTCTTTCCCTTGTCCCCTGAAGATTCCCCATTTTTATAATTGGGGAGAGGATCCTTGAACGCCTGATGGTTATCATTGGCATTGTGTCCTTCAACTGTGATGGTACGATTATCAATCAAATCCTAAACAATATTCTTTAACCCTTGGCAATTATTTGTCCTATGACCTTTACACCTATGATATTCACAAAAGTGTGATTCATTCTACGATGATGGTTTAACTTGAGTCTCATAATCTCTTTGTGGTGGCAATGTAATAGCATTTTGATTCAATAGTTCTTTAAGAATGGGCTCTAAAGACTGGCCCAAGGGAGTAAAACTCCGTCGATTTGACAAATATGAAGATCTGGGTGCATTTGAATTTTGATTATTGCCAAAATTATTTCCATGATTATTGGTCACATTCCCTTGATTGAAAATATTGCCTTGGGTACTAGAATTTCTAGTGTTATTGCTACATTGGACACCTAATACATTAAGAATAGTAGGCTTCACATTCACATTGTTAGCATCTACTACCCCATCATTCACAACATTTTTCTTTTGAGTCCAATATCATGACTTGTCATTGTTGTTACCATTGTTGTTGTTGTATGAATTTGGAATTTCTTTATTGAGTTTTAGAACTCCATGCTTGACCAAGGCACCTTCAATAGTAATCACATTTTCAATCAATTTTTCAAATTATTGGGGATAGTGAAGGTTTAGTCTGTAACTCATCTCTTGATTCAGACTATCAATGAAGATCTCCATCTTTTCTATTTCAAGAATAGGACGGGAGTATCTGGAAAACACCCTTCTCCATCTTTGTAAAAATGTGGTGAAGGATTCTCTTACCTTTTGTTTCACCTTACACAAATCAAGCATGGTTATCTGGTGTTGGATATTGTAGGAGTATTGCAATATAAATTTATTAACTCCTCAAATGTTCTAATGGGGGGAGTGATCTTTGAAAGCCACTCCATAGATTTTCCACCCAGACTTCATGGAAACAATCTCATTAAGTAGGTATTTTTATGAGAAAATTCTAAGCTTATATTTCAAAAATCCCTTACATGTTCAATGGGGTCGGTTTTCCCATTATATCTATCAAACTTAGGGATTTCGTAATGTTTTGGAAAAGGAATCATTTGAAGACTCCTATCAAATGGATATGGACATATATCATCCAAAACATACTTCTTTTTTGTACCCCCTTGGATTTCCTTTATTTTCCCTTGTAATGCTTTTATCTATTGAGTAAGAGCATTAAAATCATTAAGAGGGGTTTTAGGATTCTCTTTAATCCCTTCCGTGTCAAAATTGGTAGGTAACTTATCTCCTTGATTAGCTAATGAAAGGAAATATCTTCCCTTGTTTCATTCCAAAATCCTTTCCATAAGAGTATGGAATTGGGGATCCTGTTCTGCTTCTTGGAGCTTCTCTTCCGCTATCTCTTTAGTATTTGAATTATGAAAGGGATTCTCTTCCCTATCACTATTATCACCCATTTTGCTTATTGTACTTTCCCTTTCATCTCTTTCTATGTGATTTCGAGATCTTGTGACAACAGGCATAAGCTTTTGCCAAATTTTTACTAACTTTGATCAAAAGAATGAAATAGTGCAATTTTGATGGATATGAAAGTCGGGATAGAATGAAGATTCTATGACTTGTGATATTTCTAATCTTTAGCTCATGATTCCCTGATTGAAAGGATGATAATCCTATTTGTGGGAATTAAACCAAAGATAAAAAATAAAGATGATTTTTCAATTTGTGAGGTTTGATCGTAGCATTGTAAAAATAAGGATTTGTGATAAATGCCTAATATCCTCGAGTTCTATATTGCAGAAATTGATTAGGGTGATTAGAGTATACAATTGCAGGCCAAGGAATGTAAGAGGAATGAATACGCTAACTGTGATTATGCCTTTGAGAAAGGGCTCTTCTTTGAAATAAATCTCATGAGTATAACAGTTCTACAGCATAATCGTCAGTGAAACCTCTAACAAAGTCGTGATATCGATGAATAAAGGTTCAGTGTTCAAGCAAGACCTTTCAACTTTGGTATAGAAATTTCCTCTTTTTCAATAACTTCTTATAATTGAGAGATTTCTTTGGCTTCTTAATCTTCTTCTCTAGGAACTTCTTGGGAAAATTTGCAAACTTCCAAACCCTAAGCATAGGAAAAGACTAGACTAAGATGACTGATTTCTAAGTGTCAGAAAATTACTCAGACTCGGAACATAGATGCTCTAAATTTTTTAGCAGATGTGCTAAAAGATCCAACCTATGCACTAGACTGTTGCAGGTATGCGCTAAAACAAAGCACAAATGCGTCGAAACAGAGCATGAATGTGCCGAAACAAAGCATAGATGCGCTAAAATAAAGCATGAATGCACCGAAATAGAGCATGAATGTGCCGAAATAGAGCATAGATGTGCTAAAATAGAGCACAAATGCACCAAAACAAACCAAGGATGTGCTAAACTATCCAATTATTTTTTTGAGACATACATGTTTTGACAGTTTGATGTTTTCGGATGATCTTAATCTGATTTAAATGTGAAAAACATGACATATACTTGTTTTGTAAATCCTAAAATCTAAACAAAGAATGTATGTTCTTGATATTTTCACGGGTATTGAACAAGATAAGAATTTTAGACAGACTCACTCTTAGTTGTCAAATAGGTCATCATAGGAATCACAGCGCACAGCTTAAAACTGCGTTGACTCACATAGTCGTGTCACCCCCTAGAGGGCGCCTGTGTTTTTGTCTTTTCCAGGTGCATACTCAAGGTTATATTTCTTGATCCCTTAAGCAAAAAATCCATGGCGATTATATGGTGAGTGTCTTGGGGGCAGATTCTTCCCTCCCATTGCACTATGATTGAAATGATGTTTGGATACTGACACGACTGGCTTTCTACACTATGGTTCATAGTAAAGGTTTATGTTCGGCATGGCAATAGATAAACTCCCTTAGGAGACCTCCCAATCTTTCAGAACAAAGATTTTGGGGATGGTTATCTTGCTCACTTCCTTTGAATATGGGTTTCCCCAAAATTCACTTTTGATTAGAGTGGGTTGGAAAACTTGGCTTTGGTTGTTCTCACTTAGGTTGTTCCTGTACGGTGCATACTTTTTCCCACTACGACGGGCCTTCTAAAGGATGTGATAAAACATGAATTGCATAAAATGAAAAAGGTAAGTCTAGTGTTCTAATCACCCAGTAAAGGGGAGAGCATATACCTATTATCCAACAATCACAGCAAACAAATGGTTCAATTTTAAATCCAAATGACAATTTTCTATGCTAAGTGAAGATTTTGCTTCACAACAAATATTGGATTCATTTTAACCAACATAAAATAAAGTTTGGTGACTATCCTAGGATTGATAAATTCTAGTTTCTAAATGTCTATCCTAGGATTGCTTCATTTTACTTTAAAAACCGAATTGAAAAAAATCCTCTCCGCAAATGGTGTTGGAATCAGAATTTAATTTTTTACAACCTCTGTATGTGCTAAAATAGGCCACCAATGTGCTAAAATAGGTCGTCTATGCGCTAAAACAGTCCATGGATGCGCTAAAACAGTACATGGATGTGTTGAAACAGTTCATCAATGCACTCAAAAAGTCCTAGAATATGTGTTCTAATTAGAAAGTAAACTAACACACCAATGAAACATTAGATTGAAAGAAACTAATTTAGAAAATACAAATGCAAACACTAAATAATAACAGCTCCTTCAAATTCGTCCCATTGTTCTGTATCTCCAAGGATTCGATTCAAGATACTGGCTCTCAGTTGGTTTAAGCAACAAATTTTAGAATGACAACTTAGGAGAACAAGATTGATGTAAAATGCATGTCCATTGCTAATGATTTTAAGCTATGAAATTGAAGAACTTAAAATGCTATGATATTGCTAAAATGTTGATATGCTGATTCGAATGCAACTATAGTAACTATGCATGAAATCTAGGATGAAATCTACTTACCAAATGACTGTATTTATAGATTTTCAAGAGGCAAGAATCTAGTTGGCGAAGATCAACAATTGAGTTTCAAACCTGTCAAGATGAACGGTGTGAGATTCTGGAAGTTGAGAGAAAGATGGAAGGTTGAGAGAAAGATGGAGAATTTTTTCAACCCATGAAACTATCTTCATTCAAAATGGAGACAAGCATGGCATTTGTCTTTTCATTAATTGAAAAGTTAGTTGAAAATTGAGGATAAATGCCAATTAAATAAATGAATATATTTAATTATATGTGACATGTATTTTGGAAACTTCTATAATTAAATAATTAATATTTAATTATGTGAAAGGTGAAAAAGATATGTAATTAAATATTTATAATATTTAATTATGTGAGGTGTTGGATGAATTAGAAGAATATTCCATAATTCGAATTTAAACATTCAAACTTTAGAAATAAGATGATAATTCAATAAATAAATTATGAAATTTATTTAATTTAATTAAGAGGAAAATAGCAATAATTAAATAAACTTATTTATTTAATTAAACTAGAAGAATTAGAAAAATGAACGATATAAATAAATAATTAAATTTATTTATATGTAGATGACTTTAGAATATTAATTAAATAATTCATATTTAATTAATTAACAGGTTTGATTAACCATGACCATTTTTAGATGTGTACAGTAGGGTTTGAATGCAACAATGAATAAATGGTCTTCAATCTTCTTTCAATCTCATTCAAATTTGTAACCACTTAAATATGATTTCCTTGAAGGACTAAAGTCATGCACATTTCTTCAAGGCTCGATTGTAACTTGGCTTGGTTTCTTTTGAAGACCTACAAGTGTTAGTCCTCACAAACAAAATGTTTGCATAAACATGATAAAACTCACATAAAACTTGTCATGATGCTTTGATAATGAAATGTTGTAATATCTCTGCTCTTGAATGTCCTTGACTTGATAATAATTGCTTGATCACCAATATTTCTAATAATTTCTTATTAGTTTTTGAATGGTGATATGACTAGGTATTTATATGTAATTAATCTAATTTCCTAAAAAATAAATATTGATAACTGACATTTGAAATTTAAAAATTCAAATAATAAAATGCAAAATATGACATATTAAAAATTAGAGGAAAAATAGGTGGACAAAGGCACCCAAAGCACCATTGTCCCAACCCTATTTTCCAAGGTGTAAAGCATTGAGAGAAAAATATTAAATGTTTGCCTTGGTTTTGTACATGTGATTTCTTGATAAATGCTCAAATGGACATAATGTATAATTGAGGAAATTATTTATACAATTGTTTCCATACACATATGAGGAAGAAAAGTCTAGTGTGAAATTATCATGTGTGACAATTTACAACACTAGAAATTGATATTAAAAAAATGTGACAAACCTAATGGGGAGCATGCTCAAGATTATGTCAATTTTTTTACAATTTGCAAAAACACATATTTGGATGTTGAAAAGTCACTCCACACCTTTGGGTTGGAATCCCAAGGAAAATCCAAGCCAAATTCTTATAAATTTCTAAAGAAAATAAAATTCCAATGTGTTATAATGTGCTCATGTTATTTGAATTCTTTCATAGAACACGAGTGCATTATAACATACTCATGTTATGTTTTTCTTTGAGAAAATTTCTCTTTATTTTTTCCTTCTCTTTCAGTGAAACTATATACATGTAATATAGCTTAAAGTATAAGAAAGTAAATGTCCATATATAAATGTATAAGTTGACATTTATATATAGACTATAATTTCTTATACTTTAAGTTATATTTCATTTATATAGTTTTAGGATGTTTGAGAGAGTTTCAAATCAAATTATCATTTTTAGAAGACCTTATAATTTTTTAGACAGTTAAATTTCACTAATCAGTATGTCAAATTTTAGTAATTAGGAGGCCAAATTTTAATAATCAGAAATTTGTATCATCTTTCTCTCTCTATCTCACTCATTATTTATCCATTAGACTCTAGACCTCTTTCTCACTATCTCCATCTCTTTATCTGACTCTCTCCCTTAGCTAAAGAACTACCCCTCTACCTATCCACCCTTCTCTCTCTTCCTCCTTCCCCCTCTCTCTCACAGCTCCCTCTCTCTCCCTCCATACCTATCCCTCCTTCTCTCCTTCCCTCTGTACTTCTCTCTATCTCCCCATTCCCTCTCTACCTACCTCTAAATCCATATCTCTCTCTCTCTCACACACACACACACTCTCTCTCTCTTTATATATATATATCACCATTCTCTCTCACTCTCTCATTGTCACTCTCTCCTCTCTCTCTCACCTCTTTCTCCCTCACTACCTCCTGTCCTCTCTACTATATTTCTATCCTCTCCATCCCTCCCTCTCTCTACTCTCTATCTCACCTATCCCTTTCTACCTCTCCCTCCTCCCCGCTCTCTCTTTCTCATTCTCTCCTTCTCTCTCTCTACTCTCTATCTCACCACTCTATCTCCATTATCTCACCACTCTATATCCATCTCACTCTCTCTCCCTCCCTCCCTCCCTCCCTCTTTCCCTCTCTACTCTCTCCATCTCACTTATCTCTCTATTTTTCTCTCTATCTCACCTCTCTCTCACCTATTTCTCTCTCTCCCTACCTCTCCATCACTCTCTCCTTCCCTATCTACTTCTCTCTATTTCTCCTCTCCCTCTCTACCTAAATCTCCCTCCATCACTCCCTACCACTCTCTCTCCACACCTATCTCTTCCTCCATTTCTCCTTCCCTCTCTACTCTATATCTCCCCTCTCTCTTTATAGGTACATGTCCCTCTATCAATCCCTACCACTCTCTCTACCTAACTCTCTCTCTCCCTCTACACCTCTCTATCTCACCTCTCTCTCCCTCCCTACCTCTCCCTCCCTCCATCATTCCATCTTTGTTTATATTTATCTCTCCTCTCCCTCTCTCTAGTTCTCTATCTACCTTTCCCTCCCTACCCCCTCTTTTTATCTCTCCTCTCCCCCTCTCTACCTACCTCTCCTTCCCTCCCTCCCTCTCTCTACCTCTCCTTCCATCCCTAATTATCTCTATCTCTCCTTTGCCTCTCTCTACCTATATCTCCCTCCATCACTCCCTACAACTCTCTCTCTACACCTCTCTATATCACCTTTTTCTCCCTCCCTACCTATCTCTCTCTCTCTCTCTCTCCCTCCCTTCCTCTCACTCTTTCTCTCTCACCTCTCCTTCCCTCTCTACTTCTCTCTATCTTACTATTCTCTCCCTCTCTCTTTGTCACTCCCTCCTTTATCCCCTATCTCTCTCTCCCTCTCTCTACTTATCTCTATCTTACCTATACTTCTTTACCTCTTTCTCCCTCCCCCTCTCTCTTTCTCATTCTATCTCTACTTATCTCTATATCACCTATCCCTCTCTACTTTTCCCCATCTCACCCATCCCCCCTCTCTCTACTTTTTTCCCATCTCACCTATTTTATCTCTTCTTCCTTATCTCTCTATCCCTCCCTCCCTCAGTCTCTAATTATCTATATCTCTCCTCCCTCTCTCTGTCTCTACTTCTCTCTATCTCCACTCTTCATTGCTCCATCCATATCTCTATATCTTCATGTAGGAAGAGGTAAGTAGAGAGAGGTAGTGATCAAAAGAGGAAAGGAGAGGTAGGTATAGAGGGAGAGGGGACATAGAGAGTAGATAGGGAATTCCATGGGAGGTAGGGAGGGATACAAAGAGATGGATAGAAGTGATATAGATAAGTAGAGAGGAAAGGAGAGAGAGACAAAGAGAGAGAGAAAAAGAGAAATAGAGATGGAAGGAGGGACATAGGAGTAAGGAGAGATAGAGAGGGAAGAAAGGAGGGAGGGAGTAGGGAGGGAGAGAGAGGTGAGAGAAAAAAAATTAGAGGGAAGGAGAGAGTGAGAGAGAGGTGGGTAGATAAAATTAGAGAGGGATTAAGGGAGACGTAGAGAGGGGTATGTGATATAGGGATAAGTAGAGAAGGAAGGAGGAAGGGAGATATATTGAGAGATTGAGAGAGAGAGAGATGGAATGAGGGAGGGACATAGAGATACAAATAAGAAAATAGGGAGGGAGAAATCAAGGAGGGAAAAGGGAGAGAAGGAGATAGAGAGGGATAGGTGATATAGATGTATGTAGGGAGAGAGATGTGGGATAGAGAGAAGTAGAGATGAAAGGAGAGAGTGAAAGAGAGTGAGAGAGATGGAAGGATAGGTAGAGAGGGATAGGTGAGATGGAGAATGGTGAGATAGAAAGTAGAGAGGGAAGGAGAGAGTGAGAGATAAAGATGGGGGAGGAAAAGAGATGATATATAGAGAATCATAGAAGGAAGGATAAGGTGGCAAGATTTAGAGAGGGAGGGGAGAGAGGGAGACATAGGGAGGGAGGGAGGAAAGGAGAGAGAGGGGAGAAGGAGGGAGAAATAATTAGGGAGAGAGTAGGGAGGGAGAGGGGTGAGCTAGATAGTAGAGAGAGGAGAGAGATGGGAGAGAGAGATTAAGGTGATATAGAGAGAAACAAAGAGGAAAGTAGGAAGGTAGGGATATTGATATTGAGAGAGAGAGGTGGGGGAGGATGGAGGGAGAGAGAGATTGAGGGAGAAGTAGGGATGGAGTGAGAGATGAGATAAATAGAAGTATATAGAGAGAGGGGGGATGAGAGGGAGAGGGAGATAGAGAGAAGTAGAGAGGGGAGGAGGGAGGGAGGGTGAGAGATACAAGGAGAGAGAAGTGATATAGACATAATTAGAGAGATAGGTGATAAAGATAGAAGCAAAGAGGGAAGGATGAATATGGAGATATTGAGAGAGAGAGGGAAGGAGGGAAGGAGGGAAAGGTAGAGAGGGATAGGTTAGATAGAGAGAAGAAGAGAGGTAAGGTGGGTGGGAGCAAGTAGGAGAGAGAGAGAAGGAAGAGATAGAGAAAATTACAGAGAGAATAAGGGAGGGAGGGAGAGAGAGAGGTGAGATAGAGAGAAATAGAGAGGGAAGGAGAGGGAGGGGGGAAAGAGGGAAGAATAAGTAGGGATGAATAGAGAGGTGAGATAAATAGAAGTAGAGAGAGAAGGGAAGAGAGATAAAATGATGAAATAGTGAGTAGATATGAAAGGAGAGATAAATATGGGTGAGAGAGAGAGAGTGGAGGGAGGGAGGGCGAGGGAGAGAGGGAGATAAGTGAGAGAGAATTAGAGAGAGAGGTGATAGGGATAGAAGTAGAGAGGGAAGGATGAAGGTGGAGAGATTGAGAGAGAGAGGGAGGGAGGGAGGGAGGGAGGGAGGGAGGGGGAGAGAGGGATAGATTAGATAGAGAGAAGTAGAGAGGGAAGGTGGGTAAAAGGAAGAGAGCGAGAGGGGGAGATAGGGAAGGAAGGAGGGAGGGAAAGAGGTGAGATAGATAGAAATGGAGAGGGATGGAGAGAGAGAGAGATGGATGGAGATAGATAAAGAGAATTCAAGAGGGAGGAGGGAGAGAGGGAGAGAAAAGTGAGATAGAGACAATTAGAGAGAGAGAGGTAGAGAGGGATAGGTTAGATAAAGAGAAGTAGAGAGGGAAAGTGGGTAGGAGGAAGGAAGAGAGAGTGGGGGGAGAGAGAAAAATAGATTGAAGGAGGGAGGGAGACAGAAAGAGAGAGTTGATATAGAGAGAAGTAAGAAGTATAGATTGAAGGGGAGAAAGAGAGAGAGAGAGTCAAATAATGGGATGAAGATAGTGAGAGAGGTCTAGAGCATAAGGGATAAAAATGAGTGAGATAGAGAAATATTTTAAGCACTTGAGATCACTCATCTAAATAAATCATTAATAGAGAGATTGCATGTTTGAATGTCCACTTTGAAATTGTTTGAAAAAAACCTTAATCAATTTTGTCAAAAATTCAACACCTCACAACCCACACCAATGCTTGTGTCATCACCACTACAAAACAACCAATCATCCTCATTGTAGACACTAAAAATTGGGCTAGGCCTGCGAGTACCATTTTCAACATTATTTATAAACGTCCATGGTCACGATTAAATAATATTAATTATTTAATTACTTTCTAAACACATATTTCTTCTATTAATTAAATAGCTTTAATTATTTAATTAATTCATTATGACCTTTTATTCAACCTTGATTTATTAAATAAATCTTATTTATTTAATTACGTCGCTAAATAATTAATTCTCTTTCTGAATTAAATAATTTATTATTTAATTTACCCTTTATCATATTTCGACTAAAATTAAATATTCATTTAGAATTATTTAATTATTCAATTAACCTTTTCAATAGTCAATTGAATAAATCATTATTTATTTAATTAAATCCTTAAATTTTGAATGTTGAATTAAATAAACATTTAATTCATAAAACTTTATTTGTAACATATTCTTCTAAATTTAGATAATTTTTTAAGTTATCTAAGTATTTATCTTATTCGACTTGAGATCTATTTGAAGCAATTAGTTATCTCCTGATGCAACATGTGATCGTCTTTGCAAAGACACTCTCTATCATAACTAGTCATTTGTTTAGTTCTAACTCTTATGAATGAGCATATTTATTAATTAAATATCTTTATTTAATTAATTAATTCATGTGTGCATTTGGACAAATCGTTCTCCAAATTCTATCTTTATCCTTTTCATTCAAACTCTTATTCTTCTAATTTTCGAATACTTGCAACTAGAGATTAATTCATTTATTTAATCTTGATCTCTTATTGTTTCAATTTTTGAATAGTCTTAACACCAGATTAAATTATTATTTAATTTAATCTTCATCTTGTAGAATTTTCCAACTCACGTTCTAACTGACACAAATCTCACATTGCATGGAATTCATCAATCTCGATCATTGATCTCTCTTTCAAATCTGAGCCGACCATTAGAAAGCCTGTTTTCTATAAATTGACTCACTTTTGTCATTATTCCTCCTCTCGAAATCAATATACTTTGGAAGCAACTCATAATATTTGATATTTTTTTATAATCGCATACATACAATGGCTATACTTGCACACTTATTGAAAATATTAGGGTAATTATACTACAAAAGGAAAAATGGAGAAGGACAATAGAGATAATTCGAAGGAGTGGACAGATATTCAATGAGAGTGTTTTAGTTATTGCTTTGTTGTTTAATGTAGGTTATATTAATGTTTATATGCTTTAACTAGTTTTTTCCAGTAGTTTTCCTATGTTACATTTGGTGAACCCGACGTGAAGACATTCATCTTTGCAAATCCGTAAACATTTTTTGATTTTTTTTGTAGGTATCATACGGAATGACGCATTTGATAGAAGAAATGACAATTGTTGTTAAGAACCGCAACTAAAAAATCTTGAGACACATCTGACAATATTTGACGCATATGTGGCTTTCTGCGATGCAATTGACTAATGAAACCCACAACACATTTGCTTCATTAAACGACGCATCTGACTAGTAAGATTTTCTAAGTTTATTTTCTTATTTTATGTTTTTTATTTTCGTTTTATTTTAGCTAATGTTTGATTTGTAGCGTGTGATTAAGGAGTTAACATAGTGTTTGCAGGATGTAAGTGTAGAATAATTTTTTTCGAAAAACCCTCTTGCAGAATGACTGTCGAAGAATTTTTTTTGCAAAACTACTAATGAATTTTCTACAGGACAAGAATCAAAGAAATTTTTTTTTGAAACAAATTGTTTGGTAGATTAGAAAATTTTCATTTGGATTAAAATTAACCACTATCTTTCATGCCTATACATGTTTAGATTAGAACCTTGATTCAATATATCAAAGTATCCTCTCCCCTTATGCATTTGTGTGATCCTAGGTGCAAGAGAACCGGTTACTGACTCTAGAAATTGGACCTACGTTGGTGGTTAAGAGTAACCAACGTGACTCAAACTAGTGACAAGCTTTTTCGCGGAGCCACTCCCAACTGGTATACAAATTCTAATGCTCGAGGAAACTTGGTATTATAGAGATCCCAACGGACAAGCATTTGACTCCCCAATACCCTTGTGGTGCATCGAAACCTGCAAAGCGTAACCTCTGCAAACTAGGATGATATTGCCTCTCACATGGCTCTCTGAATGGGTGTCTAAACTAAAAAATCCAATTTGTTGTAGTTAAGCCAAAACCCCTATCTATTTACTAGTGCAGCAGGTTAAACCTGTGAAGCCATCTCACATTTTTACGATTCATTGTAGAGATGAGAAGTATTCCATGGGAGTTTCATGGTTATTGTAGCTTGGCTACTCCAAGAAGTGTGTGTCATGGAGGGGAGCCAGTGGGGTCAAGATACTAGTCATACACCTTGAATATACGTAGCTAGGGAAACCCAAGTGAGAACTTAGTAAATATTGTCACTACCAGCTTAGGAATTGTACATGTTTTCCAGTTTTTAACATTATCATACACATCGAAACTAAAAACACAATATTTTTCATTTGTCTTAAATTTTCAAAATTTGATCACCAAACTAAGTCAGTCAAAAAACTTGTCAACAAAAAACCACATCTGAAAATTGAGTCGCATTTGATAAATAGAAAACCACATGTGTAATATCGAGTCACATCTGTTAAACCAAAAACTGCATCTCCATGTCCACAAAGTAATGTCCACTTTCAATTTTGAGTCACATCTATCTTTAAAGGTCGCATTTTCCATTTGAGTCACATCTATTAAACTTTTAGCCACATCTGTTAGGATAAGTCGTATTTTCCTGTCAAAAAAAATAAAACCAAAACTAGTTTTCATCAAAGAGTTGCATATGCAATACACTACGCATCTATCAATTTTAGTGACACATCTACAAACTGAACCGCAATTGACTGTCAACAAGAATCTCAAAATTGTAAATCACTTTCCAAAAAAAAAATTGTCATTTTAACCTTTGTTTCTCATAGATAATCTTGGACAAAAACCACAAAATTTCTCAAAAATTTGCATTATTCATTTTTAGGTATCCTTTAAGTTTTTAGAGATAGATGTCTTAGTTACAAAACTTAGGAATTTGCATATCTTAGAATACGTCAACTTTTCGCATTATTGGAAAAATCCACATCTCAACAGTCTAAGTCATTGAACCTAGTCATTTTATCTTATTAGTGAATCCTTCCAGCTCATCAGTCTAGTTTGGAAATTAACCTTATCATTTGGTCCTCGTCCTACATCAGGTTCCTTGATAAAGTTAAGTTAAGCCTTGGTTACTCCATAGGTAGAAGGTAGTATTCTCTTAGGATTATTTACCATCATTTTGCATATTGTCATCCTAGCGTACGTCATTTTAGACATCCTTTATTTGTCAAGAAAATACCAAAAACATAGACTAGATCATATCATTTTAGGTATAGTTTGCATCGCCTCATCTTGAGCAACATTTTCATGGTTGAAAAAAGGTCTAGAAAGAAACAAAAAGAGATGACAGACTCATGGGACTTCATCAATCCTTTCAAAAACCAACCATCAAGGATAGAGATACCACACAAAAATTTGCTTGAAAAATTTGTCACTAGAGACACACATGAAAAAATTTATGTAGAAGATGTAGACGCGGCTGTCCAAGATCTTGAATTCGCATCCTTTATGGGTGAGTGTTTGGAAAATGATCCTTAAATATATTTGGCAAAGCTACTAGTAGAAGGTGCCACACTACCTCCAGGATTTGACATCCACAAAATACAGCCTTCATCTGCATAACCAATGCAAACCATGACATCGAGTGTCTCTATTCCTCAAATTACCATAGCAATACCAACTGGCATACCCACTCAAATTGCCTCAATTGTAAACACAACACCATTTGGTATAACACAGCGCCTAACATTTACTACGGGAGCATCCTCATCAAACCCCTTTAGCACAAACGCCACTAGTAAAATACCCAAAGTTGGCATGAACACAACACGAGCTATACCCTATATCAACACCAGTACCGCCATTCCACACACAACGGCTACACAAACATGACATATTCCTTTACCAAATCAAAACATTCAGACATGACATATTCCTACACCGAATCAGAATATTCAAACAAGACATATTCCCTCACCAAATCATAATCTGTCACAGAATATTGCATTTCAGAACACTTACATCAATCCAAAAAATGCAACCAACATACAAGTAGATTTTCTCCAAAACCAGATGCAAGCTCTCCAACAACAAATGGACACTATGTAAATGTCAGGTAAATGAACTATCTTAGTGCAAGATTTATGTCCATGTCCCTTTGACAAAGTGCTATACATGACACCCTTCCCACATGGATACATTATATTGAATTTACCTAAGTACAATGGGAAGAGGAATCCTATCGAACACATCAAAGAATTTTCCACAACATGCATGGACATCTCATATGACTCCAAATACCTTATGAGACTTTTTCCATGAACCCTTGTCGAGATAGCATTGGAATGGTTCTCTAAAATTTTGTATGGCATAAGATCATGGGGTGAATTAGCTGAGAAGTTTGTGGAACACTTTTCCTTCAACATAGACAATGAAATCATGATAACTACCTTGTTTCATACCATGCAAGAAGATGGAGATAGCTTCACCACCTTTTTCTAGAGATGGAGGATTTTAGCTATTCTTTATCTTGTCAAGATACCAGAGAAACAAAAATTCACAATATTCCTTGAAAATCTTCACCCAAAACTGTGAAGTGACTTACGAATACATTGTTGTACGTCTTTTCTGGACTTGGTGCAAAAATGCATAATACTTAAGAAATCCCTCATTGACAAAGGGGAAATTAATACACCAAGTAGGAATCCAACTATTCAACACCAAAACACTCCCAACGATAGAAATAAATTTTGGTCTAGGAACAAAAATGTAACAAATGACAGTATTGTTGATTCTAAGACTTTAAATGCAGGAACTATCATCACACTTAGAGGGTACAACCCCTCTTATGAAATGCTTAATGACACTGATCAAACTGCCAACCTTTTCCAAAATTCACAACAACAACGACCACAAAGGAGATTTCGTAAACATGAGTTTACCCCCTTGGGGGAACCAATCGAGACATTTTTCAAAGAATTGATTAAACATGGCCTCATAAAACCTCTCGAACCAAAACAGTATGATCCTAGACAATTTAAACCTTCATGGTGGAATGATAATTCCTATTGTGAGTTCCATCAAACAAAGGGACATAACCTACAACAATGTTGACAACTGAAGAACATCATACAATATTTTGTTGAAGATGGAACCATAGAAGTCAATGGGAAAAAACATACCAAAAATAGTGATCACAAGGTCTTCACGAATCCATTACATGACCATGGGAAAGGAAAGGCCTCTAGTTTAGGAACTAATAATAATACCTCAGCCAATTATACTAGTGCTAAGTATGACTATAAATTAGGTACCATCATCAATAATATCTGAGCTGCTAATGAAAATATCCATACCATTACCATAAAGAAGCATCCTGAATGTGTTTTCAATACATGCAGAACTAAGATAACCCTTCCAGTTCCTCCATCAGAATCACAAACATAGTCTTCCAAGCTTAAGTATAATCTGCTTGACCAATTTGGGAAGACCCCGGCATAGTTATCCATCTTGGAACTTTTGACTATATCACCAGATCACTGAGCCATTCTTGACAAAGCCTTGCAAAGCACAATAGTCCCTACCAACATAGATGTCAATCAATTTGAAGAAATGGTAGGATACTTAACCAATTCCCATCATGAAACATTCTCTCAATAGGATTATTCAACTGAGAAGACCAATAATAATGATCCATTACACCTTGAAGTTCTTGTCCATCAAATCAAAGTCAAATGAGTCTTGGTAGATGGAGGAGTAGGGTTGACTCTTTGCACCTTGAAATTGGTTAAGGCATTAGGTTTCTCAGAAGCATGCATGGACACCACTAAGAGTATAGTCACTAAGGAATATGATGATGAGGAAAGATCATCTAAAGGAGTTGTCACACTCCCTATCAGGATTGGCCCTATAGTTATGGATACTAGTTTCCAAGTCTTGGATCTCATGCTTCCCTACAACCTTTTGTTGGGTAGACCTTGGATACACACTATGAAATCCGCCCCTTCCACATATCATCAGTGTCTTAAATTCCCATATAATGGCACAAAGATCACAATTGATGGTGATGTAGATCCTTTTCAATATTGCACAAGCCTATGAAAAATACCACAAAGACAGGTTCCAGTCAATCAAGAGGCTTCATCCTCCACTTTATCCTTGTACATTGATCCATCAACTCTTACCAGGTCCATTACATCACAAACACCACCATCCACTCCTAACGTCAAGATTCAAGATAAGGGTTGTGGAGAATATCACATAAAATCATCCTATTATGTCAGTTAGTTGCTTCCTCCTAGATCATATGGTTTACCCACAATAGATAGGAAATAGTTAGTTGTCACAATACATGTCCTCCTATGATGACATTCACAAAATGGGGAGAGTTAAGTAAAGAAGCTATGTACCAAGAATATGTCACCTCCTGGTTGTATAAAGAAGACAATGAAAACCCTCCACCATCTATACAAATATCTAAGGATCAATATGGAAAAGGCTTCATGGTTATGCAAAGTAAAGGATATGACAAGAATAGTGGCTTAGGGCTACATTAGAATGGAGGACTTAACCAATCGTTGTCTCACAAAGACCAAAAGGACTAGGCCTAGGGTTTCAATCGATTATAATTGGTATTCCAGGTACTTCATTATCATCACAAGATGAAGTAAGTACTTTTGAATACATCAAGATATCTCATGAACCATTTGACCCATTCTACTATGACTCCCCTGACTTGAACGAATATGGATGGGATTCCCTTTCCTCTACTAGCATGATGAACCTAGATAAGTTATTTGGGGAGCTTGATAAAATGCTACAACCCTCACTAGATCCATCTAGCCCCCATCCTAAAAATTCCTTGTCAAAAGAAGAATGGCTTGAACATTATTATTGGGAAACCCTTGATCCTGCATCTTGGGCACCTAACAAACCATCTTCTAATGACCTATCCCTTATAGTAGTCCCACCCCAAAGTCTACCTTTACATAGGAAAAAGAACAAAAAGGAGTTAGTCCAAAACTTTTGTGACCATGTTAACCACTCTGTCTTCACCTTGTCAGCCTCCACATTTGAAAACTCCAATGATGACATGCCCCTTTTATATCCCCAGCTTATTGATTGGGATCAACAAGGTACACCCATCTTAGACTTATTCGAGAACGAGAAAGCGATAGCTGAGTTCATGGGACTTTGAGAAGGTATACCTAGAGGGGATCATAAAGTTGCTTTACCATAGACTTGGATGACATGGCATATTTTGGGGATTCTGTTCACACCTCCAATCGCAAAATGAAAATAAAAAGAAAAATAATGAAAATGATGAAAATGACAAGTCCCTAGGTGAAAACCGAAAGGCTCCTTTGGACAAAGAAATAGTAAAAATAAAGGATGCATCCAAGGGCGAAAACCTATCTGAGGCACCCAAGGATGGAGGTTTAAACATTCTCCTAGTTGCCCAAGTAAAATCACCAATGTTAGTAGAAGAGTCTGTCGAGATCAACATAAACTCTAAAGAAAACCCTCGAGTAATATACTTTGCAACATCTTTGACAGAGACAGAGCAACCAGAGTTTCGAGACTTCTTTACAAAAAGATAGATAAACTTTGCATGGTCATATGCTAACATGCCTGGGCTAGATCCAGACCTTATTTGCATCATTTACCATTATAGCTAGGTGTTAAGCCTGTCAAACAGAAGCTAAGAAAGATACATCCACAAATCGCTCTACTAGTCAAAGTTGAACTTAAGAAGCTATTGGATGTCGGATTCATCAAATCCATAGACTATGCAGAATAGATATCAAATCTTGTGCTAGTAACCAAACCATCTGGGGCCATTCACATTTGTATAGACTTCGGAGATATCAACAAGGCATGTCCTAAGGATGACTTCCCTTTACCAAACACTGACATGATAGTAGACCTTACAAAAGGATATGAGATGGTTTCTCTGGGTATAATCAGATCAAAATTGCAATAGAGGACCAACACAAGACTGCTTTCACATGTCCATGGGGAACATATTGCTGGAATGTTATGCCTTTTGGGCTCAAAAATGCTAGAGCTACATATCAACATGCAATGACGACTATTTTCCATGACCTTGTACATACTCTTATGGAAGATTATGTAGATGATCTAATAGCAAAATCATTAACAAGAGCAGATCATTTGAAAGTCTTAGACAAGATATTCTAGAGACTATAAAATTACAAAGTAAGGCTCAATCCAAAAAATGTGTCTTTGGTGTTAAATCAGGAAAACTTCTAGGATATATTATTTCTAGAAGAGGTATTGAAGTGGACCCCGCAAAAGTAAGAGCTATAATCTATTAGACACTTCATAGTACAGTTAGCAAACAAGATACATTTGTTCCAACATTTTCTCAAGAAGGGGGTACCATTTGTATGGACACCCAAATGCCAAGAAGCTTTTCAAAAGATCAAGGATTACCTACTTACACTACCTATGTTAATGCCACCTATAGATGACAAACCTTTGATACTTTATATTTCAGCAACTCAATCAACATTAGGAGCCTTACTTGCACAAAATGATGATGAAGGTCATGAAAGGGCAATGTACTACAACAACCGTACTTTGGTGGGATATGAACTAAAATACAGTAACATAGAACGTGCCTATCTTGCAGTAGTTTTTGCTACTCAAAAACTTAGGCACTATATACTAAACTACCAAACCATGCTGGTCACCAAAATAGAACCTCTGAAATATCTCCTAAGTAAAGCAGCACTAACAGGTCGATTGGCTAAATGGGTAATGATACTTAGTGAATATGGCATCCAGTATGTGGAAAGAAAAGTGATAAAAGGGAAAGTAATTTATGGTCAGTTGGTAGACACGCCAATTAAGGATAACCACCCTCTAGTTGTAGATTTTCCTGATGAGTTCATCTTCACCATTGACAAAAGAACCACATGGACATTACACTTTGATGGGTCACATACTAATCATGGTTCAAGAGCAGGTATACTATTTGTTACACCATAAGGCGATACTATTCCCAAATCATTTAGAATTGATTTTCCTTGCACAAACAAAATAGTGGAATATGAAGCCCTCATTAAAGGATTAAAAATGGTAGTCCAATGGAAGATTAAGCATTTACATGTTTATGGAGATTTTCAACCAGTAGTCTGGCAAGTCAATTATGAGTATGAAACTAAAGATGAGAAACTTTCCCCCTACAAGCACATGGTAGACAATTTTAAGCAATACTTTGATAACATCAGCTTTCAACAAATACCCCACATTCAAAATAGGGTAGCACATGCTATGGAAGCCATGGGTTCATTATTGGATATTCCTAGCAACATGCCAAAATTTGATTTTTTGGTCGAACAACTTTTGGTCCCTACCTATGACGTCCTAGATTCTACGATGGTGTGTATGATTGTTGGTCCCACTTCCCCATGGTACAAGGACATATATGACTACCTCCATGCCCAATCCTACCCTTAGACTTGTCAAATAACCATCGTAGGACATTTATCCGTAAGTCTTCCAATAATACCATCATCGGTGATACCCTTTATAGACGTGCCTTAGGTAATACCATATTGAGATGTCTCGATGTTGAAGAAGCACAAGAAACCTTATGTGTGGTACATGAAGGTATTTGTGTATCCCATTCTCGTGGTCCTACCTTAGCCAAGAATATTATGAGATTAGGCTATTATTGGCCTACCATGGAAAATGACTCATATGTCTTCATCAAGAAATTTCAATAGTGCCAGGTACATGGAGACTTGATACACATGCTAGCATAGGAGCTCCAACCAATAACTTCACCATGGCCCTTTTCCCAATGGGGAATTGACCTCATAGATAAGATACACCCTCCATCCTCCAATGGCCATAAGTTCATCATAACCACCACTGAATACTTCACCAAATGGATTGAGGCTATTCCCATGACCTGCATTACCAGTGTACAAATATCTAGGTTTATCCTAAACTACATAATCAATCGGTATGGTGTTCCTCAATCCATCATCAAAAATAATGGTCTTCCATTCAAAAACCAAGAAGTCCGCCATCTTTGTGAAGAATTCCATATCCAACATCACTTTTCCACTCCATATTATCCACAAGGTAACGACCAAGCAGAGGCATCTAACAAAATAATCATCAGAATCCTCAAAATGATTGTCAATGACACTGGTCGTGACTGGCATCTATAGCTAAATCCTGTCTTATGGGCTTACCGCACAAGCATTTGTACTCCCACTGGTGCCACTCCATATTCCTTGGTATTTGGTTCTGAAGCTATATTACCCATTGAGGTTGAAATTCCTTCCCTAAGGGTATCTTTGAAAGGTCATATTGATGATGAAGAGTACCGTGTGTCATGACTTCATGAGTTAGAATTCCTAGATGAATGAAGACAAAAGGAATTAGATCATCTTCAAGCATATTAGAATTTTCTTCATCATAGTTATAACAGGAAATTTCTAAATAGAGATTTGGACATTGGTGACTTGGTCTTAATGGAGAACCCGAAGAATCAATTTGAAAGAGAAAAATTGGGCAAGTTTGAACCAAACTGGTTAGGACCTTATATTGTTACAGAAGCCTTTGGATCAAGAGCATATCAACTATCAACCCTTGAAGGATAACCACTCTTGTCACCAATCAATAGCCTTCATTTGAAGAGGTTTTATGCATAGCTTATGGGAACCATTTCTTTAAAAAAATAGAAAAAACAATAAAATTGTTACCTTGATGAAAACCTGGCAAATGGGCATCTTTGTAACACCAAAAAAATTAAAAAATCATTAAAATAGTAAAGAGAAATAATCCATCCAATAGTGAAAACCACTTCGGTGGCACTATGGATAATAGCATGGTGAAAACCTGGCAAATAGGCATCATGTGTAGTTGACTTCGCTCCTTCATCTACCATCATTCCAATCAGACTCTTCACCATCACCCACAATAAATGGTTGTGCTATCCATAACTTAGAATGATTGGCATAAAGTCAAATCCGTCTCCCCACTCCATCCCATAGGTCTTATACCCGACTGGGGGAAAATCCTCGATCTGCATCATTTAGACCTTGTACATAACATCCCAACGTCAGAAAATGTCCTAAAAAAGAAAGCTCAAAAACATTAAAAAATGTCCTCAAAAAAATCAAACAAATCATAAAACCTCAAAAAAAAATAAAAATCAAAAACATGTCAAAAATCCCAAAAGAAAAGTCAGAGTCAGTTTGAACTACATTGCCTCTATGATTGGACATAAGAAAGGCCATCTGTCGATGTGCCCCCGAGACATTAGGTTCATCTTTCTAGGTTTGTCATGTATCACACACACATAAAATCATAACTCATTCTTTGTACATGTCAACATCAATGGGCATGTTGAACTACGAGGTCTTTGCGTGTATAACATAAGCAAGGGCATCAATCGATGAGCCCCTGAGGCCACACTAGGTTGGTCCATTAGGGTTTATCACACTTATTATCACACATGTTGTAACATCAAGTTGAGTACATATTTTTCAATCAGTTTTGTCAAGTCTAAGTCTAAGTCGAACTACGAAGTCTTTGTGTGTATAACGTAGGCAAGGCCATCAATCGATGAGCCCTCGAGGCCGCACTAGGTCAGCCCTTTAGGGTACATTATTTCAATTCAACATAATTCATACATTTGCAACACACACACACTCATAACAGTCAAAACATCAAGAAAATTCACACATCAACAAGACAAACAAGTCAAAATTGTCATCAAGTCAAAATTAAACACATTGTCAAAACAATCAACTTATGTCTTATACAAGATATGTCTTTCTTGACAACAAAAATTATCAGTTATCATAGCCTTATGTAGCTTTTCACATCAATGGAATCAGGCTCAACATCTTATACGACACGTGTCTTTCTGAAACTAGGCTTTGTCATGCCTTATATAGATAGTCACAAAGTTGAAACTAGACTCAACGTCTTATACGGTATTTGTCATCCCTAACATCAGGCTATGTCCAACAATCAAACAATCACACAAGATCAAATTTGGCAAATAATTTTATTGGATTTTTGACTTTATAACTTATTTTGTCATATCTTTTTATCGATTTGTATTTGAGTCTGGTTACTAGCTTTCTCAAGGATGTCCCATGAAGGATTTAGAGAAGCAAGGATGTCTCAGGACTCTTTTTCTTTGAATACTATCTGTCAATTGTCTTTTAACCTTTTATTTTGAGTCATGTTACTAGTTTCCTCAAGGATGTCCCATGAAGGATTTAGAGGAGCAATGACGTCTCATGACCCGTCTTTTATTTTTTTATTGTCTATGGTTTGTCTAGACAAAAAGATTGGGGCAATTTTTCCCTTAGTATGAGTTAAGACACTCCTTGTTTGCGACTATTTTTTTTTGCAAGTGGATGCCACTATACACTATGGTCTATCTCATATCATGGTGTGTACTATCCATTTGTGTCATGTCTCATCCAATGATGATTTAATGCAAATCTTAGTATATATATGGTATACATTCTTCCAATAAACATTTTTCAATACTAACATTTCTTCTATCCTACATAATGATAGAGTCTTGTGACACACAAAAAAATTAGATAATATGCATATGAATACATTCTACAATCATTATGTAAACATTTTCATATGTCTATATATAGTACATCACATAGATATGCTACATTTTAAACAAGTACAAACAAATAGGCATATCTATCGCATTTAGATAATCATGACATACATCCATTTACCTATCATAAATGTGTATAAATTATGCATCCATCCACATGGCACTATAAATAGTAACATATATGGCATCTCATTTTTATAAACCTAGTATACATTCATTACATTTGTAAATACTGTGCATACATCATTAACATAGGAAATGAAACATAATGAGTAAACATCATAATCCATAACATCTATATACATCATCTAACAAACTACATAATCACATAGAAATAAATAACATCATCATATAGAACATATGAAAATCATATAAATGCCGCCAAAAATCATGTATATATCACTCCAAATAACATGTGTCACAGTACAATGTCAGAATGTATCAATAAATAAAAAGGAGCTCGCAGGCTCTATAATCAAAATAAAATGTATCAATAAATAATAATACATGTCCCTATCCAGAACTCCCACTGCTCCCATGTGGAGACTATGAAGGTGTCTTATGACGGGAACCTGATGACCTATGTGTAGAAGAAGGCCTGTCATATGGTCCAGATCTGCGAGGCCACTCTACCCCCTATGTACTCACTTTCCTTGTATGAGTCTTGATTTATGACCTACTACTGTGTGCCTATGAATAGCTAGGAGCTCGTCTCTCGGGAGGAAATTCTGCCTCATATAAGTCCCTATAGTATCTCTCCCTATCACCAGCTCAGACTAACTCCCGAGCGAATGTTGTAGTTGGTCTTGTGCATAAAGCTCTAAGCTCAACAAACCAGACCTCTATCTCTTATCTCCTAGCCACTATATGGTCCTTCTCCAACAAAGAACTATCCCTCTCCATTTGTAGATCATCTCGCTCCGCAGTCAAAACCGTGAATCTCTCCTCCAAGGCCTCTACTTGGGCTTGCAGATCTGTTTCGGTGCCCCTAGGAGCCTCTGCATCCTATCCTCACCTCTCCTCTACCTCGGCATCCCAACCCTCCACTATCCTATCTCAGAGCTCCCTCTCCTACTCCCCCATCACTACCTCCTCCTCCTCATCATCTACTCCATATCCTGCCAAAATCCTGAGGACATCAATATCCATGTCCTCCCTCCCAACCTCTGCCTTAGCACGCTCCTCTGCTCTTGCCTCCTCGACAACATGCTCCCATCCAATCTCAGCCTCTCCACCTCTGCCAAGGTCCAACATGGGTATGTCCTCAACCTCAGCCTCTACCTCATGGATAGGTGATATTCCACCTACCGGATCACCTCTCCTCCCCCGCCGACCTCGTCGACCACCTCCATCTCTGCCATCATCCCTGCCTCCTCTACCACCCTTGCCTCTACGCCGACCTCTGGGTCCTATCCCTTGTCTCTCCAATAGTGTCAGCTGATCTGGATCTATGTAAGGTACAAGATGATTCTCTGCCCACTAGGTATCATATGCTACTATTTTCCTGGGATCTTCCACACCACCCCTCCATCCCCATTGCATCGTTGTAATGCCTGAATGTCTGCCTCTATTGTCGCCATAGGTATCATAGGCCCCCATAATGGAATCTCTCTGGAAGACCAAGAAAACTCTACTCTCCCTCGAGGCTCATCCTGAACCTCTCCAAACTTTCTCAAAACATGATCTAGCAGGTATCTCTCAATAATATGTACACTAGAAACAATCCTCCCAATCAAATACTATGTCTATCGAAAAAAGGGCAAGTGCCTATCCTCATCGGACCATTGACCAAAATCCATGTATGGTCTCCAAGTAAATTGAACTAATTTTTCAAGTGAATGCCGCCAATACCCAGTATCACCAATGTGGCTCTGTGTACTTTTTCCCGCATAACAAAAAACATAAGGGGATATAGCATCCCGATCAGCAATAATTGGGGGACAGAACACAACAATGTGTTCCCATGCCCATACCATAAGAAGGGTAGTGCCACAGCTCATCAACTAGGCATCTCTATATGCAATATCATGAAGATGAAAGTATAACATGGCTAGTAAACATAGCCCTCAGGCATAAACAACCTCCCTCTCTAACATGCCAACAAGCATCTCTCCCCACCCAATAGGAAATCCATGACCTCGATGATTAGGAAGAACTATACTAGCAATCGATGTACATAACATACAATCTATCCTCTCATATCTATCTGCCAAAACATGCCATCTAATCTCATAATGCTCTATACCTAGCCTCCTAATATCATCATATACATAAAATCTAGTAATCTCACTATAACCCATCTATGTATCAGACAAAACCCTCTCGTCTCTGATAGGCAACCTCAAAATCCTATATACATCCTCCAATGTGATAGTTGCCTCTCTAGTAGGAAAATGAAATGAGGAGGTCTCTGAATGCCACCTCTCACATAGCACAATAAGCATACCTTTGTTTGCCTGAATAGTGGGCATGGTACATACGTGATGCAACCCTAATCTCCATAACATCTGTGTCTCACCACTCTGTAGCTGATCTCTAAGCTCATATATCTCTGGCTATGACTCCCAGGTATAAATCGGATCTAATACAACCTAAAAAAGGCATTAAATACTATGTGTCAGACATGTTTAGATCATTCATCTTTCCATCAATTTTTTTTTCAAAAGTTTGACAGTCAGATGCATCGCTTCAAAATCAAATGCGGTGCACAATATCAAATGTGTCATTCTAAATCACACATGTGGTGCACAATAACACATGTGTCGCACAACCATGCATATGCATTGCATAAACCAAATGCATCACAAAACTAAATCAACCCCCTATTAGGTAAATGTGTCAAACAAATTTCAAATACAGTGCAATTTATTACCCTATCTATATGCAAATGTGATGCATTTAAACAAATGTGTTTCATGAGTTCCTATTTGCGACAATGTAAAAATCACATGTGATGCATAATTACAGATGTGATGCATATTTTTTCAATTGTGTAGATAACCTAACTAACCCAAACATGACCTAGATGTGTTTTAACATATGTATTGTTATGTGAGAAAATGCGTCGCGTACAAACGCATATGGATTGAACTAGAAGTGAAGCATATGATAATTTGACTTTAAATGCCTAAAAATACATGCAAAACAAAATTTCAAAAGTTCGATCAAGGGTACGTACCAGGGGTCCCACGTCAGTAGGTCGTCTAAAGGTTTGGATCCGGTATCTGCGATGCTCAGTGTAGAGAACGAGCAACATCTTCACTAAGGGCTTAGAGCAAAAATCTTTGTTCTCCAATTGTTTAGGGTGCAAATGATTTGATTTTCACCCCAAATTCTATTTATACCTAGGGTTTTAGAGGGATTTCTTGCAAACCTTTTGTACTAGACACGCAAATTGTCAATTTCAAACATCCATTTCTTTGCCAAATCACCTTAAAATCAATTTCTTTCACCACCATCAAACTTCTGACTATCAAACTACCTAATCGAGACAATTTCCAAATTTTTCAAAACAAAATAAAAAATTGTCATTTTTCTCGAGGGGGCATACCTTAACCTATTTCATACTAGGGCATGATTGGGGCATGTTTTTGATTGATTTTCTTTGACACAAAAGCCAAAATGACATTATATCAAAGAGGGGCAAACTATAGACACTGAAAATTGGTCTAGGCTTGCGAGTACCATTTTTGACATAATTTCTAAATATCCATGGTCACAATTAAATAATATTAACTATTTAATTACTTTCTAAACACATCTTTCTTCTATTAATTAAATAACTTTAATTATTTAATTAATTCATTATGACCTTTTATTCAACCTTGATTAATTAAATAAATCTTATTTATTTAATTACGTCACTAATTAATTAATTCTCTTTCTGAATTAAATAATTTATTATTTAATTTACCCTTTATCATATTTTGACTATAATTAAATATTCCTTTCAAATTATTTAATTATTCAATTAACCTTTTCAACAGTCAATTAAATAAATCATTATTTATTTAATTAAATCCTTAAATTTTGAATGTTGAATTAAATAAACATTTAATTCATAAAACTTTATTTGTAACATATTCTTCTATTTTTAGATAATTGTTTAAGTTATCTAAGTATTCATCTCACTTAACTTGAGATCTATTTGAAGCAATCGGTTATCTCCTGATGCAACATCTAATCGTCTCTGCAAAGATACTCTCTGTCATTATCAGACAATCGTTTAGTTCCAACTCTTATGCATGAACATAGTTATTAATTAAATATCTTTATTTAATTAATTAACTCATGTGTCCATTCGAACAAATCGTTCTCCAAATTCCATCTTTATCATTTTTATTCAAACTCTTATTCTTCTAATTTTTGAATACTTTCAACTAGAGATTAACTCATTTATTTAATCTTAATCTCTTATTGTTTCAATTTTTGAATAGTCTTAACACCAGATTAAATTATTATTTAATTTAATCTTCATTCTACAAAATTTTCCAACTCATGTTCTAACTGACACAAATCTCACATCACATGGAATTCATTAATCTCGATCATTGATCTTTCTTTTGAATCTGAGCCGATCATTCGAAAACCTATTTTCTATAAATTGACTGACTTTTGTCATTATTCCTCCTCCCGAAATTGATATACTTTGGAAGCAACTCGTAATCTTCAATATTTTTCTATAATCACATACATACAATGACTATACTTGCACACTTATTGAAAATTTGAGGGCAATTATACTACAAAAGGAAAAATGGAGAAGGACAATAAAGATAATTTGAAGGAGTGGATAGATATTCGGTGAGAGCATTTCAGTTATTGCTTTGTTTATATTTACTTTGTGCTTTGTTGTTTAATGTAGGTTAGATTAATGTTTATATGCTTTAACTAGTTTCTTTCCAACAGTTTTCCTATGTTACACTCATCATTCACGAGGCTCTTCTTCCTCATGAAGAGGCTAACCCACTTGATTCTCAACCATTAAATTTAATGTTGTTTTATGAAAAAAAGTAGCCTATTATATTTGATCAACTTGAACTACAAGTGTTCCTACCTTTTAAAGATTCCTTCACAATAGGGTTGAATTAGATTCAAAGCATACACCCATAGGGCTTAACATTTATCCACATGATTACTTTTTGACAATAGAGAAGTCAAAGCATCCATCAAAGATGAATAGATTCAAAATAACATCCACAACACTTATTCATTGTCGACCCTAGAATTATGTACACATAATATGCTCATTTAATTTTCATTCATTTTTATAATTATCAAATCCAAAAATCTTTTATCTAAATTAATTGTTTGTATTTAAATATTTACACTAGATTTACATTTAAAAATAAATAAAAACCAAAGGGTTGCAGCTCAAAAGATTGAGCTTAGTTGGTGAGGGTGATAATGTGTTCCTTGATTACACCATCCACAAAGGCACAAACCCTCAAAATTATGGTATAAGGGATGAGGTTAGGATCATATCCCAGACGACTTTGACATAATCGATACCCCTTAATCCATGTGACTCTCAACTAAAAAAAAAAACATAATTTCATGCTCCACTATAATCAAATAACAAAACAAACTTATGAATGATATTAAATCTTCCATAAAAAATTAAAGAATGAAAATTTTATGATTACTTGAGAGTGGACTATAATGTGCTCCACAACTACCAAATAAGTTAGAGAAAAAAAGATGCTTCAAATGTGGTGCCCCATCACCAATGGGAAACAACTCTTTTTTGTCAATGAGTAAAATGTGAAGTTAGAGTAAAGATGCGATATCAAGTCAAACATCATTATCTCTACAAAATTCTAAGACTACCAAAATACTCAATTGTCGACCTCTGCCCACTCATGATTGTGTGAAAGAAACTTTGAAGTAGCAAGCATGCAATATTTGGAAAATGAGAAAAAAACAAGATGGGCGAAGGCCTAAAGTGGGTTCAATGTATGAATGCAGGAAAACACCTAGATTAAATCCCACAAATACTCCTTTAAGGAGGAAAACATATATGATATATAGAGAAGAGAAGAAGAGAGGAAAGGAGGAAGGTGGGGAGATTTAGAGAGAGAAAGAGATAGAGAGAGAGGGGAAGGAGAGGTAGAGAGTAGAGAGAGAGGGAGGGGAGAGAGGTGAGATAGATAGAAGTAGAGAGGGAAGGATAGAGAGGGGGGGGAAGGAGGGAGGGAGAATTAGGGAGGGAGTAGGTAGGGAGGGAGGTGAGATAGATAGTAGAGAGGAGAGAGATGGGAGAAAGAGAGATAGAGGTGATATAGAGAGAAACAAAGAGGGAAGGGGGAAGGTGGAGAGAGAGAGTAGATATGGAAGGAGAGAGAGGGGTGAGGGAGAGAGGGAGAGAGATGGGGGAGGGAGGGAGGGAGAGAGAGGGGGGAAATAGATAGAAGTAGAGAGGGAAGGAGAGAGAGAGGGGGAAGGAGGGAGGGAAGATTAGGGATGGAGAGAGGCAAGATAAATAGAAGTAGAGAGAAAAGGGGGGAGAGATAAAATAATGAAATAGAGAGAGATGGGTGAGAGAGAGACAAGTGAGAGAGAAATATGGGTGAGAGAAAGGGAAAAGTAGGTAGAAAGAGAGAGAGGTGAGATAGAGAAAAGTAGAGAGGGAAGGAGAGAGAGAGGGAGAGGGAGGGAGCGAGGGTGAGAGAGAGGGAGGGAGAGAGAAGTAAGATAGAGAGAATGAAATAGAGAGATGATAGGGATAGAAGTAGAGATGTAAGGATGAAGGTGGAGAGATTGAGAGAGAAAGGGAAGGATGGAAGGAGGGAGAGGTAGAGAGGGTTAGGTTAGATAGAGAGAAGTAGAGAGGGAAGGTGGGTGGGAGGAAGGAAGAGAGAGGGGGGGAGATAGAGAAAATTAGAGAGGGAAGGAGGGAGGGAGAGAGGTGAGATAAAGAGAAATAGAGAGGGAATAAGAGAGAGGGAGGGAGATAGATAGAAAGAAATCAAGAGGGAGGGAGCGAGAGAGGGAGAGAAAAGTGAGATAGAGACAATTATAGAGAGAGGTAGAAAGGGATAGGTTAGATAAAGAGAAGTAGAGATGGAAGGTTGGTGGGAGGTGTTGTTGTTTTAAGAACAGATATGTAGAAAGAAAGTACATAGAAAATGCAACACATAAGACAATGAACACAACAAGATACCCTGGGAAAACCCTCCTCTTGAGGGAGAAAAACCCAGCAAATAGTCTCTCTATATGATGAACAATAGTAGCAGAATTCTACTTACAACTCAAGCCTAACACATAGGTGAATCTGATACATAGAATAATAGCACCTCTTCTAGATGAAGTAAATACAACTGAATATATTTCTTCTTGAAATCGGACTGCTGCTAAAGTGCGAACTCCCTCTTGATAGAATGGGTGATCAAATGACAAACATGACCTTGTATATATATAAAAGATGAGGTAACTCAACAAGGAGGTCGGCCTTCCTTATTAAATACTTAAATTACAAAATACAAGGTAAGGTCGGCCCAATTAAGATCATCAATTATTTATATGAAGTCGGCCTTCTTATAATTCGATGTCTCAAGCATATAAAATTGAATAGCCAAAGGCTACATTCAATTTTTCATTCTTCTTGTAAGTTGTGCAAGGCTGGAAGTATAATCCAAACGCTGCAAAACATCAACACTGCCTCTCAGCTAGGGATGATACTTCCACCTGCATGACACATCATATTAGAATGAAAACAAAATAGAATATCACCTCAATGTGATATTAACCATTATGGCTACTTCCATAGATGGTATAAATAAAATCATCACGGATTCCCTCATGTGATGTTGTCATGGAGTCACACACATGACATCCACCATAGCTTCTCCCAGAGGGTGGAAACAAGGGCTTTCACCTCAAATCTCTCTCAATAGAGAATTGCAGTATCAAGGGCTTACACCTCAACTCTCTCTCATCAGAGAATTGCATTATCAAGGGCTTACACCTCAACTCTCTCTCAACAGAGAATTGCATTATCAAGGGCTTGCACCTTAACTCTCTCTTAGCAGAGAATTGCATTATCAAGGGCTTGCACCTCAACTCTCTCTCAACAGAGAATTGCATTATCAAGGGCTTGCACCTCAACTCTCTCTCAGTAGAGAATTGCATTATCAAGGGCTTGCACCTCAACTCCCTCTCAACAGAGAGTTGCATTATCAAGGGTTTGCACCTCAATTCTCTCTCAATAGAGAATTGCATTATCAAGGGATTTCACCTCGAACTTCTCTCAAAGAAGAACTCATTAAACAAAGGAACACTGATACTGAGACTCCCTCTCGATCCTGGCTTCAGAGATTTGCAAAGAAGACTTCTGGAGATGTACTCCCTCTAGCCACCAACTCAGTCCCTCTAGTGTTTACTCCCTCTTGATCATTTCTTTGGTTGACATGACTTCTTCACAAGATGCCTCAAGCTTTTCATCACTAAGTAATCTCTTATCATCTTCTTCCCCCTAAACCTGTCCAGGAAGCATTTTAGATAGAGATTACTAACAATCCATAATTATCCAAAGAAATATCAAGATTAGAATCGTACAAGTTATATCATGAATGAAATTTTTCCAAAGATCTTATGCTAGTGAACACAACACAATTCAAGAGAATCTACTATCTCTCTTAATTACAAGATCCAAAGAATAAATAAATGATATAACTCAGCAACCAAAGAATACTTATCTTTTTAACTATTCTGATAGGTCCAAATGTTGGACATAGTGTGATACGTTGTACTTGAGCTCAGATCAATCCCTACCCTTCACAGTTTGAACACAATGACGACCTGAAAGGTACTTTGTCTTCAAGAGATATCTCCAGCCATCAATATAGCCCAATGATTGCAAGCTATGACTCCAAGCTTGATCATTTCTTCATTTGGTATGACTTCGATATCCAATCTTCCCAGATGCAAATTGCTTGATGCTCAGGTTATCTCAATGTTATAGAATTTATAATTGGTTTATATCCTCTGTATTAAATGTGTACTTCTACAAATGCTAATCTAAAGGCCCCATTCACAGATCAAGCAATTTACTAAGTTCCCAGATGTTGCATATAGTATATCATCATTCCCTGGCTTGAAGCAAACAGAAGCAGCCGGTTCACTACCAAGATTAATAGCAGATGCACTTTCCTTGCACCGTAAATCAAAGATGAGAACACTCCCATCCTCGCTGGAAGAAGCTATCAAATGGGGATTAGTTCGGGATGATTCACAGCACAACACGGATCGCTTGTGGCCTCGCAATTTAGTTGCCTCCATTGCTTCCTCCAGTAGTTAGCATATGGAACCAGATTTCTCAAAGAATCGAGGCTTTATCTCTCTATTTTGAACTATGCTGTCAAGGGCTTGTCTGCAAATTCTTGTCAGTTTAGATGAATCCTTTACATCCTCTTATATACTGACTTTTATACCCAATCCCACCAGATGTAATATGATGCTTCCATGTTAATTATAGGACCAATAATAGAGGAGCTCGAAATATATATTCACAGGTTCACGACAGGAAGTAATACCTAGAAGTGAGAGTGATGGAAGGCATAATGAGGAGAAGATTCACCTGGCTGACAAGTGATATTTGGCGCCCTTCATAGTGGCGCCACCTTCCCCTGCCTCCAGATCTGAGGTGAGAGCCAGAGACTGCTTCAATCAGAAGATGCGTCGCAACTATTAACAACTTGATTTTGCAATGAGATATTTCCCGTCACAAAATATTGATACCCAGAGTGCCCCACCCGATATAAGGATCCCGTCCATCATACAAGAGGTCACATGGCTTCAGAAGGTTAGAGCACAGATTAGGACGCGAGTAAAGATAAGCCTCTGACAGGGATCCTGACAAAGTTAAAGCCCGACGCTGGAGGAAGATCATGTGAATGCTATTTAAGGAAATCTGACGACCTTCCCAACTCCATGCGAAATATCGAAGCTCGGGAAAGCATGTAGACGAAAGGGCTCACAAGATGCCAGTGTTGCATTGATGCCACAGGTCCGCGAACACTTAGGTGACGACGACTAACACAGGGATTTGCAAATCAAAAAATTTGGTAGCCTTTAAAATGCCTGATCTTCAGACTTCGATCCCAAAAAAAGATGATTAGATGCCAAAGCATGGAACTCTACTCAACACTTCTATTGAACAGAGGGAGTGATGCTCAATATTCGACAAATGCCTAGGTGCAGGTGCGAATAATGAAATCACAGGGACCAGGCTGACAATATTAAATTCGTCATAGGTTTTGACGACTTTCTCCAGAATGTAATGATGATAGTAAAGACCGATCCTGGGGAAAAAACAAACACATGCCAAGCTGCTTTAATCTGAACTTGAATCTGACTGGATCTCCACACAAAACCCGCTCTGATACCATGTTGTTGTTTTAAGAACAGATATGTAGAAAGAAATTATACAGAAAATGCAACACATAAGACAATGAACACAACAAGATACCCTGGGAAAACCCTCCTCTTGAGGGAGAAAAACCCAGCAAATAGTCTCTCTATATGATGAACAATAGTAGCAGAATTTTGCTTACAACTCAAGCCTAACACATAGGCGAATCTGATACATAGAATAATAGCACCTCTTCTAGATGAAGTAAATACAACTGAATATGTTTCTTCTTGAAATCGGACTGCTGCTAAAGTGCGAACTCCCTCTTGATAGAATGGGTGATCAAATGACAAACATGACCTTGTATATATATACAAGATGAGGTAACTCAACAAGGAGGTCGGCCTTCCTTATTAAATACTTAAATTACAAAATACAAGTTAAGGTCGGCCCAATTAAGATAATCAATTATTTATATGAAGTCGGCCTTCTTATAATTCGATGTCTCAAGCATATAAAATTGAATAGCCAAAGGCTACATTCAATTTTTCATTCTTCTTGTAAGTTGTGCAAGGCTGGAAGTATAATCCAGACGCTGCAAAACATCAATAGGAGGAAGGAAAAGAGAGAGTATGGGGAGAGAGAAAATTAGATTGGAGGGAGGGAGGAAGAGAGAGAGGTGATATAGGGAGAAGAAGAGAGAGAGAGAGAGAGAGAGAGAAGTGAGATAGATAGAATTAGAGAGAGAGAGAGAAGGATGGACAATTAGAGTGGTAGTTCTTGAGCTCAAGAGAGAGAGTCGGATAAAGGGATGAAGATATAGAGAGGTCTAGAGGATAAGGGATAAAAAATGAGTGAGGTAGAGGGAGAAATATGATAAGCACTTGAGATCACTCATCTAAATAAATCCTTAATCAAGAGATTGCATGTTTGAATGTTCACTTTGAAATTGTTTGAAAAAAAACTTAATCAACTTTGTCAAAAATTCAACACCTCACAAGCCACACCAATACTTCTATCACCACCACTACACAACAACCAAACATCCTCATCATTCATAGGGCTTGTCTTCCTCATGAAGAGGCTAGCCCCCTCAATTCTCAACCATCACACTTAATTTTGCTTTATAAACAAGAGTAGCCTATTTATATTTGATCAACTTGAACTACAAGTGTGCCTACCTTTTATAGATTCATTCAAAATAGTGACAAAATAGATTTGGGCATACAACTATAGGGCTCACAATTTATCCACATGAATATTTTTTGACAAGTTAGACTAAGGAATTCATCAAAGTAAGATGAATAGATTCAAAATAACATCCACGACACTTATTCATTATCAATCCTAGAACTATGTACACATAATATGCTCATTTAATTTTCATTCATTTTTACAATTTTTAATTCCAAATCTCTTTTATCTAAATCAATTTTTACATTAATTGTTTGTGTTTAAATTTTTACAATAGATTTATATTTAAAAATAAAATAGAAACCAAAAGGTTGTAGCTCAATTGATTGAGCACAATTGGTGAGAGTGACAATATGTTCCTTGATTACACCTTTGAACAAAGCACAAACCCTTAGAGGTATGATACAAGGGATGAGATCAAGATCATACCCCAAGTGACTTTGACATAATGGATACACCTTAATCCTCAACTCTCAACTGATAAAGATATCAGCATAATCTCATGCCCCAATATTATCGAATAACAACACGAGCTCGTGAATGATATTAAATCCTCTATTTTAAAAAAATAAATAAAAAATTAACAAAGGCCCTCGATAGGCTAGGTAGAGAAAATATCGAAAAGTGTTGATTATTTGATAAAAATACATAGTAGAAGATCCAAGATCTAGAAGGAAAGGAAGATCAAGTAATTGTTGGGTGGTGGTATCTATTTTGGACTGTTGTGGTCCATTCTACTGTTGATCCGTAGGTCCCATAAGCTGTTTGACCTTGTGAACGCTATTAATAGTTGCAAAATAGGGGACCGGCCACAATTTTATGATTACTTTGAGAGTGGACTATAATGCACTCCACAACCACCAAATAAGTTCAAAAAATAAAAATAAAAAATGCTTCAAATGTGGTGCCCCATCATCAACGGAAACGACTCATTTTATCCACGAGTAAAACGCGGAGTTAGAGCAGAGAAGTGATATCAAGTCAAACATCTTTATCTCTTAAAAATTCTGAGACTGTCAAAATACTCAACTGCCGACCTCTGCCCACTCGTGATCGTGTGAAAGAAACTTTGAAGCAGCAAGCACGCAATCTTTGGAAAATGAGAAAAAGACAAGATGGGCGGAGACCTAAAGCAGGTTCAATGTATGAATGCGGGAAAACAGCCGGATCAAATCGTGGGTAAATCATACGCGTATCAGACACTTACCCCTCATCCTCGCTTTCTGTTTCTATTAATATTTTACTCTCAAACCTCCATTCCAACTCAGCGAACCCCACAATCACTGCTTTAGGGAAGATTCTGTGAGACTTACAGAGCAGCAGCTGTCGCCATGGCCATAGCCAGGACAACGATTCTCTTTCTTTTGCTTACTTACTGGATCTTTTCTTTCTCTTCTTCTTCAGGTTAGGGTTAAAAAAATCATCTTTGTTAAAGATTTTTCTCAGGTCCCGTTCTTGAAAGATTTTCTTTTTTGTGCAGAGGCTGTGAGTTTCGGCGTAGTGATCATTGGCTCTGGGGCGCGAAAATTGATGGAAGGAGATGACGCGGACGCCAATTCTGAGGCAATGAGGAGGAGGGAACGGGTTCCACCTACTCCCAGAGCCAATTCTAATGTTCCTGGCCCTGATTTTGCAGCGAATCGACTACACTGAAAAGCAAATAGGAAAATTTTCAAGAATTTGTTAATAGATCTGCTTAATAAATGGTATGTACTTAATTTTCGCAGTAGTCTTGGATTGATTTTATGAGATGAAATCAGTTCTCGACAATGTAAATCTTTCGGCTATTTGGTCAAATCCTACACCGGAGCAAATGGATTGAATGGAAAACCAAAAAAATGGACTGGTTTTTAATTTGGGAATTTGTTTATAATCTTTGCTTCTGATCTTTTACTAAAAAAACTTGAACATTTTATTTTTGAAAGAAAAATTGGGTTAAAAAAGCCTGCGCACGGAAATGAATTTGTAGGTTAATTTAGGGTTTTTTTGGGGTAGATTTCGTTTGTTAGATTACGGATCGTCGAAGCCTTTAAATACATTTTGTATGTTTTTTTTTGCATTTGTAGCTCGAGCTTGGTTATGATCAGTAAACTAGATCAAGAATACGGATTGATAATTACTTTTTAGATAATGAACCTTCATAGTGGGCGAAGAATGACCAAGTTTGGAAAGTATAATGGTGAAAAGACACTAATTTCAATATAAACTTAGGTGAGGCAATATTATTTTAGTGGTGAAAATTGTTTATTTATGTTTTTTTATTAGAATATTAGAAATGTAATGATCAATTTATAAGTGGTAAAATTATGTATAAAATTAGCTCACAATATCATATTTTATTTTTTTCAATGCTAGTTTCAAGAACAAGTTCCCATCTCTTTTTTTCATTGTCTATGGAGAGTAGGACTAATGTAATTAGAGAGTTAGCCAAGAACATAGAGTATAATGCATCCCACTTTGTGAATCAAGGTATATTGTTGACCTTCTCCTACTCACATCAAGTGTTACAACTTTTTTGTTGGGCTATCACAAAGAAGAGATACCTCGTCCACTTTCTTTACCCTTGGGGCTCTACTTAAGAAATCTAATCCCTAATCTTATTTCGCCACCAGATTTGTAGGTGTAAATTTAACCCAAGGCATTTTAATTGTTGTAAATTTGAACCTTGCACATTTAACATTTAAAATTCAAATTCTTGCATTATGAATAGCTTCATCGCCCATTGTGAATCAACTTATCAAGCAATATGTTATTTTGTTTGCTTGTTCATTGTAGTTAAGTACATTCATTCACTCATTTGAGAAAGCAAATAATTAGAACATCCTAGATCATTCACTATTGAGCACTTCTATTTGGATATAGTAAAATAAATCTAACTAAAATATTCATCAAAGATCACTTCAACCTAGGCTTGATCTATGATTGACTATTCTCTTTGATCCTTTCACTTGAAGTCGTAAGCTAGTCCATCTAAGGGTCTAAAATAGGATATTATAAGATTGTGATCCAACAAATTCCTTAAAGGTGCTTATAAATAATGGTATCCCTCACATAAATTTAGATATCAAGATTAAGGCAAATGAATTAAATCATGCCACATTTTGTTAGATTAGATCTAGGCACATTAGATCAAGTATTTGAAAATATTTATTTGCACTTGCAAAGGTCAAATCCATATGTATGGAAGGGGTTGGGGCCTTAGTTCGGTTGGCCAAATCTTTCCTGTTGCAGGAGGTTGGTCACGAGGTCTAGTCTCCTCCACCCCCGTGGTACCGGAGGGCGTGTCGCACCAGTGTCGTCGGTCATGTTAAAAAGTTGACCAGGTGCACTGCAGTTTATAAGGGGTCGTGCTACCCGATTCTTGCAATCTAATAAATAAAAATAAAAAATAAAAAAATCCATATGTATGGAGGTGAACTAAAGCGATAAATAATTAATTTATAGAATTTGAGATCTTTTCCATAGAGGGCCCTAAATCATTTTTAACAATTGTAAAGCCAAACCATCTAAAGATCTAACTTAGGAGAATATTAAGTTACACTTTTGTCCCTTACATTGTAATGTCCCTTTTAGTAATTTTTATTATTTTATTATTACTTTTTATATTTTTCTAATTTTTCTAAGGTGATGACACTTGATTTCATTGTGTCTAATTTTGTCTAAGTGTTGTTCCATATCGTTCCCCAAGTGCTCCTCATGTGTTGGAAATTTTAAAGATCCCAAAGAATTTTTTCTTAAGATATTTCTAGATTTCTCTCTAAGTGTATGCAAGTTGTTAGAGTTTTAGTTTTCTATCTAGGCACACCTTTCCTCTGACCCCTATCTTTGCCCCTTTCTATTATCAATTTTTTAGAATTTCTCATCCAAGCATTTTTTTCCTCCCATACTTAACTTATAACATTTAAAGATTGAAGATGCGAGTGAAGACATGAAAATAACAAAGCATGAAACACAAAGATTCAAATACAATAAATGGACTTGATGGGACTTTAAAAATTTATCAAAATTCTGCCTAAATTGGGCATGACTGGTTACTTTTAAAAGACTGGAGGTCTGATATTTTGGGTTTAGGGTTTTGATCACTCATGAAATATTGATTGGTATCTTTTAAAATTCTTGCATTATATTTTAACGTTGACTTGTTGTTGAGGGTTACCGGTCACTTAAGTCATCTGACTGAGTCTTTCCTTCGTGCTCTTACTGGCCCCTTTTCACCTAACCTATCGGTCTTCTATTTGCCACTTGGGCCTAAATATTTATGCCGCTGAAGGTTTTTTTCGACCGGCCCCACCAGTATATTATATTTGTTTTATGCAGCTTGGCAAACCGTCCAATCACGGGTTTTGATCTGGACCGTTCCTCGCGAACCTCGCAGGTTTTCTTGCTGATGTCACCAAACTGGTGCGAGGTGTGCGAGATGCCGCCATTTGTCATATACAAAGGAGTGGGGCCTTTTCCCGATGCGCCAGTAGTGACAAGTGGACATCATTTCACTAGTGGGAATTTAATAACAGGGATTAATGATGATCGTCCCTCACAAATCTCACATGATCAGGTTAAATGTTCCAAAAGTACCGTGAGGTTTGCGAAACGACGACACGTGGCCTGGTTCTTGGAACAATGGGGCTAGGTGGGGCCTGTTGCCCGATTACGACCTCTTATTTTCATGGGCTGTGATTGGCTGTGGTTTTTTCTAGGCGGTGATGTGGATTTTCAACAATCATTGACTTGATCTGAGTCGTCCAACTTGTCAGGTCTGTTCCACATCAACAGTTCAAATTCAAAGGGTTACTATTCATCCATGTGGAGTTTTTGCGCTCTACACCTTGTTTTCATAAATGGCGCGGGTTTTTTAGTGGATTTTCTCCTGATTTCCTTGCATGCGAGCAATATCCTCTTGATAAATACAATGATGGGCTGTATGCCTGGAATAATTTTGTGGTGGCAACATCAACCACTAATCGCTCGCATGCTCGTACAAGCATTTGGGCAATTAATATTCCCTGCACCAGTTTACTCTATAAATACCTGCTGAATTGCTCAGTATTATCATTACATTTTGAGTTGATCTATTTGCAAGTGGGTGATCCCATAATAGTGGTTTACAATTTTTGGCCAAACTGGACACTAAAATTATTATTTTTAACTAAATCTTCACATTCGGGCACCTATAGCGGCTAAACCGTGAGGAATTTGAAGATGATGCAAACTAGAGACTCGTCACATTTTGTTTGAAGATTCTAAAAATATTTTTTTCAAATTTTTTAGAATTAGATTGCACTTCTTTTTCCATCTCCCACAAAAACTGGTTTTTTTTAGAAAAGAACATTTTTAAAAAGTGACGCTAACAGTATACAACATAATTTTTTTTGTGTGAAGGATAAAATTCTAATTTTTTCGAATTTATATTTGTAACTACGATATCTAGCACTTTCATTTGGTCTCATAGTTTTTTATTTAATATTTTTTCCTTAATCAAGTTTTGAAGTCAAACCAATTGCAATTCAGACATAAGCGGATTGTATACAACATAAATTTTTCTGTATGTATCAATTTTTTTATTTTTTTTAATGGATCAAGGACATCAATACCCAGCATGAACATATTTTTAAAATTTTTATTTTGATAATCTGCTATTTTTCCACATGTGCAAAACAAAGAGCTTGATTTTCGGTGAAAAACCTAGGTTTAATAAAACTAAAAAAACACATACATAATAAAACCAAAACATATTAAAATTATATTCGTTAGATAGCTCATTCTAAGGACTACCTGATTTTAGTTAGGTTTGTGATGATTCTTCCATTTTCATCCTCAACCCGAACTTCGAAGTGCCAAAATTTAGTTTTTTTTTGTGTCTCATATGGGAGATGAGGGATAAGGGGGGTTTGCTTGAACCAGGGTTTGAGCAAACCTCTTCAAAGAGGTTCGCTCAAACCCCTTTCCCATGCATTTTTTTTGTGAAGATTCAAAGGGCGTTCAAAGGGGTTCGCTTAAACCAGTAGGTTCGTACGAACCCCTAAAATCACTTTTTTTGCCTTGGAGTTGTTTTTTGTGAGTTTTCCTTCCTCACCTGAATTTTAAACCACTATTGTGGCTTCACCTAGGTAGTGGATCTATTTTTAGTTTCGAGCTATGCATCTTCAATGGATAAGTCCATGGTGCGCCGAAGTTCTAGAGTGGGCGTGAGGAATTCGCAGCGCAAAGAGGAACAACTTGTTCTTAGTGCTCCTGAAGAGAGTGCCCGAGGTGTGGGCAAGAGGTCTAAGTGCTGCATTTCCCCTGTCATGCTCTCTTCGAGCTTTGGTGGTGATGGGTCTAAGACTGACTCGAACTATCGTTTCTATCTTGCAGCCATGACCGAGCTCATGGGTGTCGATGAGGAGGTCCTTGCAGTTCACCAATAACTGCAATGGCATCGTGTCGTGTTGCTGGGACTAGTGCTAGCGTGGATAGGAAAAGGAGAATGGTTTCGCTTCAAACTAAAGCGAGAACCAAAAGCGGTCGCCTGTACTGGGGCCGTGTGTTGGCTAAGTGATTGCTAGTGGGTGGTGTGTTGCTTGTGGGTGGTGTTGTTCCGATGGTTCTTTTTTTGGATGTGGACGTGCATGTGCGTGACACGCTCTTTTGTTTTTTCTCTATCTGGTTACTAGGTGTAACTATTTTGATTCTTCGGATCGTTTATTGTTATTTCTAATGATGGATATTTTTTGGAATGTGAATTCAAATTTCATTTCATTAGAATGAAATTCATTTTGAAATTAACAATGGAAGTCTGATGCTTGTTGCTCTCTTGTTCTCTTGTTCTATAAAAGAGATTTTACAGCTCATTGTTAGGGTCAAATTTTATGTGTCCTGAGGCTTACTATTTGTATAGTCAGTTTGTTTACTGTAGGTTTTTTGAAGGTATTAACTAGTATGTATTTTCTGGGACAGGAATATAATGAAACAAGTAGTCTCTGCTTATGTAATAACAGATATTGAAGCAATAAATGAAAATCTATTAGAAAAATTACTCTCCCGATTTCATGTCATGAGTTGTGAATGAGTTTATTAATGATATATTCATTCAGCTTCAATGGTATATTTGAGTGTGTACTTCATTTTCCTACTTTAACTTAATGAGTTAATCAAATTGCTTGAAAATGAGTTACAAATTTGTGATGTTGTATTCAGGATTCCTTAAGGAGTATTGTTTTGAAAACTAAAAATATCATAGTGTAAATCATTATGGTGATACGTCCATGATATCTGGGTTACGTTTTGTGTGACTCCCGCTCAATGGATGAGGCACTAGGCAATTTCTTCAGGATTCCTTTTTTGAGAATACATGGTTGTAGTTCTAAGCACGGTGGTTCAAAGTATGAACAATCTAAAATATCAAACCTTATCTCTTTTGAGATGCAAATCTTATGTTAAATTTTTAGTCTCGTTGCTTTAACATAATTTTTATTATTCTTTGGTTTGCCACAACCAGGATAATTGCTATCTAATTGTGTTGGTGGGGACTGTATCTATAAGAAGTGTTCTTATTAGGTCATAAAACATTCTTATGAACACACTTAGGAAAACCCTCCTTGATTTCACAGAGCCAAAAGTGTAGGAGATCTTAGTCTTTGATTGAATCTCATTAGTTGGCCACTAACTTTGTTAGTTCTTGAATATAAAGGTTGGCTACCTCTTAGGGAATTACAGAGCCTTAGCTGGGAAAACTAAAACACCAACATAATGGCGACTCTACTAGGGAACAAACTCAGAATTTTTTGGTTGCAGACGATGTTGTTATAGAGTCATTGCATAAAGTCAAATGATTTTCCATTCTAATTTTAAATAGTGAATGTTTTTCAACCCTAGAAGGAAGAGGTTGTTGAAATGAACCTGAAAATCCTATGATCTGTGGTGTTCCGGTAGAAAAGGACTCAAGAGTTTTGGGTGCAGATAGTCCTATTATAAATTTCATTATAATAACTGACATATTACTTGTAACCTTAAAGGTTAAACTCAATGGGATAGGATCTCTGGCTGAATCATTAGTTGAATGGTGGTTTTATTGGGGAGAACTTCTTAGAAATTTAAAAGAAAAAGAGAAAAGAGAAACCACACCAGTTGATGGTGGCTATCCAGAATCATTTGTCTAGTGGATCTAAATGTTAAGTTTAGATGGTGACAGATTATGGATTTGAAAGAGATTGGTAGCAGCATGGTGTTAGAATATTTGAGGTATGACTCTGTTGTGGACAAAGACCCAAAATGTGACAAGCTTTGAAAAAGAATTTCATATTCTTTTGAAATTCAGTCCTCTATTGAAGAGGTGGCGACTCCGTCTGAAGAACCAATTGATATATGAAGGAAAAGACCCAGATCTGTGATATTTATAGTCAAGGAGAGAAGATTAACAACTGCTACCAAAGTTACCAGGTATTTTCATTTTCTTATTACATCTAAACAATTAACTATTCTAATTGTGAGGGGTATTTGTAATTAAGGATGAAAAATGGTTCCAAATTAGATGTTCTAGCATCAAGAAAGGAACAATGATTAGATGTTCCATACTTCTAATGATGCAATATGTAAAAGCACTTGCGAAACATGTTTATGTTACATCATACTTCTAAAAGAAAGGAATAATAATTTCAATCACTGATGGAATCATGGTTGAAATGGTAAATGATATGTTTAATAAACATGTATTGTTTTGACAAATTTTAAATGGGTATAAGAGGTTTCCCATATGAGAAGTCAGACATAAATATGCAAAGGGAACAAGTTTCATTAAGCCCTTTAGGGGGTTTTGTAACTCAAAGGTATATGCCTTTTATTTTCAGTGATGTGAGTGGTTACCCTAATCTAATTCCTAAGAAGATTAGGAAGTATTTGCCTAAATACACAGGGCAAAGTGCAAAATCTGCCTCTAAGAATCTACAAGATTTTGTAGATGTAATGGGGGATTATGAAATCAGTCATGAGGATGTTGTTATGAAGCTTTTTGTGCAATACTTAAGGGGTGATGCCAGGGATTGGTTTTCATATCTACCCGCCTATTCTATTAACTCATGGAATTAGTTGGTGATAGTTTTTATTGAACAATTTGGTGAAAGAGTCAATCCCAACATATTAAGAAAAGGTTTTATGGGAATCCACATAAAAGAAGAGGAGCTAATCCCGTATTTTAATCTCATATTTTCAAGAGATTTAAGAGAAATTCTTAGATAAATAAGACCAAATGAGGTTGAATTCTTGGTTGTATATCTTGGTGCTTTTGACAAAAGGATGGGTTACCTATTAAGAGATAAAGAACCTACAAACCTACAACAAGCATATCAAACGGCTATGGAGATTGAGAACAATATGAAATACTCAATGATGAAAGGGTATTTGGCTGCAAGTATTGATTACCCTAGCCTAGCTCATACTAGTAAAATTTCAGAGTTGGCTACACATAACACTGATTATGATAAGAGTGCTTTGAAAACTGTAATATCTCCACCATTACAGTGTGATGATGATGAGATCCAAGTTGAAAGCCAGTCCAATTTGAATGGTGATGATCAAACTTCTTTTCTGCCAGAATTGTATGAGATGAAGAGACAAGAGGAAGAATCACCATATGAGTTTTTCTTGAGATTTTTGGATGCCTTAATACAAATTCCTAGAGGTCTCGGACCTAATGATTTTGAATGCATTGACTTGTTTTGTGAACTTTATGAACCGAGGCTAAGTGCTTTGCCGGAAGAATTGAAACCTACTAACTTGGCCCAAATCTGTAAATGGATAGAGATTGCATAATCAGCCAAGGGTGTATCTACACAAAATGAAGATAATGCTTGCACTTTTGAAGAAAGTTGGATAACTGCACAAGAATTTGAGGGGAAAAATGACGAAGGATTAAGTGAGACACCCATTGTTTTCCCCTATCTTGATTGTAATGCCCATGTCACTGAGATTTTGTTATAGGATAGTGATTGTGATTTTAGAGGTGATAATTATATTATCGAGGATGGAGTTGAGCCTCTCCTCTTACTAGAGTTGTATGGAAGTGTGGAACCTCATGATTTTACTTGTTTCCAAATGAAAGAACAAATTTCAAATGATAAATGTTTAGAGAATACTCCAGGTATACTGGCAATGGAACAAGTTTGTTGTATAAATGTTGAGGAACTTGAGGACAATGAGGTCTGTGATAAAAAAAATAGTATTGGAGATAACCAACATATTGATGAAAATATTGGTACTATTGATTTTCCTGATTGTTTGTATGAAGTTGAGATTGATTTGTTGTTACCTTCTGACACTGATATTGATAGTGAAAAGTTTCCAGCTTATAATGAAGGTGACACTGATATTGCTGGTGAAAAGTTTCCATCTTATAATGAAGGTGACACTGATATTGTTGATGAAAAGTTTCTAGCTTATAATAAAGGTGACATTGATATTGCTAGTGAAATTTTTTCAGCTTGTGCTGATATTTTCACTTATAAATTAACACATACAACAGGTGGTGCTGAACACAAGGAGGCCAGTGCATACTATTGTTTCTCTATTGCCCATGTTGAGATTGATGTGTTTAGCTTTGTTTTTGAAGTTTTTCATTTGGGAATGAATGAAGGATTGTAGGAAGAGATGTATACTGAGGGGCTTGAGATGAATGTGTTTACACATTCCCTGGAAAAAGATGTAACTTATATTTCCCACCTTTGTGGTATCAGGATGTATTCCAAAACATCTGAACATAGGTGTTGGCAACCAAGCTTGTGTGGAAAGCACTAGGGTGAGGATTCCCTGAGTTATGTCTCCTCCTTTTTGTACTATGAGGGTCTGTGTAACATGCACAGTTTTATATGAAAGTTTTAGTTCTATGTACAAGTTGATGATGATTGTAGGATGTGTGATGTTGTAGACCAGATAAGTTATGAATGTTTCTGCTTCTCAGCTCAATTGAGTAAGCATTCTATGAAGTATGACCAAGTGCAAGGTAAGGTAAAATGTCATTATGATCATGTGTTACAGTTAATGTTTGGACACAGGGTACTGATAGATCAAATGCATGGGAGTATTAGTAAACATTATGTTACTTCCAGGCATACTGATTACTCCAGTAACTTAGAAGCATTAAGAGGTGAAATTCGTAAACTTGGTTTACTCCAAGTAACAGAGAATTTTATTTTTGATAGGGGTAAAATTTGATTTCTCTTGTTTGGTGGCCTGGGGCCACCAAGTTGGATATACACAAGTTCCAATTGACAAGCATGGTAGAACATTTTTCAAGGAACTTGTGTGATTCAATGGTTTGGTTTGCGAAACTAGAGATTATGAATTCTTGCTATGCTCACAGGGGGCATACATCCCCAGTTAGAGCCACTGATGGGACTTTTAAAATTTGTCAAAATTTTGCCTAAATTGGGCATGACTGGTTACTTTTAAAAGACTGGAGGTCTGATATTTTGGGTTTAGGGTTTTGATCACTCATGAAAGATTGATTGGTATCTTTTAAAACTCTTGCGTTATATTTTAACATTGAATTTTTGTTGAGGGTTACCGGTCACTTAAGTCATCTGACTAAGCCTTTCCTTCATGCTCTTACCGACCCCTTTTCACCCGACCTATCAGTCTCCTATTTTCCACTTGGGCCTAAATATTTATGCCACCGAAGGTTTTTTTCGGCCGACCCCATACGTATATTATATTTGTTTTATGTAGGTTGGTGAACCGTTTGATCATGGGTTTTGATCTAGACCGTTCCTCATGAACCTCATAGGTTTTCCTGTTGATGTCACCAAACTGGTGTGAGGTGTGTGAGATGCCACCATCTATTATATACGGAGGAGTGGGGCATTTTCCTGATGCGCCAGTAGTGCAAGTGGGCGTCATTTCACTAGTGGGAATCTAATAATAGGGATTAATGATGATCGTCCCTCGCAGGCCTCGCACGATTAGGTTAAATGTTCCAAAAGTACCACGAGGTTTGCGAAATAGTGACATGTGGCCTAGCTCTTGGAACAATGGGGCTAGGTGGGGCCTGCTGCCCGATCATGACCTCCTGTTTTCATGGGTTATTATTGGCTATGGTTTTTCCCAGGCGGTGATGTGGATTTTCAATGATCATTGACTCGATCTGAGTCGTCCGACTTGTTAGGTCTGTTCCACATCAATGGTTCAAATTCAAAAGGTTACTGTTCATCCGTGTGAGGAGTTTTTGCGCTCTACAACTTGTTTTCATTAATGGCGCGGGTTTTTAAGTGGATTTTCTCTTGATTTCTTTGCGTGCGAGTGGTATCCTCCTGATAAATACAATGATGGATTGTACACCTAGAATAATTTTCTGGTGGCAACATCAACCACTAATCACTCGCATGCTCATACAAGTATCTGGGCAATTAATATTCCCTACACCAGTTTACTCTATAAATACCTACTGAATTTCTTAGTATTATCATTATATTTTGAGTTGATCTATTTGCAGGTAGTGGATCTGTTCGTAGTTTTGAGCTATGCATCTTCAATGGATAAGTTTGTGGTGTGTCGAAGTGCCAGAGTGGATGCAAGGAATTCGCAGTGCAAAGAGGAACAACCTATTCCTAATGCTCTTGAAGCGAGTGTCCGAGGTGTGGGCAAGCGGTCTAGGCACTGCATTTCCCCTGTCGTGCTCTCTTCGAGCTCTAGCAGCGATGGGTCTAAGATTGACTCGGACTATCGTTGCTATCTTGCGGCCATGACCGAGCTCGTGGGTGTCGACGAGGAGGTCCTTGTAGTTTCACCAATAACTGCAATGGCACCATGTTGTGTTGTTGGGACTAGTGTTGGTATGGATAGGAAAAGGAGAATGGTTTCACTTCAAACTGAAGCGAGAACCAAAAGTAGTCGCCTGTACTAGGGCTATGTGTTGGCTAAGTGATTGTTGGTGGGTGGTGTGTGTTGCTCGTGGGTGGTGTTGTTCTAGTGGTTCATTTTTTGGATGTGGATGTGCGTGTGCATGACACGCTATTTTGTTTTTTCTCCATTTGGTTATTGGGTGTAACCGTTTTGATTCTTTGGATCGTTTATTGTTATTTCTAATGATGAATATTTTTTGGAATGTGAATTCAAATTTTATTTCATTAGAATGAAATTCATTTTGAAATTAACAATGGAAGCCTGATGCTTGTTGCTCTCTTGTTCTATAAAGGAGATTTTATGGCTCATTGTTAAGGTCAGATTTTTTGTGTCCTGAGGCTTACTAATTGTACGGTCAGTTTGTTTACTGTAGGTTTTTTGAAGGTATTAACTAGTATGTCTTTTCTGGGGCAAGAATATAATGAAACAAGCAGTCTCTACTTATGTAATAACAGATATTGAAGCAATAAATGAAAATCTATTAGAAAAATTTCTCTCCTGGTTTCATGTCATGAGTTGTGAATGAGTTTATTAATGATATATTCATTCAACTTCAATGGTATATTTGAGTGTGTACTTCATTTTCCTGCTTTAACTTAATGAGTTAATCAAATTTCTTGAAAATGAGTTACAAATTTGTGATGTTGTATTCAGGATTCCTTAAGGAGTATAGTTTTGAAAACTAAAAATATCATAGTGTAAATCATTATGGTGATACGTCCATGATATCTAGGTTATGTTTTGTGTGACTTCTGCTCAATGGATGAGGCACTAGGTAATTTCTTCAGGATTTCTTTTTTGAGAGTACATGGTTGTAGTTCTAAGCATGGTGGTTCAAAATCTGAACAATCTAAAATATCAAACCTTATCTCTTTTGAGATGCAAATCTTATGTTAAATTTTTAGTCTCGTTGCTTTAAGATAATTGTTATTCTTTGGTTTTCCACAACCAGGATAATTTTTATCTAATTGCATTGGTGGGGACTGTATCTGTAAGAAGAAGTGTTCTTACCAAGTCATAAAACATTCTTATGAACACACTTAGGAAAACCCTCCTTGGTTTCACAGAGCCAAAAGTGTAGGAGATCTCAGTCTTTGACTGAATCTCATTAGTTGGCCACTAACTTTGTTAGTTATTGAATATAGAGGTTGGCTACCTCTTAGAGAATTATAGCGCCTTAGCTGGGAAAATTAAAACACCAACAAGACCTTTGCACCTTGTTTTTCTTTTCTCCTTTGATTGAGTTGAAGTGAAGGGAACCCAATGCTTCAATTGATGTGCTCAACATGATGTGTATTGATTGTTGTAGTAAAATATGGATTGCTCAAAATACCAACATAATAATAGCATGATAATAGTGAGTGAATTGATATCAAAATGGTAGCATAAGATTAGCTTGAAAGTGGATGATCTAATGAAAGACAAGGCCTCTAATTTATATATTTTCTATGAGGAAAATCAAGAGCCAAGATACAAAGTTAATGGAGGTCTAGGATATAATGAGAAAAAAAGCATGGATTGAAGGCTTAGCTTTGTGACAAGTGTCACAAGAGGGAGAAGCGTTACATGAGGTTTAAGAGTTGGGCATGCTCATACATGTGTGAGTATGGTGGCATGTGTGGGAGATATAATTGTGATGAAATAAAAGATACATGTGTGAGGAGCATGCTCCCACATGTGTAAGGAGCATTCTCACACATGTGTGAGAAAGGTAGTGTGCCTAAGCTAAAATTCAAAGATGTGGCGGAGGATTGGGAGGAATTCAAGATTATAAGCTAACATGCTCATATATGTGTGAGTTGGATAGTGGGCCTAAGACAAAAGTCAAATATGTGGTGGTGGATTGAGAGTATTTCAAGATTACAACCTTGCATGTTCAAACATGTGTGATAAAGTCAGTGGACCTAAGCCAAAGCTCAAAGATGTGGTGGAGGCTTGAGAGGGTTTCAACCTTACAAGCTTGCATGCTTACACATGTGTGAGAAAGGTAGTGAACCTAAGCCAAAACTCAAAAAAGTGGTGAAGCTTTAGAAGATTTTAACCTTAGAAGATTTCATGTTAACACATGTGAGCAAGGAGTGAGATGAGTAGGCATACTCACAAATGTAGGAGAATGAGGATAGAGACAAATGACACATGATGAATATTTAGATTATAATCCATGTGAGGGAACTTTATGGCTAGGATTAACAGTTTATGGATTAAAGATAGAAGAAAATTAATAGAATTTTAATTATCCTTAATTAAGTAATAATTGACTAATTAGTTAATTAAGTTGGAGGAATTATGGATTAACATTAAGTAATTAAATATACTTAATTAATTAAACGTAGTGAAGAAATATAAATTATTTGTGGGAAGGGTAATTAGTTAAGCAATAAATTATTTAATTAAATAAATAATTAATTAATTAGTAGAAAAATGACAAATAAGAAGTCAGTGGTGAATTTTGGGTGTCAATTTTTTATCCCTCTTTGATATGGCATTGGGACTAGAAGAAGTGGCATTGTATCAAAGAAAGATAAAAATAAATTCTTTGACTAGTTAGAAGAAATTATCAGAAAAATATATTGGGATGATGCCTCCTTGAGAGGTTACCTAGAAAAAAGTCATTTGAGGGAGCTCTCAAATGAAGAAATAAAGGTGAAAATTAAATAGAGGATAAAAAATGGTGATCAACAAAATAAAAATGGTGAAAAATGGATAATTGATAGATAAATCATGGAGAAAAGGGCGAAGGGGGTGAAAATTAGTGTCGAGGACCATAATTGAGGCTTAGGAAGTCTATAAATAGGCCTAGGGGTTAGAATAGTTCATTTTCACCATGGGCCCTTAGAGATCAGAGCACAAAATTGTACAAAGTGGCTAGGAGAAAATAGATAATATCACATACCACACCCATTCAAAAAATTGAGTGCAATAGTATAGACCACCAATAAAGGTAGGAGCACCAATACATATAAAAACAAAAACCCTAGGATAATTTAGGTATCATTAATATAGACTTGGAGTTGAATTGATTCATGAGAGAACATGAATTAGTGCTTCCATAGTTAGGATCAATGCTTGTATTGTAGAAGTGGCACTTGCATTAGCTAAAGTTGAACTTGAGTGGATAGTAGTGCCTACATGAAAGGAGACTCGCTTGTATGAACACATATTCACTTGCATGAGGAGTTCACATACATAGGGTAGTCCATGTGCATTTTGATTAAAACTTATGTGGGGTTAACACTTGCATGTATCAGTGATTATGTTGAGTAGTAGCTACATGGAGTAATGTTTGTGTGACTTAGGCAGGATAGGATATTTTTTAGTTTATAAAGGATTTGATAAAGGTGTTTGGATGAATGTAGTACTAATTTTCATAACTATAGTCATGAGAGTGAAACTAGTAGTGATGAGGTTATAAAGTAGGTTGGGTGAGATAGCATATTCATTCTTGGAGGTAGTGGGGCTGCATTATGTAACACATATATAGGAGCTACAAGAATATAGATTGATGATGAAGGTATTGGTAGTGATATGACACAACAACATGATCTCTTTCCACCTAACCATGGGAGAGATTATGGTGTCCTTGGAGGATTTGTGGAGGATACTATAGCTATCAAACTAAGGGGTGATAGTGGAGTAATAGCTAGAGGGAGCTAGGGAGGCATTGGAATGGGTTTGTTTGATAAAGGATTTTCTAGTGGAAAACCATGAGATGGATCTAATGATAGGGATGGGGGTACTAGAGGAATTTTACATTTTTTTAGTGGGTCTTATCAATGGGACTACTTAACAATAAGTTATAGCCTTATTTTTTATTAGCTACTTAGGAGTGCTAGCGGGGATGTTGGAGGGGATGATATATGCATGAGAACCTTAGAACAACTACATAGAGACATGTATGTGATTGTGTATAGGGATGAATAGACCTTGGTATGTGGGGTGACTCTATTATAGGTGTGGGCATAGGAGCATATTGTAGTGATCAATCTAGGTGGAGGGTACTAGGATGACCCTTTGTATACTCCTATATAGGTCGAATGCGACATATGTATATGGGGCACTTGGTGTTCTAGTGGTGGATGATAGACAAGATTGATAAGGTGGAGTAAAGGCCATGAAATTGGTGTGATGTGTGTCCCAAGGATGAGGAGGTGACATATGTGCAATCAACATGCTTTATTGTGGGGTGGAAAGGGTATGTGGTCGAGTAGTATCTACCACATAGGGTGTTGAGATAATTTGGCTTGCTATTGGGTAAGCCATAAAGGGATGTGGTTTTCATGCAAGAGGTAGGTCCATGGGGAGAAAAAAGGATGGTTTATGGGCTTAATCTAGCTAGTTATAGGTGGTGAAAGAAACATGGGTAGAGGTGGATAATGTAGGAATGACACCAAACTATCTAAATTTGTGGGAGGCATAGTGACTATTATGTCTGATGATACCCAATGATTGAGCTAGGTTAGTAGGAGTAGGGATAATAGGTGAGGGATATGGGATAGGTAGAGGAGATGGGGAAGGTCCATTTGGGGTTAGGGTGGGGAGGAGGAGGACCTATAGGTATGAATAGCTATAGTCATGTTAGAACTAGATCCCTACTAATTGGAGAGAGATGAGGCTAGATTAGCATATGATCAAGCTATGGGAGAGAGGGATAGTTTATAAGTGGGAAGGAATATGTTGTATGGGGATTAAAATAGACTATATGTTTGTGTGAATGGGGTTATTTCCTAAATAGTTAAGTGAGAACCTATTCACATTATTATAAGTTTACTTAAGAGTTAAGCTTCTTAGTTATCATTTCTAGAAGCTAGTTATAATGGGGCCATGTCTCATTATTTATTTTTAGTTATCTAGGCATTTAATAATTCTCTCATGCATTTAATATTTGCATTAAGAATTTAATGCTTGTGTCTTAGGTTGTTATGACTTAGTTGTCTCATGTGATCTAGGATTAAGACACTTGTCATGATCTTTTCTAATCCTCTCTTACTCCTTGCTTATATAAGCAAGGATTCATATGTATATTAAATCAATCCAAGCAACTCAATTGAGATATTTTTTAGTTGTGTAAGTCCAATATATTATTACAATCTTGAGTATTGCATATTGGCATATCTTGCATCCATTGTTGCAATTTCATGTTCTTGCTTTACCCTTTTGTAGAAGGTTGTTGTTGGCTTTTGTAGATGATCCTGGAGGCTTGAGTCTTTGAGTGACTTGAACATGTTCTATGAGCTATATATCAGCTCCTACATGGTATCAGAGCTTCAGAGTTGCAAAACCTCTTCTTAGATATGAGGGTGATTTGAGCTTGAGCTTTTGCAAGGTGCATATTTGATTAAAAAATGAAATATATATTTTGCCTTATGTACTTACAAAAAAAATGATTTCTAGGTATTGTTCAAAACCACAAAATACCATTTGGGTATCTACTAGATTTTGTAGATAGTGAGCAGATTTTACATAAATGGATATCAAAATAACCCAACACAACCATTTTTCTTGCATGTGAAGTTTACTTGTTTTACTAAATCGCATACTCTGGTTTTTGGATTCAAAACGCTTTCTAGGTTTTTTTGGTAGCATCAAAATATTATATGGGTATCCATTAGTCTTTGCATACATTTATTTTTTTTTCAAAAAGAAAATCATAAGGGTCATGTTTGTGTTATCGGCAGACAAAATTTACCATTCTTTAAAAAACTCATAACTTTTCGCCACAATGTCCATTTTTGGAAAATGCGATAACAACGAAAAGCTAGTTTCAAGCACTTCACAATGGTGTAGGTCATTTTTTTAGATTTTTTCCTCTACACAGATTTAAGGTCATTTTTATTCATGGAGGTAGATGTGAAAATTCATTGCATGCACTATTTCCTTTTTTTGCGTGCATTAGGTTTACATTTTCTCTGCATCTCATTTCTATTCTAGACCATTTTTTAATTGACTATTGCTTCATAGATTTGAGGGTTATGTGATATAATGGGTGTTCCAGTGTTCCTTGGCATCAGGTCTATTGTTGCATTATCGTGATTCTAAATTAAGTCTTTGAGTGACTCTAATATGGTTTCTAGCAAGCAGAATTATCTTTCCTTTGCTTGTCGAATTAAGGATTCCAATTTTACTTCATAGTGTGTTTTCAATGCTTCTTTGTACTAGGTTATCTCATTATGGGGGGGCTATATGGTCTCTCTTATCATCCTTTGTGTGGATGGAGATTGATTAGATTTGTGATGGATCATTTCATTGAGGGGCTCCTAAATGACCTCTTCTTCTTTGTCTCTCTTTTGGAGAGAATTTTTGTCCTACTAGGTTTTCTCCTTTTCTTCGATTGTGAGATATTTATTTGCTTTGCATTTGTACATGGGTACCTAACATGGCCTCGTAGTTGGGACCCATCTTTGTGTCATTTGCATAATAATCCACTCCGTAAGTTGCACTTATGGGGGGTGTTGGTGTGAATGAGGTTATTCCTAGCTAGTTATTAGTGAGGATCTATTCACATTATTAAAAGTTTACTTATGAGTTAAGTTTTCTAGTTGTCATTTCTAGAAGTTAGTTATAATGGGGCCATGTCTCATTATTTACTTTTAGTTATCTAAGCATTTAATAATTCTCTCATGCATTTAATATTTGCATTGAAAATTTAATGCTTGTGTCTTAGGTTGTTATGACTTAGTTGTCTCATGTGATAGGATTAAGACACTTGTCATGATCTTGTCTAATCCTCTCACTCCTTGCCTATATAAGCAAGGCTTCATATGTACAGTGAATCAATCCAAGTAACTCAACTGAGATATTTCTTAGTTTTGTACAAGTCCAATATATTATTGCAATATTGAGTATTGCATATTGGCATATCTTGCATCCGGGTGAGTGTAGGATCATGAGGGTCCAAAAAGTGGTGATATGACAAAAATGGCAGATGACTTTTTTTTAATCCGAATTTGACGAAACAAAAAGGGTTTATTGAGAAAACTATCAGCTTTCCACCAATATAAGATATGCCTTATTTTGAATTAAATAGATAATTATTATTGATTTTCTACATGTATTATGACTAAAGTCTTAATTGATAAGTTGAGTGAAAATATCTATAACTCTCAAATAATTTCACATTTTTTAAATATGAAAGATGTTGCATATTCTATGTTTCCCATAATAAAGGATAAAAAAAAATCATAAATTTTTGACCAAGTTATGGTGGTCAGACAAAAATATTTTAATATTTAAAAAAAAAATTTAATAAAAAAGTCATAACCAATTATTTACTTGAAAAAAATTACAAAAAGAAATGTAGCACATCTGGGCATGTGTCCTCTACTTATACTGAAAGTTTTAAAAAATATATACTATTTTTTTCTTATTCTTAGGTTGGTCAGACATACACCTAATTTTTTTTCTTGAAAATTTAGGACTACTGCATTGAAATTTCAAATTTTCACCAAATAGATTTATTATTTTCCAAAAAAGAACTAGTATCTTAGAAACTACATTAAATATTTTACAAATTATGTTGTAACATATTTTTCTAATTATGTTAAAAACCTATTCAAATTTTAATGTCAAGTTCCCTAGCTCTATTTTTCTAAATTTTCATTGCCACTTAAGGGCCTAGTTTGGACCCCCATGATCCTGCATTGACCCATCCATTGTCGCAATTTCATGTTCTTGCTTTACCCTCTTGTAGAAGGTTGTTGGATTTTGCAGATGATCCTAGAGGCTTGAGTTCTTGAGTGAATCAAACATGTTCTATGAGCTATATCTCAGCTCCTACACTATAAACAAATTCAAATACAATGAGAGGGGAGATGGATGTAGCTTAGGCACATAGATAGGAATGAGGGTAGGGTGGTGGGGATGCACAACTGAGGGCCAAAAGGGATGCTTTATCTATCCAGCTACAACATTACATAGTAAGGTGCAATGTATGAGGATAGATAAAGATCATTCTTGGGGTTTTTTGGCCCTACAATGTTTCACATAGATGGTGATGGACCTATCTAAATAGGTAGGGTAGGATGCCAAGTATTATAGGCAGTTATATGGGTAGGTCATTGTCATAGGGAAAAGGGAAATATTTTATGCAGCTATATTAGCTATTAGGTTTGAGGTTAGGTATATTAGGGATGAATAAATTTATGTTAGTGGGGCCACCATAGGTACCTCCTAAGGGTCATGATGATAATGCTAGCCATAACTAGCCATATATGTGAGATTATACATATGTATGATATTTATATATGATGCACATTTTGATGTATATATTTCTCCTAGATCCATGGAGCTTCATTATACTCTAATTTTGACACATTTGACCATTTTTTTGATGTGTTTATAATATGATCATGATTTTTGTAGTGATATATGATATTTATTGATGATGTATGCTTTTATGGGTGATTATGCTTTATGGATCTATGATGTATGTATATATATACATGTTATTCTTTTATTAGTTAAGTAGGAAGAAAATGGTCATATTCATTACAATTTTTTTGCTAAGGAAAGTCAAAACAAGCCTAAATTGGCCAAAAAAGACATATTAATAACACTTAAACAACTAGCCAAAGAAGCATAAAAACAAGAATATAAGAGAAAATAGAAGCACTAGGGGGAAAAATACTTTCCCCATCCCTCGAATAAGAAATTAAAGAAATCATCATTCTCCATGGTGAGGTTGGAGGTTCCTTGCTTCTTACAATATTTGTCCTGCAATAAAGAAAGGGTGGCAATCTATCTATTTATAATGTAGTGATAAATCTTATCATATTATTCCTATTTTCTTCCTTGTCCTCCATTGTATTCTTCAAGTTGGAAATCTATCTATAAATTTCACCATAAAGGGTGCATTAATTATGCTTATCTTCTTCAATAGTAGGGGCCTAAAGACTATCTTTGGCATTAGTGAATTAGACACTACTAGTAGAATCAAAGTCAGCATCAAGATCATTAATTTATTTTAAATAATTTGTTCCTTCCCATTTTTTAATTGGTGGGGTTTTCTCTAAAGAACTATATCCACAACTCTCTTTTCTCACTAGAATTATCCTTATCTAAATCCAAAGAGTCACTTAACAACTCATTTCCCTTTAGATCGAGAGGTTTGGCTACAACTAGTCTATTGGATCTCCTAAACCTAGTTGTTCTACTTGAATGCTTCTCATGGAATATCACCACATCCTTTCCCTCCCTTGTCATCTTAATAGGGGTATATTTAAAGAGTGTTTTCCTAAAAAATTGACTATCACCCTGTTGGCCTCCTCTAATGGCTCAATAACTAAGCCCTTAAAGCTATAACTTAGAGATTAAATATCTACACCAAGTAGCTATCTTGCTCATCATGAAGGTTTATTTCATTATCAACCGAAGGACGTGAACTTGAAATGGGTCAACATTGTCTATGCACTAGGACTCAATTGTAGTCATCCTTATCCTATAACTAGAAAGAAAATAGTACTGAAAGTGAAATGCTTGAAATAAGTTAGCATTATAAGTAATGAGCATAAACCAACAACTAAATTGTACTGAAATGAATTACAAAAATAGAAGTCCTGGAAAATAGATAGGAAGTTACTCTGTCTGTTGTGGCTATAGGAATAGACACAAAATGAAGTTCCAATGGCTGCAAGAACAAACAGCTACCAAGACTGTAACTAATTGTTGGATAGAAAAGTAACTACTGAACTGAATAGATGGAATTCTCACCAAGTGGGTCCCCTTGAATGAGTCTTCCCAAAACTAACTCCGATGCAACAAATTAAAGTATCATTTTATTCATTGAAAACATTGTTACATAATAACAACATGATTGTATTCCTTGAAACTGAATATGAAAGTACAATATCAGAATATCCAACCTTGTGAAGAGGAACATCTAATCATTATTTATAGAGGGAAATTTTTCTAACTAACTCTAACTAATTGGAAAGTTGACTCCAACAGACTAGGAGGACGTCGTTTATTGAAAGTGTGAGAAAGAGGAAGGAGGTTATGCATGCAAAAGATTTAGTCAAACCGGTCTTGCCTCAACAAGGATTCGGCATAACAAAACCTCCTAAATCTACTCAACTAATAGACATGGTCATTTAAAGTTCAGTTATCACTTCCAAATGAGTTGGAAGCTTTGAAACATTTACCTCTCAAATATCCATCTTTATTTGAATCCTTCAGCAACCGGGCAGCTAGCATGAACTTATTCCACCTTGCAAGCTCCATTTATATCTGCACCTTAATCTAAACCTGCATTATGACATTAGTGTGCACAAGACAATTGTATATCCATAATCACCTTAGAATAACATTCATTCAATCACATGTAAAATCATATAGATATATCACATAGCAGGTTAATATTATCAAAATTTACAGGGATAAGTTCATGTCTAGAGTTCATAAGTTTAGGGAAATAATATAGAAATTATTAGTAACCAGGTGCTAAAACCCATAGTAATAATATCAAACATATGATAAGTCCTTACAAAAATGAGTCATTATTTGGACTCATCATCTCCCCCCAACCTAATGATCTGGTGGTCCTCTAGCAGAAGGAACTCAATTCCTCCATCTTATTAAAGCCCTCAAAATCAACAATTTTGATCTGCCCTTGATTAGTTCCTGAATTTGTATCCCAATAGAACCCTTGCTTGCTTTCCATTATGTCCCACCTTGTCCTCTCTACCTCAATATCATACCGATAGGTTCTATGGTTTGGTACTAGCCATAATAAAATAGGTGGCTAAAATATTAATGGGAGCCAATATTGTTGCTTTGTTCTCCCAAGTTGTATATACATGATGCTTCGTTTGCAAACTACATAATAATTTTGCAGGGAATGGGGTTCAACCTATTTTAACTGATCTAGCAAGTCATTCCATCTCTATGATAGATATCCCAATACTCTCCTTCCTATAGTGGCAACTACTTGTTCATATTCTAGGTATGCTTCTTCCCTAAATTGCATGATCCTCTCTTTGTACTCTGATCTGTAAATAAGTTTGTGACATGTGTAGTATCTATATCTTCAAGATTGCTTGATTCAACTCTTAGATATAAGGGGGTATGGAGGTCTCTCTGTGTATATTATGAATTGTTTCCCCCAACTGATTTCATTTTGAGTCCATGAGATTAATGCCCTCAAGTGAAAATCCCCAATTTATAGCAATGGATTCCATTCATGGTCATTGGGAACAACATAGTTGTGCAAATACAACTCACACAACAAATTCTAAACTTCAAGAGGAGAAGATTGGTAAACTTGGACAAATTCATGTGGGGTTTCAATGGAAGAGCTTAGACTGGAAATAACCCTTGAAAACTTAAAAGTGAGACTATGCTCCCTTATGTGCAATGCTTATACCCTTGGGTATGTCCTACATTCCATAATTTTTGGTACTAGAGTCACCACATTCTTTACCTTATCTTTTAATTCTGTAATCTCAGCATTCTTCTCCTCAATTTCTTCATTTTTCTAATTGATCTCTTCCTATAGCATGAGTTTTTGTCTATTCCATTCTTCTTCTTTCTCCTGCATTACTTTCCACAAATCTAGAGCTACTGATTCCCATGAAAAATTAGGAGATATGTGCTTTCCTACTATGATTTTATCCTACACTGGTTCTTGATATTCCATTATTTCAACTTGCTCTGCAACAACAACGAGTTCTGCCATTCCACATTCATTTCAGGTTTCCCTCTCAGTCTATGGATCCTTCTTGGAGGCACACTAGTAGCAGACTTAGTCAATTTTGATTTGGTTGGAGGACTTTTATTTTTCCTAGCGCCTGCAGGATGCTTAGTTACTTCATTTTTCCACTTCATAGGGCTAGGATTTATCTTTTCTAGTTTTTGCTTCTTAGCCTTCCCTTTGCTAATTTCTTATTTTCTCAAATTTCTCCCCTCCTTTCAAATAGCATCCCTAATGTGAACTGTGGTTTTAGGGAAACATCGATAGTAGGGTACAAAGATGAACTATCTTCATCCACATGCTTAGATCCAAAGGAAATAATTTCTGCTACAAGTTCTACTGTAGAAGGGTTTGTGCTATGAATTTCCCACGAAGTTGAAGCTCCAAGAGTAAATTTAATAACCCCCTCTTTCCCACTAACCCTATGAGTTAGGGGTCAACCTCTAGGACCCAAATTTTCCAATCCGAACTTCTTAATGTTCAAGAATTCATCCCATGACATATTGGACACATCTTGCAAAGACTTTTCTACCAGCAATTTAATCAAACAATGATGGGAAACAAAGTTTTCCCTACCTTTTTGTGTCTCATCAACCATAATTGCAAGAAGATTTTACAACAAGTTTGGCACATTCATCCTCCTGCCATGTCTCATGTGATTTAAAATCTTGAAATGCCCAAAATGAAGACAGGATTGGTGACCCCCATAGGTAATGTATTTGACAATATAAACAACAACTTTCTTCCATGTTTTTGGAAAAGAAAGTCTTCTTGTTCCTTGTTTATCTATAAAAAGTGGAGGATCACTAGGCTCGATGTAATCTGCTCTAGTTGACCTAGCATCCTTCGAAATGGGATAGGGTTCTCCTTTAGCAGGAAAACCTATTACTTCAACAATCATTTCTTCGGTGGCTATAAATTTTAATCCTTTCACCTTTTCCTCACCATTAGAAAATGTTTGTGCAAATTCTAAGGAAATGTCATTATTGAAACTATTTAGCTTCAGAAAGTAATCTAGCCATCCCCAATTCCTAAATTTAGGCTCACAGAGTGTATCCTGTAGGATTACTCGGTGAACTGTTGGTTCACTTCTGATTAATTGACCTCCCATTGCCTCCACTCACACACTGGAAAACGCCTCTACAAAGACTTCTTTCCTACAATCTTTCAGTTGAAAACCCAATTTTTCTTCTACTTCCTACAATTCTCACCAATACTAACACCAATGTCGTATGACCTCTCAATTTTTCTTTTTCATTATGATTCCGACTAAGGTAGTAAAGAATACATAAAGGAGAGGTATTATCAAATAAAATGGTGGTGGTTTAATGTCATATCATGCATGTAGAATGCCACTTCAAGTTATTATTTCAAATTTACTTTCAACTTATTATTTCAAATTTATTGTCATGCTAGAGCATGAAATGGCTTAATGACATGTATGAAATGTAGGTTCACACCCCCCAACCTAAATAAAAGAATGTGTCCACATAGGCTAGAATGGAAGTATGAAAATAGGGCATACTAACAATATTTTCTATGTGAAATATCAATATTAAAGTACACTAATCAAACAAATGTAGGTAAGGTAATTAATATATATTAAGTGTTTATGGACATACCTGAAAAGATGGAATGCATTTTCCGAAGAGTGTGGAAGGAAGTATTGGTCATCATAGAAGTACGATTGAGCAATTAAATGAAGTGATGGTGGAGTGATGGTGGAGTGATGTTGAAGAGAGAGAGGTGGGTATGAATGGGCGAGTAGTGATGATGGAGAAATTAATTCCCACAAGAAGTGGAAATTTTTATTATGATTGCATGCATACCTTTGACTAGCCAGAAGTTTGAACACTAGATCTGCCTCCTTCGGTTGCAAGAACTTCAGAGTTTTGGTATTCAATGAATTGCTACATGAACTCTAGTTTTGAGGCAGGCTTATAGTATATCCTGAGATGATGAACATTGACTAGGATCTTGAACCTAATAGGATCAATTGTTGTAAGCTAAACAACACCATTGGGGAAGACCTCTACAATCTCATATGGTCCCAACCACCAGGTTTGAAGTTTTCCTAAGTTGTCTCTATACCTAGAATCATAAAGAAGTGCCCGATCACCTAGTTGGAACTTCTCGTCTTTGATGTATCTATCATGCCATCTAACTCTCTGGTTCTACACCATCTTAGTATGGTAGATAGCTTATTTCCTCATCTCATCTATGGAATTTAGTTGCATAACCCCATCCTTCTGTGCCTCAAATATATCTATTCCAAGGTCCAGTGTTGTTCTAAGAGTTTTGTGTTCAAACTCTATAGGCATCATTTCTATTTCCATATAATAGTTCAAAGGGAGTAAAACCAGTGGTGGTTTTCCAAGTGGTTCTATAGGCCCAGACAGATTCTGACAACCTATTTGCCCAATCTTTTCTGTGGATTGCTACTAATTTGGCCAGAATAGATTCTATTTCCCTATTTGTTACCTCAGACTGGCCATTGGATTGAGGGTGATAGGGTGCATATTTCTTATGGCTATGGAGTTCCTAGAGAGATAGTCATAGATCAAGGAGCTCATTTCACATCCAATCTTGTCATAACATTATTTCTTCATAGAGGAATTCTGCAACTTTATTAGCCCTAGCATGTTTCATGGCTTTGACGTCAACCCATTTTGTCACATAATCAATACAAACCAAGATGTAATATTTTCCATTTGATGGTGGATCAATTGGAACTACAAAATAAAGTCCCCATTTATCAAATGGTGTGATAACTACTTGATGGTATAGAGGCATCTCATCTGATTTAGTTGGTTGGCCCATCCTCTGACACCTATCACATTTCCTAGTGTACTTGTTTTCATCCTTATAAAGTGTAGGCCAATAATATCATGTATTGAGAATCTTCATGGTTGTTCTCTTAGCTAAAAAGTGTCCCCCATAGGGTTCATCATGACATGCATGCATTATATCAAAAGTTTCATCCTCTCTTATACATCTTCTCATCACATGATCTGGTCTAGCATAGAATAAACAACCTTCCATCCATGAGAATGGATTTTTTTTTTCAACAAGAACCCTTCACTCTTTCGGAGAGAAATGAGGGGGAACTCTTTCTGTAACCAAATAATTGGCTATATCTACATACCAAGGTGTTTGCACACTGATGGAGAGAAAATGTTCATCAAGAAATGAGTCATCAATGATTTGAGTGTCCTCTGATGTGGTCAATCTGGAGATAAAGTCTGCCACAATATTTACTTTACCTGGCTTGTCAATAATGGTGATATCAAATTCTCGCATTAACAGAAACCACCTTGATAATATTCTTGTGATCAATGGCTTGTTCATAAGGTATCCTATGGACATGGTCTGTATGGAAAAAGATCTGGTATCCTGTGATATAATGCTTGAATTTGTTGAGATCATAAATGAGTGCCAACATCTCCTTCTCTGTCAATGTGTAGTTAATTTCAACCCCTTGTAGGTTCTTGATGACAAAGTAGATTGAATTCTCTATTTCTCCCTCTTTTTTTCCTAAGACAACCCCTATAGCATAATTAGATGCATCTATGTGAATATGGAAAGGGAGTTCCCAATTAGGACCTTTTAGCATAAGAGCATGGGTTAATTTTGTTTTTAAATCAGAGAATGATTTATCACAATCCACTATCCATTGGAACTCAAAATCTTTAGTCAAAAGATTATAAAGTGGTGCTGCCATCTTATTGAAATCTTTCAAGAAATGCCTATAGTATCTTGCATGTCCTAAGAAACTTCTAACATCTTTTTGCTTGACATGAATAGAAAGATTGGTAATTACCTCAATTTTGGTTGGGTCCACTTGAATTCCCTTATGAGAGATATAATGGCCAAGGACCACTCCTTGCATTATCATAAAGCATTTCTTACTGTTCAAGTAGATATTATGGTCCTCACATATTTGCAAAACATTTTTGAGGTTTTCTAGTGCTTCTGCAAAATTAGCACCATAAGTAGTGAAATCATCTATATAGATCTCCATACAATCATGTGAAATATCTAAAAATATACTAATAACTAATCTTTGGAAGGTTGTAGGTGCATTGCATAAACCAAATGAGAGTACTGAATATGCATAAGTCCCCCAAGGATAGGTGAAATTTTTCTTATTCGGATCTTCAGGTGCAATATGTATTTGATTATAACCACTGAACCCATCTAAGAAAGAAAAATATTGCTTACCTGTAAGTGAATCCAATAATTGGTCTATAAAAGGAAGGGGAAAGTGATCCTTTTTGGTGGAAGAATTTAATTCTCTATAGTTAACAAAAACTCTCCATTTACCTCCCTTTTTAGGCACAATTACGAAAGTGGACACCCATTGGCTATCTGAGATAAGGTAGATAAACCCTGCATCCAATAACTTATGTAGTTCTCCTTTCACTACAATCTCCCTCAATGCAGGGTTGAATATCCTTTGTGGTTGCCTTACTAGTGTGTAGTAATATCAAATGTAGCTCCTATGAGTATAAATTTTGGGATCTAATCCTTTCATGTCATGGTAATCCCATGTAAAATCTTGTTGATGCAACTTTAATAGGTTTTTCAGAGACAATTGCTACTCTTGACTAAGCTTGTTATTAATATTCAAATGTTTACCCTCTGATACTTGTACTTGTGTGATCAACTCAATCATGGTTGTTTTACTAATACTTGGCACTTTTAATTCATGTGGTAAAAATGTATGAAGCATATTTGTTGATGCAGGAAATTCAGGTTTAGGAGAAGTTGGAAAAAGTGTCTACAATGGACATGCATAACTAGATTCATGAGTGGATGGTTTTTCATGCACTTCACAATGGTTCTAAATTATATGAGATAATATTTCATCATCTTCCTGAAGATTCATAAAAGGACATCTTCCTATCATCATGAGTTGTGCCACTGAATTGACCTCCTCGGTTTCTTCTCCAACATGTGGCCAAATGGGGTTGTCCATATCATGGGATGGTTGAGAAGGAGGATAAAGGACAAGATTTTTAGTGCTTTTCCCATTAGAAATAGTCATGTCCCCAAACCGACATCCAATGTAAGCATCTTTTGTAGCTAACCACAACCTTCCCAAAATATTGGGATACCCTACTTATGTAGCTTTAAGGGAAAGGAGCATGAAGTCAGCTGGATATTCCCAAGAGTCTAGAATAACAAGGTCTTTAGCTATACCATTTGGTTTGACAGTGGAGCTGTCAGCAAGTTGCAGGACAACAAAAGTAGGTCTCGAATTTGTAACATTTAGTTGCTGCAAGATATCCTTAGTCTTCACATTGATAGCATCTCCCAAGTCTATTAGAGAATTCTTTACTCGGATTCCATTTAGAATGACTCCAACTATAAGACTACCTGGGTCAATATACTTAGGAACAATTACTTTCCCAAGCATGATATCTTCCAACTGCCCCACCACATGAACGGTGGTGGGGTCCTTATTTTTCCTCCCTAGGTTTTTGAGACATGCTTCCTTAATTTCCTTACCATACATGGGAACATATTTTATGGTCTGGAACAAAGGTATCTTGACACATATGTGTTTTAGCTGATCCAAAATATCAAAGGTTGTTTCTTCCTTTTTCTTAACAACTTCTAACCTTTGAGGAAATGGTGTGTAAGGATCATACTGCCAAACTAGTTCAAGATTCTTGGGCACACTTGACTGAGCAGGGATATCAAATAAAATTTTATGCTCCTCTTCTTCCACATGAAGCTCTAGTATAATAGGAGTGGAAGGATATGATAAAGTGGTTTCTGAACACAAATGAATATCACTCAGACTCACAACATAGGAAGGAAATTGGTTTGGATCTACAAAATAGACTGGTTGCTACTGTGGTTTTTTATTTGGCTTGGGCGTGGGTTGAGCTGGTAACTGAGTAGGTTTAGGTGTGCTAGCATTTGAGTTAGGAGGAGGGATTATGGTAGGTTGTTGAGGCTATGGAGGCTGCTACATGTAAGAAGTTGCCTGGTTTGGCCATTGTTGTCCTCCCCTCCATTGAGATGTTTGTTGCCAATCTCTTTGAGGTTGTTGCCAATTCCCCTGTGGTTACTACCACTGAGGTGGAGTGTTTTGGTAATTGGGCTAAGTATTTGGAGGGTTTTTCCAAGTCTGAGGTGAATAACCTCCAAATTTTGATGGATATAAGGGTTTCCATTGATTACCAGATGCATAAGAATTCATATAAGGTCCATTAAAAGATAATGGGTCTAGTGGCATACCTTGTCTTGGAGCCCATGGCCTTCTTTGTGCAATGTATAAAACTTGATCATCATCACCCTCAATTGGCTTGAATTTTGATAGAATTTTCTTATTTTCAATGTTGGATACCATTTTACATTTGCAATCCTTCTTCTTTTGCTTGCAACAAGGACAATATTCTACCAACATTGCCTCTGCCTCCTCATGTTTCTTCTTTGCTTGAAGTGTATCTAGTTGAGTGGCCATATTGTTTATGATGTCCTCCTTGAAATCTGATAGAAAATGAGTGATTTCCATCCTTGAAACTCCATTAATAAAGGATTTACCCATAGAATATTGGTAGCCTTTTCCTTTATTTATAGCTGCACTGGAGTGATTTTGACATATTTTCTTAATATCATCCTAAGGAACTTGGGTGATATCTCCTCCTCCTATCAAGTCCAGAGCATTAGAGAAACTTTCATTGATCCCTCTAAGGAAGAGAAAATTTTGAGACTCTTCATTGAGTGCATGATGGTGAGATTTCTGCATACAAAATAGGAACCTTGACACATAGTCCTCCAAACTCTCATCCTCCTTATGCTGCATCCTGAAGATATCATCTCCTCTCATATCACTACCTCTACAGTATTCTTTATACTTCTCAAGAATGTTTTCCTTCATAACATCCCAAGTATTCACAATATTCATATATAAGCCCATAAACCATCTTAATGCAACTTCTTTCAAGGTAGTAGGAAATAATTTAAGCCTATGAGAATCAGTAGTGTAATCATAGCTTCTGTAGAGGATATCAAATTCAAATAAGAAAGTGTTTGGATCCTCTATTACAAGCCCATAGAATTTAGGAAGAACTGAAGCATGAATGTTCTTGAGGTTATCAAATTCATTTTCGTGAGGGATAGGGAATGGAAATGTTGGTTGGTTAGGCCTATTTTGGGTAGACATAATTTCTTGATGGATTATCAAAGCAAATGGATTCCCAATTAATTTTTGGGCAGCTTTCTCTTTAGAGGAAGTTTCAGAACTGGTCAAATTGGTAAATGCATCAACAACATGATTTGATTCTTCTTCTTCTTCATCTCCTAGAAAATTTTGAAACTCAACTAGCTGATTATCAAGATTAGGGTCATCAGGAAGGAATCTCCCTAGAGCATCTCTTCTCCTACCCCTATGCATGTGGTATTAACTTAGTATTAGCCAACTCACACAAAGAATTGGTGAAATAATAGCTGATCATTACTTTATTCAAATGAAGGGTACGCTAAAAAAACTTTAGAGATACCAAAAAAAAGAAAGAAACTAGAAATGAATCCTAAGAACTTCCTAGTGTGAGAGAGGGGGACCACCCATTGCAAGACCCCAGGTCATGAAAGGCCAAGAGAAGAAAGGCTTCCCTAACCCACCTCAGTTTAAAGGGAAGTTAGGATTATGATGATGAGAATGATGAGGATTATGTATCCTTCGACCACTCTACAGTCCTGAATGTTGGAAGGAGGCTAAGCAAGTCGACCTTTGGAGTTAGATTCGTGTCCTAGGAAGCTCTCTGTCTGAGGATAGAAGTGCAGTTCCAGGATGACAGTGCGACGTGCTAGTGTCTCACAGGTGCGCTGGAATCCGTACGACCAAAGAATCGAGAAGACATGATTCTTGCTCAAAAGGAAGACTACTATCCTAGTCTAGAGACATTCAAAGTGAGAGAACGAGATTAAGAGGAAAGAAAAGAAAGTGTGAATATAATAAGAGAAATGTATTACCACCAAGGTGATGAAGACGATTTCATAGAATGCTCTCCTCACCAGCTTGCTCCATGCACTCTCTACCTGCACACAAAGAAGGGAAAAATTATTGGGGTTATATAGGGGCCTGTCTTAGTCAAACTCCCATCTTGGTGTCTCCACCTCCATGGACAATCAAGTTTGGAATAGTATAGAGAAATGATAAAGGAAAGAAACTACAAGCTACGTATGCAAGAAACACTACAAAATAATAAGTGCTTATCGAATCAAAAGAAAAAGGAGAGAAGGGAGGAGCTTTACCACCTCCATCCAAAGCACTCAAGGCTTGTGGAGGGTCAAACAAGAGGGACTCAAGCCTCTATTGCCATGGTGTATGTCCTGTACTCACCTTGTTGGAGTGACAGAGTGTTTAGTTGTTGCAATGAAGTGAAGGATGCTGCTACAAAGATTGGAATGAATGCTCAAAGAGTTTAGCCAACCTACCAAAATTTCTGCTGAAGGGAGATAATGGATGAATGGGTGAAAGATATGAAGGAGAAGGCAAAAAATGGCCATATTCAGGTTGGTAAACCAAAGAGCGGTGTTACTCTTTGACTTCCAATCAAAAATGTAACACCTTTATAGTCTAAGCCGTAGGAATCTACCAGAGATGTAAGTGCACCACACGGACGTCTACATGTCGTGCGAGCATTCCCGACATAAACGCCCCCATCGACATGAAAAATAGGCACCAAGTGGATGCAAGCAACAAGCTTAAGTGGAATTAAGCCTCCACCTTTGATTTTCTAAAGTTTTAAGGGTCAAAATAAGATTTGTGTTAGGGGTGCAAATTCATGTTGATACATCTTTCCCCCACTTTAGTGAGAATGAGTATTGATGAGTGCTTCAATAAAGTAGAGTAGTAAGAAAGTAGTTAAGTAAGAAGTGTATACCTGAACTGATGAGGAAGTAGAGCATGGTTTGGCAAACCCAAAAGTGTAGGAAAGGACTTCATAGTTTCATGGAACTACAAAGCTGAAGCATGAATATACCTTACAGGCTCACGGTCCTACAAGGGCGATATCCTTCAAGAACTCTCACATGAAGGAGACTAAAAAAGTTCCTTACAGACCCGCAGACCTGCAAGGAAGGTATCCCCAAAGAACTCTCACATGAGGGAGACTGAGTAGAAGGGGACTCTGTAGAGTCAGAGGTGGAGATGTGTTTACCTGCAGATAGAACACATCAAGGAGCGGTCACACAAGCCAGTGGTCAGAAATTCACATAGACCATCACTAAGTTGTAAGGCTTTAAAACGAATTCCTTAGGAACCCTTCAAAAGGGAGGGTCCACTCAAGGGATTCATTGTTTGAAAGGTACATTCTAGTTGGGCTGCCCCCAAGCTAGACGTAAGGATGCGAAGATGGTCTAGTCGGGTTTCCCCCGGACTAGATGTCAAGATGTGAAATAGGTCTAGTTGAGCTACCCCCAAGCTAGACTCCATAGGAATTTTTTGAAATTTTTGAAGGGGTCCCTCGGGAACCCAACGTGAAAAGGCGGGGTCCACTCAAGGGACATGTTCAAAGAAGCTTAACGTCTTCCTTCTCGAATTGATTCATCATCAAGAAATCCTTTTGAAAGATGTTCACTTCATCAAGGAATTCAAAAGGAAGGAGGTGTGCCCATGCAAGGGGAAGACTAAGACCATTCCCACTTCGGAGGAGGATTTCCAAGTCCTTTCTTCATGAACCCCTGATGAAGGAAACATGTTCTATTAGGGTTCCAAGTTGGGAATTCCATTTTAACAAGGAAGTGCTTGAAGGGTCTTCAAGAAAAGATTCATTTGGAAATGAATGTGTTTTCTAAAGACCATGTAATGTAGAAGATGCGTTGTCACACCTGAAAGGGACAACTCAAGCAAAGAAGAGAGAAAGATAAGGAAAGAGAACATATCACACATAAAGAGCACAAGGGTATCTGGTTTTGCAGGGTCAGATCTGCCTTTATTTATATATATGTAGGTAACTATGGTAAGAGGTGAAAGATCGTCAATCCCCAACCAGATCAGGAAGAATGTATGAAAGATAAAGTAAAATAAAAAAATGGGTCAACATGGAAGGAGGCCTAAATTCTCCTGACGCTTTGCATCATCCCCAATTTATCAAAAGTCAATCACAAACATGGAAGAATAGAGACACATATAGAGGAAGGTTTACAACATACACACCATGCCTGTATCCATGCACCAATGGGGGTGATGAGGGTCATTCAGGAAAATATAGCATGTTTACAAGGGAACACATCACAACATACACATATCTACTCTAAAGATCAAGAAGAGGGTCCTCCCTTAACATTGGTCAACTAGGAGGTTGTCAGCTTCCCACTCTAGATCATCGAAGGGGGAAGGATGATAAGCCTGCAACTATGTAATGTTGAGGGGAGGAGCTTTCGATCCTCCCACAACAAGGGCCAAGGCATAGGGACTTGTAAGGTCTTCATCACTCAGCTCTTATGGGTCTAGGGTCAATGACCTAGCGAAGATTGTTGATAGGGTCGAAACTTCATCTACCGAGTTAAACATGTACTTAACAAGAGTGCCATGTTTCATCTCAGTAGATGGTGGACTTCGCACCCGAGGTTCACCGCTAGGCTCACCGAGTGACTCGAGAGTGGTGACAAACTCGGGGAAGTCGGAGCTGGTTTCATCACTAGGACAAAACAAGTCCACCCGCAGCCAGCTTTCGAAGGAGGTGAGCTCTTCTTACGTCCTCCATTTCTGGAGGGGCTACACTCTACCTTCTTCTTCATCGAAGGAGGTGAACTCCCTATAGATGAAACAAGGAAGGTCAAGGGAGAAGAGGAAAGAATGATAGTGGGCATAACCGAAGTGTTCACCATGTCCACAGGCTTAGGGAAAGGCAAGACATCCGAGACGGTAGTCAACAAGGGTGGCTTCCCCAACGGAGCGATGAACACTTGTAGCCTTCCAGCCACATGTGCGCTCACAGCGAGAGCCAGAAGAGATTCAGTGATGGAAAGAGGGAAAGAGGAGGACGCAACAGGAGATGCGATCTTCTTCTCCTCCTTCTATAAGGAGACTTGCTCGGTTAGGAGAGCCTTTCACCGGTGCTTATGCTCATGTGCAAGATGGTTTCTACGAACCTTCAAACCAAAAGCTGAAACTTGCGGAGGGACAGAAGGATCCTGCTTAGACATGGGAGTATCCTCCACGATTGTCTCCAGCAGAGGGGTAGACTCAGAAAAGATGGGAGGAATTGACTCTACCACCTTAGAGGTGGATCCTTTCCTATTTGGGGGAGCATGAATAGGTCGAGGGGTGAACTCTCTCCATGAGCCTTTCTTTCTTCCATAAAAATAACACCAGGGTCCTGGGGACCCATTAGGGAGATCCAATATCTTAACCTTGGTCTTTCGCCATGGAAGCATCATCAGACTTAGCGGGCATAACGCATACTTGTTCATCCAGTACTTTTCCCAAGAGAGGGGAGTGGATGAGTGAGCTCGAGAGGGAATGAGTTTCTCCTTTCCTTTTCGGGAGGAGGAAGTAGCAAGTTGTTCAGTTACAGGAAAGGTCAAATTTGGTTGTCCCTTGTCCCTAGTTTTGTATTTCACATAGTTCTTGTAAAGCAGGTTCGTTCTCTGTGGGAGAAGAACAACTGGAGTGGGCCAAAAGTGATCCAACAAGTATCCTCTAAGGGATACCATGGGTTGATATCCAGTGTCATGCACTACATGCATGACACCTTCATGGGAAAAATTAAGGCACTTATGAATCATGGAGGCGATCCCATTCATGGAAGCTAGCCAAGGTATGCCTAGCTTCACTCTAAATGGGTCTGATTTGGGGATGACATCAAAGATTGTGTCTACACTCCTAGGTACCACTAGGATAAAAAACGTTATCAATCCATAGGGTTTAAGAGAAAGTACATCATGTGTGTGGATGATGGACTTTAGTTTGTCATATGTTTCCCTCTACAGGGAATTCAATAGTAATGTATCTTTTGTTATAACATTCACTCTATTCGAGGGGTCGACTAGGACCCCCATCACAATGCTTTCATTGAGGCAAGCAAGAATGTATAACAGAGAAGGTTTGCTATTTGTTGGATTGTCTTGTAAGGTAAATGTAACATCTGATGAGCCAGTCGCAAGACGAGGAGAGGGAGTAATAGTAAATACGTTAACATACGCCTCTGGGTGAGAAGTAGAATCTGTGGGATCAATAATCATGTTGGAAAAATGTGACAGAAATAGATCCGTGTATATCTACAAATCATTGTTAGCTTTCACCACTAATTTGTTCGTATTGTGTTTACCCCCATCAAGATGGATAGTACCATCCTCAATGCGGTCCTGTATCTCATGATGCAGGCGCATGCAACATTCGGTATTATGTCCATTAACTTGATGGTATTTACAATACGTGTTCTCTTCATACCAGCTAGGGTATGGTTCTCTAATTGGTTTAGGAGTAGGCAAGGTAAGGATCTTATCCTTCACCAACTTCTACAAGATGGAAGAATAAGATTTTGATAGCTTTGTAAACTTCCAGTTGCGTCTAAGGCTATTGTTGTCCACAACAGCTACTATATTCATGACATATTTTCCTCTTCTCGAGATCGACACGATGGATCTTCCCTCAGAACAGGAGAGTGAGGAGGAGCCCCCGAACTGAACCACCATCTGCTGGTATTCTCGTAGAGCTACAAACATATGTGCAAAAGAGGGATACTTCATGAGGGCAAACTTCTCTTGCCAATATCTTCATAAATTCCCTATGAAGACCTTTTGCACATATGAGTCAGGTAACAAATACGAGATCTATGAGAAGAGCACTTGATATCATGCTATAAAGTTTGTAACCTTTTCATTGTCCCCTTGTTTGCATCAAACAACGTCTAAGAAGGTAATCTTCGGTCCGATATTGGCTTGGAACTATCGCAAGAATTGGTTCACAAGCTGATCGAATGTGAAGATGGAATTATTGGGCAAATAATATTACCAATCTAGTGTTGTATCTTTGAGGGATTGGGGAAATAGTTTAGCCATCAATACATCATGATGGAAGAAATATGTGCACAGGGTGTTAAAGGTGAACATGTGTGTTTGCAGGTCCCCTTTACCACCATATTTCTCGAATTTGGGAATCCCCATCCCCAGTGGGAATAAAGTGTTTAAATTTGCAACCGACAATAGGCTGTGCTGGGAGAAAGGTTGAAAGATAGGTTGAGCTAAGGCCTAGGATAGGTTCACAATCTGATTCTGCATCTTCCCCATATTCTGAAGAAGAGTATTTAGGATAGGGTCATTAGAAGGCAAAGGACCATTGAAACCACTGCTAGAGCCACTAACGAAACAACCACCAATGCCACCTCCACAGGTGTGGCCTCCGCCGATGCCACCACCATGACCACCGCCAGAGCCACTACTGACGCCACCACCACCAGTGTGACTTCCATTGGAGTCACCACCAGAGCCAAAGCCACCACCATGACTTCTACTGGCATTGCCTCCACCAATGCCAGCTCCACTTTCAAAGTTTCCACTGCCAAAGCCTCCGCCCATCATTTTGCCCTATCCTCCACCACCAGAGGTGGTAGAAGGGGTGAAGTCGAAACCCAAATGGTTTTTTTTCACTTTGATACTGTCTAAGCTTTCAAAGTAGAGGGCATATTGATTGAGGGGACTGTGTCAGCCATGTACACATATGTAGGAGGCATCAACATCTCTAGCTTCCTCTCACATTCCTCGAAGAGGCCACCTCATATCGTGTGACCAAGACTCTAGGGGGCACATGCTTCAGCTAGACCGGTGAGACTAGCCAAGAGTTCTACGCCTGTCTGGTCCTTCTCCACCATGTATCTTATTTCACTGATCACCTTAGCAGCCCTAGAAAACTTTGGGTTGCCTTCTAGGTGATTTTCTAATGCACCTAACCCCTTATCGAGATTAACAATGTACTCAGAAGGGACACAAATGGCCTCATGCTCATCTATGGATGAAGAGGTTGGCGACGTAGGAGGAGTAGGGACGTGATCGGTTTCATCAAGAAACCCAAGTTTGCCTCATGATACTTTCTCCTACACGGATATGCCAACCGCCAAACCAGAGAAAATATCAAGAGTGAAACTAGAGGAGACCTTCATCTTTTCCATCAAAAGGTGTTGCAAAATTATTCTAACAATATGTCCAGAGGTCATGGATTGGCTCGTGAAGCTCATAAAATTTCATGACTCACAAGGGTACGATGACCAAGGGATATAAGAGAAAAAGTTCAGAACACCGACAAAGGGATAGATGTTAGTTCACATCGGGTTCACCAAAATTGTGAGAGAGGGGGACCACCCAGTGCAAGACCCCAGGTCATGAAAGGCCAAGAGAGAAAAGGCTTCCCTAACCCACCTCAGTTTAAAGGGAAGTTAGGATGAAGAGGATGATAATCATGAGGATTATGTATCCTTTGACCACTCTACAATCCTGAATGTTGGAAGGAGGCTAAGCGAATCGGCCTTTGGAGTCAAATTCGTGTCCTAGGAAGCTCTCTATCTGAGGATGGAAGCATAGTTCTGGGATGACATTGTAGCGCACTGCTGTCTCACAGGTGCACTGGTGTCCATACAGTGAGAGAACTGAGAAGACATGATTCTTGCTCAAAAGGAAGACTACTATCCTAGTCTAGAGACATTCAAACTGAGAGAATGAGATTAAGAGGAAAGAAAATAAAATGCAAATATAATAAGAGAAATGTATTACCACCAAGGTGACGAAGACGATTTCATAGAATGCTCTCCTCACCAGCTTGCTCCATGCACTCTCTACCTGCACACAAACAAGGGAGAAACTATTGGGCCTGTATAGGGGCCTGCCTCAGTCAGACCCCCATCTTGGTGTTTTTACCTACTCAGACAACCAAGTTTGGAATAGTATAGAGAAATGATAAAGGAAAGAAACTACAAGCTATGTATGCAAGAAACACTACAAAATAGTAAGTGCTTACACAATCAAAAGAAAAAGGAGATAAGGGAGGAGCTTTACCACCTCCGTCCAAAGCACTTAAGGCTTGTGGAGGAGTGAATGAGAGGGACTCAAGCCTCTGTTGCCTTGGTGTATGTACTGTACTCACCTTGTTGGAGTGACAAAGTGTTGATTTGCTGCAATGGAGTGAAGGATGTTGCTACAAAGCTTTGAATGAATGCTCAAAGAGTTTAGCCAACCTACCAAAACTTCTACTAAAGAGAGATAATGGATGAATGGGTGAAATATATGAAGGAGAAGGAAAAAAATGGCCATATTTGGGTCGATCAGCTGAAGAGGGGTGTTACTCTTCGACTTCCAATAAAAAATGTAACGCTTTTGTAGTCTCAACCGCAAGAATTTGCTAGGGACGTAAGCACATTGCGCAGATGTCTGCACGCTGTGTGGGCATCCCTAACAAAAATTCCCCCACCGACATGGAAAATAGGCACCAAGTGGATGCAAGCAACGGGCTTAAGTGGAATTAAGCCTCCACCTTTAATTTTCCAAAGTGTTAAGGGTCAAAATGAGATTTGCATTAGGGGTGCAAATTCATGTTGATATACCTATTTTGACACAATCCCTAACAACGATGCCAAAAAATTTGGCCTCCTCTAATGGTTCAATAACTAATCCCTTAGAGCTATAACTTAGAGATTAAATATCTACACCAAGTAGCTATCTTTCTCATCATGAAGGTTCATTTCATTATCAACCCAGGGATGTGAACTTGAAATGGGTCAACATTATTTATGCACTAGGACTCAATTGTAGTCATCCTTATCATATAACTAGAAAGAAAATAGTACTGAAAGTGAAATGCTTGAAAGGAGTTAGCATAAGTACTAAGCATAAACCAAAAACTAAATTGAACTATAGTGAATTACAGAAACAAAAGTCTTGGCAAACATACTAGAAGTTACTCTATCTATTGTGGTTGTAGGAATAGACACATAATGAAGTTCCAATGGTTGTAGGAATAAAAAACTGCTAAGATTGTAACTAATTATTGAACAAAAAGGTAACTATTTAACTAAATGGATGCAATTATCACCAAGTGGCCCCCCTTGAATGAGACTTCTCAAAACTAACTCAGATGCAACAAATTAAAGTATCATTTTATTTATTGAAAACATTGTTACATAATAACAACATGACTATATTACTTGAAACTAAATATGAAAGTACAATATCAGAACATCCAACCTTGTGAAGAGGAACATCTGATCATTATTTATAGAAGGAAAGATTTCTAACTAACTCTAACTAACTGGATAGTCGACTCCAATAGACTAGGAGGATGCCATTTATTGAAAGCATGAAAAAGAGGAAGGAGGTTATGCATGCAAAATATTTAGTCAAACTAGTCTTTCCTCAACAAGGTTCCAATATAAAAACACCTACTAAATCTACTCAACTAATAGACATGCTCATTTAAAGTTTAGTTATCACTTCCACATGAGTTGGAAGTTTCCAACCATTGACCTCTTCAATGCCCATCTCTATTTGAATCCTTCAGCAACCGGGCAGTTGGCATGGACTTCTTCCACCTTGCAAGCTCCATTTATATCTGGATCTTAATCTGAACATACATTATGACATTAGCGTGCACAAGACAATTTTATATGAATAATCACCTTAGAATAAAATTCATTCAATCACATGTAAAATCAATATAGATATATCACATAACAGGTTAATATTATTAGAAGTTACAAGGATAAGTTCATGTCCAAAGTTCATAAGTTTAGGAAAATAACATAGAAAGTATTAGTATCCAGGTGCTAAAACCCATAGTAATAATTAAAAACATATGATAAATCCTAAAAAAAATTAGTCATTATTTGGACTCATCACACTCAAAGAAATATAGCCCCTTCATCATCTCTTTTTTCAAGACTTTTTGCAGAATGCTTACTCATAGGATTCAAAAAATTCCATTGATCCCCTATTTTAATTAGCTATTTTTATATGTAGAGAGCTTGAGGATTGTTTAAGGTAACATAATCCCTTTACACCACCTTCTTCATTGGTGAAATTTCTACCGTAGGGACCTTCGCTATATTAGTAGCCACTGAGCCAATTTGTGTAATACCCACATTTTACCTTAGTGAACAATGAAACAACCCATTTTTTTTAATTTATAAACAATAAAATTCTAAGATTTACTATTCATATCTAGTGACAAAATTTACAATGCCATTTTCATAATTTTTCCTAGAAGATAATGAGAGGAAAAAATATCCCAATGCAGTATAATCATTAACACATAATCACATAAAAATGAGGGTTTATGACATCCACAATATATAGCATAACCTACAATACCATAATTAGTCCCATACATTTATAACAAAGGATTCTACATGAGATTCCTATTTGGGGAGTGGAGACTCAACCATTTTAAAAAATAAGAGAAAACATGCCATAACATGGGATGTTTATGGCGGGAATGGGTGAACAAGAGTGAGGTTTTGAATTTCATTCTTTCCTACAATGGGTGTTTGGTGCAAAGGTTGTTGGATATTTGCTAGGAGTTGGACTTTTCTATGGATGCGGCAGGGGAGAATGCAGGTGAAGAGCAGGGGGGTGGATTTCGAGGACTGGGGCTTGGGGAATCAAGGGGACCCAGGTGGTAAGGTGGACCCTAGAGGTAAGGTGTTTTTTGGCCCCTCTCTGAATGACGAGGTTTGTGGGGCTGGGTTTGTGGGGAACTAGGACGTGGCCAAGGACCCTATTTCCCAAGTTAGATTGAGGTCTTTGGAGAATTTTTTGAGACATATTTCGGGAGGACTCAAAAAGAAGTTGGGCCTCACTGTTTGGTACCAAGCCTGTTGGTAAGTCAGCCTTTCCTTCGGTTAGCAAAATTTTGGTCCCTTTGAGTGGGACCTTTTCTATTCTAGTTCCTAATCCAATGATAGACCATAATGTTTTGATGATGGCCTCTTTGCTGGTGGGTAAATTCATGGGCCCGAGACCAAATATTTAAATGGTTAGGGATTTTGTTAGGAAGAAGTGGAAAATAAAAGGACAAGTTGAGGTTGGGGCCCTGCTGAAGGGTTTCTTTTCCTTTTCTTTTTCCTGTGAAAAGGACAAGCCTACAATTCTATACGGTGGTCCATCTATTCTTGGCAAGTCATCCTTGGCTCTTAAGAAGTGGTCTCCAAAAATGGACTTGTCAGATACATATTTTGAAGTGGTGCCTATGTGGGTTCAGTTACCAGGTTTACCTTTGGAGTTTTGGAATGAGGATGTTTTCAGGGGAATCAGAAACACTTTTGGGGAGCTATTATCTATAGATTCCATGACTTCATCTAGGAAAACACTGGTTTTTGCCAAGATTTGTGTGGGTATAACCCATTTCACTGATCTGTCATCCTCTATAGAAATTATGTTTAAACTGGGAAAGTGGGTCCAAACAATTGAATTTGAGACTTTCCTTATGTGTATTTCGCCTACAAAAAATCTAGGCATTGGGCTAGGAAATGCCCAACTAAAGTGTCTAAGACTGAAGCCAAGTCGACCTTCAAGGAAACCAATATATGGAAGGAAAAAACTTTAGAGAACCCATTGGAGGCTATTCCCTCCTTGAACAAGGTTGAGATGAACATTTCTAGGGATGGTTAGGAGAGGAGTGAGGAGTGCCAGAACCCCAATCCGGGGGTTAATAATGATGGTGAGCCTCTGAAAGGGAATGTCCCTGACACCCTTGAATCTCCAAAAGTAGACGATAAGTCTCTAAACAGTGAGATAATGGAATCAAACACCAAGGGATCCCAGGGAGAGGATGAAAAGATAGATGGAGGGAGTATCGGTAAGCCTGATGGAAACATGAAGTCAATAGAGAGGGTTAATGATTGCTTTGGTGAGTGTTCAGAGGAAAATTCTTAGAATGGCCAAGGGGTAGGAAGTAAAGCAAATCGTGAGGAGGACTCTTTGGTGGAGGGGGTGAAGATTCTTCTATCTTCTACCCAGGAAGGATCTCAAAGCTCACTGAAGGTTGTGAAATCTACATTCAAGGATTCTGTGGACACTCGTAAGGAGAGGAATGATATGGAGAATTATTCCATTAAGGAGGTTGCTATATTAAATGATTTTATGGATGGTCAAGACTTCATGGGACTTGAGGATATGGAATTGGAAGGGGATAATTCATACACAAAAGTTGAAAAGAAGAAGAGTAAAAAATGGAACAGTACTATGGAGGTTTCTACAAGTAATAGGGAAAAAGCGTTTTGTGGTAACCAGAGAAGTTCTAGTAGAAAACCAACAAAGTGGCATAGAGAGCACGAACTCCAAAATATTGTTGATGGGGTTCAAAGAACCATCCCAGAGATCTGTCGAAGTAACACTCCATCTAAGTAATGAAGTTCATGTCATGGAATGTTAGGGGGTTAAACAACTCCCACAAACAAGATATTTTGCACAATTTTGCTAGGAACCACAAGCTTGATATTTTACTTGTCTAGGAATCCATGATGCCTAAGGAAAGAGTGGAAAGGATTAAGATTTTCAAGAATTGTGGTGTGCAAGGTAGGAGTTCGGAGGGAACCTCCGGAGGCTTAGTGACTTTTTGGAATCAAGACCATCTTCTTGGTATCTTGGTCTGGGAAGATACTAACCATGTGGCTAAAAGATTCAGGCATATTAGAGATGGTTTCTATTGGATCTTGTTTGATACCTATGCTCCCAACAATAAAATAGCGAGAAGGAATTTCTGGAAAAGACTTGAGTCCTTCAAACTTAGTTTCCCTAATGAGAACTGGATCATTATGGGTGACTTCAACACCCTATTGCTTGTGTCAAGAAAATTTGGAGGATCTCAAATATAGATGGATAGTAAACTAGATTTGATGGATTTTATTAATTCACAAGGCTTGCATGATGTGGATCTCAAGGGGGTGACCTATACCTAGTCTAATAGGTGGGTTGGGAATGATCTTATTCAAGTCAGACTTGATAGGGCTCTTATATTGAATAACTGGATGATGGACTATTTTTTCTCTTTAACTGCTCTCTCTAGGATTGGGTCGGATCACTTCCCCATCATTTTTTTGGTAGACTCTATGTCAGGTAAGAGGAATTTTCCTTTTAGATTTGAAAGAATGTGGGTATCTCATCCTAAAATATTTAATTGCATTAAAGAATGGTGGAACATTAAGGTCAGTGGTACTGCTATGTTTCGGGTGGCCAAAAAGATTAGTGAGGTCAAAACTAAGGTTAGACTATGGAATAAGGAAGTTTTTGGGGATATTTTAGCTATGAAGTCCTCCATCCAGCTTGAGTTAAAGGATATCCGGGAAAAAATTTAGAAAGATGGTTATATGGAAGACTTCCTCTCTAGAGAAAACAAAATTCTTACAAGCTATCATGATATTATCTCTAAAGAAGAAGAATTTTGGAAACATAGATCAAGATCGGTGTGGCTTTCTTCAGGAGACAAGAACACTAGGTTCTTCCACATGACAACTCTAAAACATAGGGCGTCAAATCATGTCACTCATATTATGAAGAATGGCACCAAAATTGATAAAGAGGATGAGATTAGGAGTGAGGCTATTCAGTTCTTTGCTAATCTCTTAGCTGCGGAAGAAAGGCTAGATGTGAATGCTCAACAAACCCTCATTGATGCTATTCCCAACATTTTGAATGAGAATCAGAATAAATTTTTGATTGCTATTCATTCTTTGGAAGAGGTTAGGAAGGTCATTTTTTTATTTTGAAGGGAATAAGGCCCCCAGTCCAGATGGTTTCTCAATGTTCTTCTTTCAAGTCTTCTGGGAGATAGTGGATGAGGATGTGGCTAATATGGTCAAAGAGTTCTTTCGATCAAGAAAACTGTTGAAGGAACTTAATTCTACTTTCATTTCTCTTATCCCTAAGTTCCTTGATGCTGAGAATCTTTTTACCTGATTAGTTTATGTAATTCCTTTTATAAAATTATCTCTAAAGTTGTTACTACAAGGATTCTTAGTATTCTCCCACTCTTGATTTCTCCTTAGCAGAACAAATTTGTCCCTTGTAGATAGATTCTGGATTCTATAATCACTATTCATGAGAACATTCACTCTTTAGAGGCTTCAAAGAGCCAATGTTTTTTCCTAAAATTGGATATGGCTAAGGCCTATGATAGGGTGGATTGGGGGTTCTTGTTGAAGGTTTTAAGAAATTTTGGTTTCTCAAAGAGATTTCTTTAGCTGATATGGGAAATGATTTCTACTACCAACATTGTTGTTATTATCAATGGGTCCCCTTCCCACTTTTTCAAGGTTTCAAGAGGCATGAGACAAGGAGATCATGTTTCTCCTATCCTCTTTAATTTGATGGCAGAGATCTTGGGAAGATTACTACACAAAAAGGTGATGGATGGAAGTTTAAAAGGGCTAAAGCCGTCATTGGCTAATCTTGTCTATTTTCATCAACAATTTGTTGATGACACTATCCTCATGGGAAGTTCAACAATTGGAGAAGCTAGAACTTTGAAGTGTTCTCTTTTTCTTTATGAAGAATCTTTAGGGAAAAAAAATAACCAGCTAAAAAGCTCCCTTTTCTTTTTCAACACTCTTGAATCTAGGCAGAGGAAGATGGCTGACATTCTTATCTGTGTTGTTAACTCTCTCCCCTCCACTTATTTGGGGCTTCCTCTAGGAGCCAAACCCCTTGGTTTCTTTTGGATTTCCCTATTGGATCGGTTTAATCGAAAGTTGCCTGGCTAGAAAGGGGCCCTCCTCAGTCAAGCAAGTAAAGTTATACTCCTTAAATCTTCTCTTCAGAATTTACTTGCCTATGCTCTAAGTGTGTTCAAGATCCCCTCCAAATTTTCTGAATTCTTAGAGAAGATTTATAAACACTTTCTTTGGTTGGGGGTTGAGGAGAAAAAGAGAATCCCATTGGTTTCTTGGGAGAATGTATGCAAACCTAAAAAATATGGAGGTCTTGGTCGACAGAATGTTAGAGTCTTTAATAAAGCTCTCTTGGAAAAGTAGGTTTGGAGGACCTTTGTTGAAGCCCATGAATGGAATGATATTTGGCACAAAAAATATTTGCATGATGTCACTTATTTCAAGGAGTTTATTAGCTCTCAGAATCTCCCTTATGGCTCTACTCTTTGTAATAGTGTCATTAAGGCTAGGGATCTTGTTGTGAAAGGTGCTTTTTGGAAACTCGGAGATGGTGGAAATATTTTTTTCTTGGAAGATAATTGGATTGGTAATGAGCCTCTTTGTGATCATACTATCTTCAAGCTTCATATGGAGGAGTGTAAAACTAGATTTGGTACTTTATTTGGGGATTATTTGAGAAATGACTAGTGGGTTCACATTTCTTCAATTAGTCTAGACCTTACTCCTCTATAGTCTCTTCTAAATTCTATTGTGTTGAACCAGCGGGACCCAGAGGATATAATGGTTTGGAAAATGTCATCAAAAGGGACCTTACATGTCTCCTCGATGGTGGATTCTTGTTATCATTACTCCCACTCTCCTTTGTGGGTGAAGGAATGGGTGCATAACCTAATACCTAAAGTCAACATCTTTCCTTGGATGATCCTTTAGAACAAGATTCTAACTAATGACAATCTCTGTAAGCGTGGACTATCTCTTCCTAATAGATGCTATCTTTGTTGTGCGGAGGCTGAGACTATATCACATATTTTTCTCCTTTGTCCTTTTGCCTATGATATTTGGTGTAGGGTCTTGCAATTGTGGAACCTCAATTGGGTTTTTCCTGGCTCTATCTTGGAATTCTATTGCTAGTGGAAATCTCCCTCAAACAATCAAGTGCTAAAGTTGCCCTAGCGATATATCTTCCCATACCTTGTGTGGGGTATTTGGAAAGAACACAATAATAGAATATTTAGGGATTATTCTCTTTCAGAGGAAATTGTTTTTGGTAAAATTATCAGAGCTGTGGGAGAGAACTTAAATGGGATAAGCTACAAAACTAAGGAAAAATTTAAGGTCAGGTGTCAAGATTATGAGTTCAGAGTAGCTGATGCTTGGAAGATTAATTTTGATATCTCTTATCCCCTTAAACCAAATAAGGGACCCAGAGATGGCATCCATTGGAATTTTCCTCCTTCTGGTTGGGTAAAAATTAACTTTGATGGGGTGGCTAAGGGTAATCCTGGGCCTGCTGGGTGTGGGGGAGTGATTAGGGATGAGAATGAAATTTTTATTTTAGCAGTGGTGCTCCCCTTGGGCACCCATACCAACCACCTTGCTAAATCCATAGGGACATTCCAAGCTTTAAATCTTTCCTGAAAATTGAACTACAATTATGTGAGGTTAGAAGGGGACTCTACTAATATCATACAATGTATCAAGGGCATCCAAAAGCCTTCATGGACCATAGAAAGCTAGATCAATCTCTCTAAAAGGATAATAAGCTCTTTTTAAAATTCTCAATTTCCCATGCCTACCGGGAAATTAACATGTTGGCTGACTTTTTTGCTAACAAGGGTGTTCAGGCCAATGAAAAAATCATGTCGCAAAAGGGTGACAAGCTGGAGGTTGATGTCATAGCCTTACTCAAGTATGAAAAAATCCATGAGAAGGCTGCTAATATCCCTATCAATTAATGATTATGGATTATGAGTGTCAAGTCATGCAGTCTTGGAACTGATGTTTAATAATTCTATTTCAAAGGCCGGAGTACCAAAGTCTTAATTTCTATTTTGAGATATTTTTCCTTGCATGTTTTCTGGGTATTTTGGTGATTAGTTTGTGTGGCTTTCAAAAGCCTTCTGAGTGGTTTGTTTACTCTACTAAAATGGGTGGTGACCTCCACCATGTGGAACCGATGGACTGTGAGGAGTCGAGGAAGAATGCTAAGGTGTGGCCATTGTTGGAGAATGGGTGGCTCACCCCTTATATTGACAAAATTCATGGTTAGAACCCGAAGGTAACAAAGTACTTTGCTAGGGAATGGAAGAATGGTAAAATGATTTTTTTTGGGAGAAAGGTTGCCATTAATGAGCAGCTTATTGCTGAGGTGAGGAGAATTTCTATAGAGGGTCTCAAATTTTACAGGGATAGGAAACTCTCAGACTTGGCGGTAAATTTTTTTTCAAAGATGGAGAAGGAAAAAGAGGATCTCCGAAGGGTTTCTAAAAGCAGCTACGACTCCAAGAACATTAATTTTCTCTAGAAAGAGGTTTTAAAGGTGATTATGGAATACATCACTTTGGATGGGAGATACACTAGGGTCTTTGGCTACCATTTTGTGTTCCTCAACCATTTTCGGCATAAGGTAAGGGTTTCTTTTCCTTTCTATCTGTTTACCTTTTTGAATGCCAACCTTAATGACCATAGGATGAACCCTATTAGATACCCTATCCTTCATGAAGGCTTGCTTGTCTTAATATTTGAGAATTTTAAAGCCATGTCAACTCTGTCCTATGTGACCCCTTCTCCCCATTTGTCTATCTCTACTGAGGATGAACTAGGCACAAGTTACATGTAAAAGGAGGAATGACAAAAGAATATGGAGGATGAGGTTAGTCCTTCCTTAAAGGATTTGGGGAAGGGCAGAACCAAAGGAAAGATGAAAGCTAGCGGCCCCTCTACTCCTGCCCCTAAAGGTAGAGTCAAGGACCTATTGTTTGGTGTTTATGCACATCAACAACTCAGACAGAATAAAAGTTATCCTATCTCTCTTGAAAGGTTAATCTCTATGAACAAAGAGATAATCCCAAGGTCTCTCAGGTGTTAGGTCATGAAAATGCAGTAGAACAAACTCTGTGATAAATGTGAATATGCTGGTAATCACAAGGGGTCTTACGTATAAATGCTGGAAGCTCCAAACTCATCAGATTTTAAGATATGGTGATGCTTTAACTTTGAGTCCTCACCCTTTAATAAAAGAAATAGCAAAAGATAAGGGTTTCAGAAGTCCTAACTGCTAACACTACTTCTAAGACTAACCATGCAAATGATAAAAAAAAACCCGGAATGGACCAATCCCTTAAACTAGTTTCTGGTTGACCAAGGCTATACCTACAATCTTGAAGAATACAGTGCAATCTTCTAAGGTGTTAAATATTTTCAGACTAAAGACATTCATTCAATGAGACTGACTGAATACATATAGTTGAACTAAGCACATGAATATAAGGTATAGGTTGACCTTGTACAACATTCCCATAATCAAGAAACTGCCCAAGGTATGAACCAGGGATCGCTACAACACTTTAGATATTAAATCATCAACCACTACGAACTAAATTTAATCTACATTCAAGCATTTCCAAGAAGTTTGAGAGATGGAACAAGAAACATGCAAGATTATTTAATGTAAAGGAGGCACCAGTCATGACAAAATGTCCGCACTTTGTTATTAAATCATCATATTAGCAACAATTCTGGTCTGTTACAACACTTGCTTGAAATGTGAAAATTACTTCTAATATGCTAACATGCTACTTTATTGCTAAATCTATTGATTACAAGCCCTTTGGCTTAGTCTTTCAATCTCTAACCTAACTCAAACTAAGTTGAACTCAAACCTAGTCTACTGATCTCAAAGCTCTACTAAAAAAATCTCGAACCCTTACAAAAGAGACAGAGCACCATACTTATAGAACACTAGGTCCGCATGAAAATAAAGCTAGGGTTACAAGAAATCATGACCACTAACCAGATCGGCCCCGACAGACAATAGTAACCCATTGCTCAACAATGAATACAAGGACCCCATCAGATCAACCTGGGATTGCACACAACTAGGGGATGGATCCTCGAGCCACGCCCAACAATAAATGAACACCCGTGAAAAGCAATGCACATGCAAGAATCTGGAGGGAAATGAGTAGCCAACAAAACTAGAGCCAGGAAAACGACGACCCAGATTGTACGGAACCAGGTTGAACCCACCAACTAGATTTGTCTGCCATTAATTAACACCAAACATGCCAACCTTGCATGCAAGAATGGGTCTCGTGATAGCAGTCACAAAGTGTACTCGACTGCACCTGCAAATCATGCCCAAATCTTCGAAGTACATGGTGCAAATCCCAACTCAATCCAACTTGCACTCAAACGGGAAACCATTAATGCCCAATACACCATCAAAATCCAAGTAGGTCCATAGAATTCCCAAAGTCAGAGAAGCAAACAAAAAACCAGGCGGAGGCAGAGCCATAAGCAGAATAGGAATAGAGAGCCAAGACAGGCGGACGTGGAGACGAAACAAGAACGGGAAAAGGAAACCCAAAAGGAAACTAGGTGGGACGGGAACCAAAACCCACCCTGGCGGAAGTGGAGGTGGAATGGGAAAGGGAAAGTAAATCCAAAAGGAAACCAAGTGGGATGAGAACCAAAACCCATCCTGGTGGAAGCGAAGGCGAAACGAGAACGAGAAAAAGAAACCCAAAAGGAAACCAGGCAGGTCAAGAACCAAAACCCATGGGAACCAAATGTAATGATAGATAATTTCCTACAAAACAAGATTGTTATTCTAATTAATGGTTATATAAAATATTATCCAACAACCAATGGAATGCAAAGGAGAAATAGTGAGAAAAGGAATGAGACTAGAATAATCTCACCCCTTTCTCTCCTCCATGGCTCATTTCCATTGTACCTCCTAACTTATTGTGATAAAAGGATGCCCTCAGATTTGTTTGTGTGAGATATGAATGTCTAGGCCTAAACAAGATTTGAAGGATTTATTTTAAATGAACTATGCAAAATAGAATAAAAACCCTAAATGCAAGTATTCAACTCTATTTGCCTAGAATGCAAGAAGTCTAAAATTATTTTTAAACAATTCAAATTAAGATCCAGATCTTTGAAATGAGAGCAAAATTATCATTTTATAGAAAATGCAATTTCGCATGGACGGATGAGATAAGAGATTGAGAAAATTCCCTAGAATCAATGGTTAAGATTCAAAATGGCAACTCTCAATTAGGGTTTGAGAAAAATGTCCACGTGTGTGAATAAGATTTAATTAATTGAATTAAATCAAAACTAAATGTGATAGTTGAGATGAAATTAGTAAAAATCAGAAGATAAGGGGATGAGATTTTAGAAAATCAGTAATTTTAGAAATTACTTGATTTGTAAAAGAATACTTCCATATTGAATTAAATTAATTGAAAATAGGGATTTTGTGAGATAAGAAGTAATTGATTTTTGAAATTAATTACTAAATGAAGAATCAGTTAACCATGTGAGACATTTTTAAATGATTTTGTTTTATTTAAAAATATAGAAGTGTCATGTCACAATTAAATAATTAAAAAAATAATTATTTAATTTAGAAGAAGTAGTTAATTAATTAAATAAATTATCAAATCTATTTAATTAAGAGGATTTAAGAATTAGTGACACATTAAATAAATATATTTTAAATATATTTATTTAATAATCAGGAGGACATTAATGATAAAGATTAATTAAATAAATAAGATTTTATTTAATTGCAAGAAGACTTTGATAATTGGTGACATTATTAAATAAATAAATAAGATTTATTTACTTAATAATTATGAAGAATGAAAGATTATGAATTAATTAAATATTTATGAATTATTTAATTAATAGATGAATGTGGGTTAGAAACATAATTAAAATGTTATAATCATGTTATGACGAAAGGTGGTAAAATAGTGGTCGCAGGCCTAAGTCATTTTTAGGTGTCTACATTTGCCCCTCTTTGTCATAATGCAGCTTGTCGCATTGTGGCAAAGAAAACAAGTCCAGAATATGCCCTAGTGAAGGTATAGAGTGCCTATGCCCCCTTGGGAAAATTTTTGAATTTTGATCCAGTGTCAGAAAAATTTGGAAAATATCTCGATTATCTCAATTAATGACCAAAAAAGTGATGGCGCGATCCGATTCAGAAATGGAGGACGTTAAGCTAGTCAAAATGTTGATCAAAGGTGGTCAAATGAGCCTCCAACACAACCTACCAGGTTGAAACCCTAATGTTTAGCCTATAAATAGGTTGAAAAGGTCAAACCAAATGTCATTTGCTCATTTGTCATATAGAAAATTCAGAAATTAGAGCTCTAAGAGACGATGGTGATTCCAGTGACTACACACTGTAGATATCACGTGTGGACATTCCAATGACCCGAGGGCGCAGAGGCACCGGTAAGTACCCTATCCAACTTGTCAAATTTTAAATTTAATGCATTTATTAGGGTTTTAAGGGGGGGAATCAAATGCATTGCGATGCAAATGATGTCGCGTAAACCGCAAACACCTTCGCATTCGATGCATTTGCTTGTGTCACGATGCAAGTGTGACGGGTAGGCTAGGATTTTTTGTGCAATTGCGCATCCGCAAGGGGAAACGACGCATTCATAAGGTTGCGACGCAAGTGATGACTTTGCAACGCATTTGCCATTTTATGACGTATTTGCAAAATCACAACACAATTCTCATTCCATACAACACATTCATTGTTAGTTTATGCATTTGCTAGCCAAAATGACGCATTTGACATATTGCAATGCAATTGTCATGCGCAGAGCCACAATTGAATAATTGTGATGCATTTATGGTCAACATGATGCAATCACAATTGATCAAAGTTGACTTTTGTTGACCTTGTGCTGAGATTAGCCTTTATGTACCCTTGACTTGCCAGTAGTAGTAAAATTTTCATAATGTTGCTCAATATGTGCTAATCCTTGGCCTTTCTTGTGTAGAGTCGGCTTGTGCCGATTTATACCCGAGAGTTTCAACTAGCGACATATGCCTCCAGAGATTTCCTGAGTGATAGATAGAGGCAACGACTGATGGCACTAGGGTTATATCATGTCACCTATATTGCCATTATTCGAGAAAATAGAGGTTTGCTGACAGCTCTTTGTGAGAGGTGGCATTTAGAGACCTGTTCATTTCACCTACCTACTGGAAAGGTGACACTGACCTTGGAGGATGTCTACCGCATTCTTCGCATTTTGATTAGCAGAGAGAGAGTCACCTATGATCCACACCGAGGGTGACAGGCCCTGTCCGAGATGTATGAGGGTATTGATGGTGCCCAGTTGGGCATGGATGGTTATGAGATCGGTTGGGACATTGTAGCTGACTGGTTTTCCAGGTTTGATGCCATGCTCATGACCTTGATTGTTGGATTACTGATCCCAGATCGTCATGGTCATGGATTTCCCATTGGATGGGGGGATGTACTTGTTTGTATGCGAGGACAGATGACTATTTTCCATTGGGGGCCATGCTGTATCACCAGTTACATGAGGTTGTCTATCACCAGGGGCACAGTATCAGTTGTGGCACTACCCTCTTGATGATCTAGGTATGGGAGTGCATTCCCATTTTTCGACCATCGATGCAAATTCAATAGCTAGGTGATGGGATGCCTTATTTTTATTTGTATGTGGGATCAGTTAGCCAAACTCGTTTGGGAGATATCGGGTATTGGCGTCATCAGATTGATATGATGATAAGCTTTGTTTGGAGAGCCTATAGAGATTGCATTCAGTGGTTAGATGAGGATGACCACTTGTCCTTTTGCAAACAGTTCTTGTATCTGATTGGCCACATGGTACATACCCAACATATTATTGAGATGTACCTACCCCAATAGGTACTACCACAGTTTGGAAAGCAGCAGGTTGTGTCAATAGGCATGCCAGAGTATGCTCGGTCTTCCAGGGAGACCATGTGGGGGCTTCCCATATCAAATGATAGTGGCTGAGCAGCAGGTTGATAGTTTGGTGGTAGTTCAGTGGGTGTGGAGAGGTGGTCTAGCAGATCCAAGGATGTCTACTGAGTTTGACACCTGGTGGATGGTTCACAGGCCCATCCCGTTAACAGATCCAGATGGTCCACCACCGATAGATCGGAGGTCAGTCATTCCACACATACCGAGGAGAGGTTGGGGTAGCAGAGATGGAGGGAGAGATGGCAGAGGTGTCAGGGGTAGAGATGGAGGTAGGGGAGGAGGAGGCAGAGATGGGGGAGATGGAGGACGTGGGGGAGATGGAGGAGGTGGAGGAGACGATGGGGGTGGAGGAGATGGGAGGGGTGCGAGGAGGAGGAGGGATGGCAGAGGGTGGAGGTAGCCCAGGGAGTCAGGTAGAGAGTGGGTGGTGTACCATTGTCACCCATTTCAGAGGAGGGGGAGGAGAGAGAGCCAGAGGTGAGGGCCGAGGAGGTCAGAGGTGGAGAGGAGGAGGTGGAGGTGAGGGTTGAGGAGGAGGTGAGGGGTGGAGAGGAAGAGGTCGAGGTGAGGGTAGAGGAGAGAGCAGAGGAGGATCCACTTGTTAGGGGACACCCTCTTGACATAGATGCGGAGGAGGTCTGGGCTGAGGAGGAGAGAGATGAGGAGGAGGAGGAGGAGGAGGAGGATGAGGCAGATTAGTGACTGTGGGAGCGCATGATCTATGGGGATGATGAGGGTGACAAATCACCCATTTTTCCTACTAATGCCACCATTGATCAACGGATCGTAGACTTGCAGAGTAGACTTGATGCAGCCTTGTCTCAGAACAAGGCCTTGGCAGTAGAGTTAGAGGTCACCCGGGTGGAGAGATATCGGGCCATTCTCCGATGGCTGGAGTCAAAGCGGTGGGTGATAGAGTTCACAGAGCTATGTTCAGGGCCGATAGGAGATATGGCCAGAGAGTTGGCCAGGATGGCAAAGAGTAGGGGGCGATACAGGGCTCTATATGAGCAGGCCGTTCCACTAGATCAATGAGACCCAGGTTTGTCTTGATCCTACAGTAGGACATGCAGTGTCAGCCGAACACACAACAATAGATCTCATAGCAGTAGTCACACGAATGCTAGGGGGTCCACTACATCGGGATAGTCATCAGGCCATAGATCAGATAGCTCGCATAGGCATTCATCAGGCCATAGTCACAAGTCAGAGCATGGGCATAGATCAATGTCCTCAGGGCATTAGACATGGCAGGGTCAACCTCCTATTACTGATCCTACAGGATCTTAGAGTGAGCCATAGGAGAGGATGCCTATTCAAGTTATATTTCACATGGTTGGTCAAGGACAACCACCTCGCAATTCACCTCCATAGGATGGAGGAGGGCCATCTTAGGATTTGCTTTTAGACATTTGTATACTTTGATATTCGAGCCTACGAGCTCCATTTTTGGGATATCATATGACTTTATCCTGTGACATGACATTTTTTGAGATTTTATATATATGCAATGTAGTTTTGATGTGGCCTATATGATGTTATGTGTTATGGTATTCTATGCTTTTATGAGATGTTTATGTGATGCTTTTATGATGCTATGAGGTGTATGGATATTATGCTTATGTTTATGAATGCAATTCTGGATGTGTTTATGTATGTATGCATTATGTAATGTGATGATGATGTGATTCCTATATGCTGATGTAAATGTTCATTTATGATGCTTATATGTTGATGCAAATGATGGTTTTATGAATGGATGCAAATGATAGCGTTTATGCAATGTGAATTATAGTATTTGATTTATGCAAATGTGAATATGAAATGCTCATGCCATTATGTATGCTTTGTTTTTGTATGTCACAGGATATCATCAGAGGACGAGAGAAGAGAAGGTGAAGATGTTAGTGCAGAGAAAGATATGCATGTTAGTGTGGAAATTAAAAATCCTTCAAAGCTTTGCTATAGTGCTATTCTAGTTGTTTCTCTTTAATCATCATTGGGCGAAAATGTCATGATGGTCGACAAACACTATGATATGACATAGATCAATAGTGTGCAAGGTCGAACCATCACATAGATCAATAGTTGCAGACAAAGGATGATCATGACTTGTATAAGGAACACACTTTCCCCTAGTCACTTTGTCATAACCAATAGCCAGAAAAACCAAACTAATCATGAGACATCACTGCTTCTCTAAATCCTGATGATAGGACATCCTTGAGAAACTAGCCACATGATAGTAAAAAAAAAATGGATAGTAAAATCATCGTACTACGTCGTTGCTTCTCTAAATCCTGTAGTCAGGACATCTTGGAGAAACCAATAGTAGAGTGATAAGCAGACAAGGATAATTAGCATGATATGTCATGGTTCCTAAGACATAAGGAATTAATATCATGATAATCATCAAAAGACAAAAAAAAAGTTTGCCAAGTGTTTTAATGTCAAGGGTTGCCAAATGTTAAGCGATATCAAATTCAGGAAGGACACATCTTGAATGACATTGATATCTAGGAGATCGATTTTCGGAGTTAGGATAATCCATCAAAATGCCAGATGATGATGATGATTCTTAGGAAGGACACATCCAGAAGCATAAAGAAATTGATGAGAGTTACTCTTCAGAAGGACACATCTGAAGAAGAACCCAAAGTTTTGCCAGGTTAAATTGCCTTGATAGGATTTTGACTACATGTCATTGGTGGCATGCTAAATTGACTGAAAGTGTTTGACGAAACAGATTTCCGATAGACTGATAATTCAAAATTGACATAAGATTCGCTTGATTTGAAGATAGTTTGACGTGTGTGAATGTGTAGTGCCATGAACCCTAATGGACTGACCTAGTGCAGCCTCGAGGGTCCATTGATTGATGGCTTTCCCTACGTCATGCACTCAGAGACCTCGTAGTTCGACACGACCAATGACATTGTTCGAAGGACAACAGTTTGAATCATGATTTATTTTTTGACAAATCTAGAAGGACTGATCTAATGCCTCGGGGATTCAAAGATGAATCTTGCCTACGTAGCAAATGCGCAGAGACAACGTAGTTCGGACAAGGACAAAAGATTGATTGATGTGATCGATTGAAGTGATTAGTTTGACTTTGATTTTGGATTTTGACATTGGTTTGGATGTTTTTGTATTTTCTCAAGATGTTTTCAAATTTTTTAGGTCTTTTTTCAAGACTTTTTTCAAATTTTAAGGATTTTTTCACATTTTTGGGATTTTTTTTCAGGACTTTTTAAGAATGCAGGACCATGTGCGGTACCCACTGCAGTTGCACGATAAAGGTCTTGCCCCTAGATAGAGCGAGGATTACCCAAGTCCAATGATATGGAGATAAGTAGACAAAAGGAAAGGATATGCAAGGGATGATGTCAACCATATGTTAACCATGGTCAGAATTGATAGGACTTAGGATGGATGTCATGAATGTTTCAGGCCTTTGTGATGATGACAAATGGATAAAGGTCAATTTGAGTGACAGTAGATGGTGAAGCAATGATCGACTACGCATGGCGCCTATTTTCCAAGTTTTCACTAGTGGATGAATTCATTTCTTTTTACTATTTTTCTATTTTTTAAATTTTTTTGGTGTCACCAAGATGCCTATTTGCTAGGTTTTCATCGAGGGACAATTTATTTCTTTATTTTTCTTAATTTTTTTGTATTTTGTAGGTTTTTAGCCCAAATCTCTAATGCTATGTGTAGAACTTTCTCAGATGTAAGCTGTTAATGGGTTATGTCTGTTGTTCTCCATCAGGTGTGGCCAACTGATAAGCTCCAGAACCAAATGCGGTAGTAATGATATAAGGACCAAGCCAATTAGCCTCAAACTTGCCAGGATTTTCATGGTCCGCTTGATTTTTGGGATTCTGCATGAGATCCAAGTTACCAATTTCAAACTTTCTCACCATGACTCTTTTGTTATAGCTTCGATAGAGACAATTTTGATATGCCTATAAATGATTTAAGGCATTTTTTCATCTTTCTTGTAACATTTCTAGCTCATGTAGGCGAGTATGTTTGTACTCTTCATCATCAATCATTCCTTTCAAAGAGATTTAGAGAGAAGGAATTTTGACCTCGATGGGTAATATGGCCTCAGATCTATAGACCAGGGAAAATGGAGTGGCTCTAGTGGGGGTACGAATGCTAGTACAATAGGCCCATAAAGTAGGATTAAGTTGTAGGTGCCAATCTCGACCAACGTCATTGACGGTCTTCTTCAGAATGTGAAGAATTTTTTTATTTGATGCCTCAGCTTGACCATTACCTTGTGGGTAATATGGGGTGGAAAAATTGTGGTGGATGTGGAATCGCTCACAAAGTTCATGAACGTCCTAATTTTTGAATGGACTACCGTTATCTATGATGATGGATTGTGGGACACCATACCGAAAAATGATGTAATTTAGGATGAACTTGGATATTTGTTTACCGGTGATGTAAGTGAAAGGGATGACTTCAATCCACTTAGTAAAATACTCAATGGCGGTGATTATGAATTTATGGCCATTAGAAGAGGATGGATGGATCTTACCCACGAGGTCAAGTCCCCATTGTGCAAAAGGCCATGGAAACGTGATCGGTCTCAATTCATGTGCAGGTGCATGAATTAAGTCACTATGCACCTGGCATTTTTGACATGTTCTGACAAATTGAAGAGCATATTTTTCCAATGTCGGCCAGTAGTATCCCAGTCTGGTGACTTTCCTAGCTAAGGTTGGGCCACTCGAATGAGATCCGCATATACCCTCATGTACTTCTCATAAAGTCGTTTGGGCTTCATCAGTGTCGAGACAGCGAAGAAGGGTGTTGTCAAAGCCACAGCGGTATAAGGTGTCACTGACGATGGTATGTCTAGCCGCTTTTTGGATAAATTATTTTGGTTGGTTGTTAGACAGGTTGGGTGGGAGGTTTCGGGATTTAAGATAGTCATATGTCCTGATACCAATGTGAATTGGGACCAACAATCTCACACACCATTTCTGACTCCAGAATATCATATATAGGCATCAACAGCTATTTCACTAAGAATTCAAATTGTGACACATTCTTAGGGATGCCTAGGAGAGATCCAATGGTAGCCATTGCATCGACTGCTTTATTATGTGTCCTTGAGATTTTTTCAAATGCAATCATTTTGAAATACATTAGGAAACTATCCACCATTCATTTGTAGGGAAGCAACTTCTCATCTTTTGTGTCATAGTCATCATTCACTTGATTGATGACTAACTGCGAATCCCCGAATACAAGCAATGTCTGAATTTTCCATTTAATTGCTATCTTGAGACCTGTGACCAATGCCTCATATTCTACAATATTATTTGTACAAGGGAAGACAATCCGAAATGATTTAGGAATTGAATCCCCTTGTGGTGTGATAAATAATATGCCAGCTCTTGAGCCGTGACTAGTGTGGGACCCATCAAAGTATAGTTTCCATGGTAAAGTTGGTTCTGCATGAAAGATAGACTCATCCAAAAAATCAGTTATCAATAGATGAGTGGCTTGGATTGGTGCATCTTCTAGTTGATCTTCTATTACTTGAACTTTTATTTCTTTGCACTCCACATATTGTATGTCATACTTGCTTAATATCATGACCCACTTCACCAAATGGCCTGTCAATGCTACTCGACTCATAAGATATTTTAATGGGTCAATCTTTGCTACCAAATGTGTTTGATGGCTCAACATGTAATGTCTTAATTTTTGTGCCGTGAAGATAACTACAAGCCATGCCCTTTCAATGGTTGTGTAGTTGAGCTCATACCCAATTAGTGTGCGGTTGATGTAGTATATGGCTATTTCTATTTCTTCATGGTCATTTTGTGCCAATAATGCCCCCAATGCATTTGTCATTGTGGAGACATATAGGATAAATTTTTTTCCCTCAATAGGTAGCATCAACACTGGTGGTGTCAATAGATTTTCTTTTATTTGTTCAAAGGATATGTGGCATTTATTCGTCCATACAAAAGGAATGCTTTTGCATAACATATATTGAAATGGTTGACACTTATTTGCCAACTATGCTATGAATCGGCGAATAGACTACAATCTGCCCTAAAGTGTTCACAATTCACTAATTCCTTTTGGAGGAGGCATGTCTAGAATTGCTTTTACTTTTGCTGGGTCAACCTCAATGCCTCATCGCGAAACTATGTATCCCAACAACTTGCCTGTAGTGACTCCAAAGACACATTTCTTTGGGTTCAATCGAACCTTGTAATCCTCAAGCCGTCTAAAAATTTTGTCCAAGACTTTGAGATGTTCTTTCCATGTCAAAGATTTTGCAAATAGGTCATCCACATAATCTTCCATTAGGATAAGCATCATGTCATGGAAGATTGTTTTCATAGCCTTCTGGTATGTGGCGCCTGCATTCTGCAGGCCAAAAGGCATGACATTCCAATAGTATGTTCCCCAAGGGCAAGTGAATGTCATTTTATGTTGATCCTCTATTGCAATTCAGATTTGGTTATAGCTTGAGAAACCATCCATGAGAGACAGCATCTCATACCCTGCTGTGAGGTCAACAATCATGTCTATGTTTGGTAAGGGGAAGTCATCCTTTGGGAAAGCCTTATTCAAATCTCTTAAATCCATGCAGATACAGATTTTTCCATTTGGATTTGTAATAGGAACAATATTGGCTATCCAATCAGCATAGTCTATTGACCTTATGAACTCAACATCCAGTAATTTCATTAGTTCAACCTTGACAAGTAGTGCAATCTGTGGATGCATTTTGCGCAACTTTTGTTTGACTGGCTTGATTCTTGGGATTAGAGGAAGATGATACAAAACCAATTCGGGATCAAGGCCTGGCATGTCAGCATATGACCATGTGAAGTTAACTTTCCTATCTGTGAAGAATTATTTAAATTCAGGTTTTTCTTCGTCTGACAGTGATGCAACCAAGAGAATCATTTTGGGATTCTCTGGTGTGGCTATGTTAACTTCCATTGTGTCCTTAATGAACATAGCTGATTTTTCCTGTGTTACAGGGAGAAAGTCCAATCCTCCATCCTTAGGCACCCCAAAGAGGTTTTCACCTTCGAATGCGTCCTTTGTTTTTACTATTTTACTGTTAGAAGGTGCCTTGCAGTTTTCACCTTAAGACATTTTTTTTTCTTTTTTATTCTTTGTATTTTTGTGACTGGAGGATTGCACAGTTTCCCCGAAGTAAGATGCACAATCTAGATCAATGGAGAACCCTATTTTGTGATCCCCCATGGAATACCTTCTCTTAGCCCCATGAATTATGCAATTGCTTTGTCATTCTGAAATATGTCCATCACTAGTGGATGTTGTTGGTCCCAGTCGATCAGTTGTGGGTAAACAAGGGGTATTCCATCGTTAGTGTTAGTAATGGGGAAGATGTAGAAAGTGTGCAAATTGATGCCTCAAGTGTAAAGGCAAAGTTGTCAATTTCCACTTCTGTGTCTGATGTAATGGATGGTCCATACTCTGAGTCAGATGAATCAAATTCAAAATCATAATATGGGATAAAATTATCAACATCATGACTAGTGATTAGCATTTGAGAAGTATGGATATTGGGCTCAGATAGGTTAGGCTCATGGGTGGGCTCAAGAATGGGGTGGGATGATTCAGGTATTGCCAACGACACTTTGTGTTCTTCTGGATTCCAAGGAATGCTTACCCATTCCTTATTTTTGGAATGTCGATCAATAGGGTCAATGTTATATTCCTGGGGGAATCATTTTTCAAAGGAAAGTTGGCCAGGTTCCTAGAATAGTTCATCAATGTCATAGTCACTGATGGTTTTGTCAGATCCCCATTCCCATTCATTTGAGTTAGTTTCGGTAAGGGATTCTTTGCATGTCTCAACACTTTATGTAACCATTACAACTTTACTGGAAAGTTCATGGGTATGTTGATCGTCAGTTCCGACTTGGTCAAACCCTAGCCCTATGTATCTTGGTCTTGCCATCATAATAATAGGTTCCTGTCTTTCGTTGTTGTTCTTTCCAAGGTTTCTTGTGCCGTTGAAACCTAAGGCTTTGCATATATCATAGCCTTTTCCATAGAGATGTAGCGGTAGTGGAGATAACTCTGTTGGGTCTTTGTAGATCCAGTTATCTATGTCAATAATGGCTTCATTACCCATATTGCCCCACCATGTAAAAACAATTTTTGGTGGAACCTTGAAAGTTATTTTGGGCTCAACTGCAAAACATGGTCTACCATAGAATTTAGGTGGTTTCGGTATTGTGGTTATACAATAAGCCATATTCAATTTGAACTCTCCACAACCAAGGTCCTAGATCTGAAGGTCTTTACTTGGGATGGAGGCCGATGAAGATGGTGCGGTAGAAGGTGATGGAAAGGATGATTTTGTGAGTGTCGATGGGTCAGTATATTTGGATGAGGCAGAAGATGAGGCTTCCCAATTGATGGGTGCCTGGTGCTCAGTAGTGGCTCACAGGTTGGTACAGTATTGAAATGGATCGGGATCTCCTGGGATAGTGATCTCAGTTCCATCAAAAGGGAATTTCAGACATTGATGGTATGTGGATGGAATAGCCTTTAGAGAATGAATCCAAGGGTGACCAAGTAAGATATTATAGTTTATGTCACGATCTAGGACCTGGCATGTTGTATCTATGATAACTGGTCCTACCCAGAGTGGAATTGTAATAACGCCTTTAGAAGCACGTTCTTCATCATCATATGCCTTGATGATGATGCTTTTGTTAGCATCTACACATGCATCAGAGAAACCAAGAGCTTTGACCAATTTTAGAGAGCAAATGTTCAATCCTGCTCCACCATCTACTAGGACTCGTCTAACCTTATGCTTGTGGACAAAAACTTCAATGTGAAGGGCATCATTATGGGATGGTTTGGGCGAGGAATAGTCACTATCTGAAAAGGTGATGTGATGAGATGAATTCAGGTATCCGACCATAGTCTCAAAGTAGTTGACATCGATGTTGGTTGGGATGGACAACTCTTACAGTACTTTATCTAGGATGGCCTTATGCGTAGGTGAAATACGGAGTAGTTCAAGAATGGATATTTGAGCAGGTGTTTTATTTAATTGCTCAATAATGTTGAACTCCAGTTTTGGGTTTGACTGTCTGGCAGACGGACCAAGTATGGTGATTTTCAGTTGACGTGTAGAAGGAACTACGATGGTGACCTTTCCTTTACACATGGTTACATTGCATTCTGAGGCCTTTTTAATGTTAATGGTATTAACACATTCATCTTCATCAGCAACACAAAGATTGTTGATAATAGTACCATCGGGATAATTGTATGCAGGATGGATAGTATTATAGGCCGGATGGATGTGGTTGGCTTGATTGTTGGTATTCTTTGTGCCAGATGAGGAAGCTTTACTATGATCTTGCAGTGGGTTTTTGTGTATGGTATGATCCACATTAGATGTAAATGATTGACCACCCAGTTCAATGGTGTGGTTCTCTATGAGGTCTTGCACCAAATTTTGCAATTGACGACAAGAGAAAGTTTTGTGCCCTTTGGCATGGTGGTAATCACAAAATGAATTGTCATCCCACCATGATGGCTTGAACTGACCAAGGTCATACAGTTTTGGCTCTTCTAGCATTATGATGTCATTTTGAAGAAGTTTCTTCAAGACAATTTCAATAGGTTCACCCAAAGGGGTGTATGTGCATTTTTGGAATTGTCGGGGTTGACGCAGCTGTCGTTGATTAGATTGTGCATGATTCCTTTGGATAGCATTGGTAGTTGGTGCTGGTGTAGTTACAGGTGCATTTTGATTTTGTACTCCTTTGATTGTGAGTACATGACCTGTTGCATTGATGGTTTTTGCATCAACTACACCATCATTTGTGATGTGCTTGTTCTTAACCTAGTATTTTGTTTTGTCATTTGAGCTACTTGGGTTATTATTTGTGGTGGTGTTGATGGTTTTCCACCATATTTTAATTCACCTTTGGCGATCAAGGCTTTCTCAAGTTGAACACCCTTTTCAACAAGGTCAACAAAGGTGGTGCAACAATGGACTTGTAAGCCATACCTTAGTGGTCCTAGGAGAGTTTGTACAAACATAGTGACTTTCTCCTTTTCAGGTATTTCTACTGGACACCTACTTGCTAAGGTTGTCCACCTTTGAAAGAATGGAATGAAAGTCTCTCCTGCATCCTCTTGGGTAAGTCTGCATAAGGAAGCAATGTCGATATCTGTGTCAATGTTATAGGCATAGTTTTCAACAAACTTGTTTTCCAATTCATCCCATGTTTTGATTCCCTTAGGCAAAAGCGAGAACCATTCTAATGCATGACCTATGAGACTTCTAGAAAAGAGTCTCATGAGATAAGTTTGCTCATATGCAATGTCCATGCAACTAGTGGTGAATTCTCTTATGTGTTCAATGGGGTTTGTTTTTCCTTTGTACATGGGAAAATGAGGTACCACATATCCATGAGGAAAGGGTGGCATATACAAGGTTGTGTCAAATGGATATGGACACAAGTCATGTGACAAGTATGAATTTTTATTGGATTGCTGCAAGGTCTCCACTTGTGTTTGAAGAGCAGCGAGTTGGAGTTTGAACCCCTAAACCTACAAATACACAAGAGCAACAAGACACATTATTTTGTTAGATCAAATGCATGTAAACAAGTATGAGAGATTCCCCATAAAATCCATCTATTCAAACTAAACTAGGAAATGAAGAACACAATAAACTTTAAATAAAAGAGATTCAATCCCAATTAAGCTAATAATATGATAATCTTATGGGGGAATTGGTGCCAATGAAGTGTTGCAATTGGCCCTTTCCCAATTCCTAAGTAGCAATGGTGTATGATTGAGAAATGGTCAAATCTCCAAAGAGATTTCAGCATAACGTTGTTGAAAATCTTGAAAGATGATTAATGATTGATTGAAATGGGCAAAATTAGCTCTCAATGTGAAGAGAGCAACTTTGCATATGATTGTGGATAATGATGGATTTTAGTATAGTAAGTTTACTCAAATTGTGGATGCTAAAATGAGAGGAAGAGTCTCTCATTTATATATTTCCAAAATGGAAGAAAGAGTGAAAATAAGCAATGTGAGATCATTCAACATCCAATGGCCAAGTGCCACTTGTTAAGATGTGAATGGTTGAGGAATGAGCACATTTTGGTCAATGTGCATGATAAATGTCATTGGATTCAAATTTGAATTTTGAATGTGACATGTTGGGGGGAGAGAAAAATGGAGTTAATGTAACTTGGCTCAATGCACAAGGACATGTAAGAGGCATTGAATGCCTTGTTGGAAGGACCAAACCCATTTGAATTTTGAATTCAAATTGAGGGAATATTTTTTTTTGATGCCATGTGAGGGAAAATTGATTTATTGCACAACTTGTATTCTCTAGAGGATTTTAATGAGAGATTAACTTAATCATATTTTTGATTAACTTAATGAGGAAATAGATGATGTGACAATTTAGGCTTAAATTTATGAATTGATTTAAATCAAATTGAGAGGAATTGATTCAATTAAATAAATGATTTGATTTATTTAACTAAGGAGGAATATGTTAGATTAAATCAAATAAGGTTTAATTTATTTAATTTAATAAGATGAATTTAGAGAATTTTAATTCAATAAAATGACTTATTTAATTAAACAGAAATGTAAGGTTAATTAAATTAATTTGATTAATTTAATCAAAAGGAGGTGATAGACTTGATCAGATGAATAATGATTCATTAGATTTAAGGGATAAAATTATGGTGAAATGCTGAGAGTGTGATTTGGGACGAAATGATGTTATTGATCAGTATCAAGTATGTCAAAACGAAACTGTACATTTTCCATGTCTACATTTTGCCCCTCTTTGAAGCAATGTACTTGTTGCATTGATTCAAAGAATAAACTGCTATGATCAAAGTTCAAAATTTCTTGATTTTTTAGATGGCCCATTGTTGCCCCAGTGGAAGGATTACGCTGGTATACTACCCCCTCAAGAGATCAAGCGAAAATGTATGATTTTCCAATCGGGATCGTGATAAAATGTGAGAGGAGTGGTTCTATTGATTAGAGGATGAAAGATAATTATTTGATGTAGACAATTTTAATGATGTATAGACAGTCATCGACCATGGGTAGCCTCGTGTATATTTTGATACAACACACCGATTTTAGATAGAAATTTTAGTAAAGATAGAAGAATAGGAAGAATAAGATGGATGGAAGGAGGATCCACACAAGTTTACATTATTACTAGTGATGCTGATGTATTGCTTACCAGGAGTTGGGATTTTCAGAGGGCCAATTACTTTATGTTTGATAACACATATAGGTACGATGCATTAAGGTATAAAGGACTAGGATGTAATGGTACCTAGTGTGATGGACTTTGACTTGACAATCAGATAGGAGTATTCCTATTCACACTTGATATACGAAAACCTTGCTAGGACGGACCTAACAAAACAAGTATTTGCCAAGTTATTTTACAAGAATATCCAACAAGCACAGTGGATAAAAAAGATAATGATCGTTGCCCCATTCCTTTCTCTCTAAACCTATTTTGTTTAGGCATCATCGAGAGGTCCTTGAAATGAGTACAAAATAAGATAAGTCAAAAGACCAAGAAAAAGAAAACATACAAGCTAATGTTCTTCATACCGCTAGCCAAGGCTAAACTATTGGGGGGTACCTAATACTTATGTCCATCACAGGAAAGATTCATCCTAGGACATGTAGTGATTAGGTTTTTGGTGAGACTGATTGGATGATAAGCTATTGATATTCTGAGTTGACCAACTTGCTTGCTTACTGACTTAGACCTCCACGACTTTTGACAATTAGGTGTTCACTTTGGAACCTGCTAGACTTATTTCTGACTAACTCACCAAAAGGTGAAGGCGATGATTAATTTTATTATGAGTGATGACAATCATGGGTGAAAGCGAAATGAAATGGATGCACCATTTTGGATTTTTATATATTTTAAGGCTGTTTTTGGTATTTTTGAGATTTTACGACGAAATGACTATCTTAAAGACCTATCCTAGGGGTCTCGGGAGCTAATCCGTAGATTGGCCTTGCCTACATTATACACACAGAGACCACGTAGTTCGACTGATGACAAAATGACTTGATGATAAGATGGACAAATGGATTGCCCCTTTTATTGCTTAAAGGACTGACCTAAGATGTAGACTAGGTGGGCGAATAGATTGCCAATGCGACAGACGCCTAAAGGACTGCCCTTACTGTCTCAGGGGATGATCAAAGATCAACCTTGCCTACGTTCAAGCTCAAAGACAATGTAGTTCGACAAGGTGAAAGACCGCCAAGACTCAATAATGAACATTTTTTTTTGAAGATTTTTTGATATTTCGATATGTTTTTGGATTTTTGAATTTTTTGAATGCTTTTGGATTTTTGACTTTTTTTAATTTTTTTTGGGTTTTTTGATAAATTTGATGATTTGGATATGGACATGTGATGATATCAGTGCTTTTTTTTGGGATTTTGTTGAAAACCAAGCTTAATGTTGATCATTTGGATTGATGGATTGATAGTTTGATTAAGTGTATTAAGTCAAACAAAAGTGATAATGCACTTGTAAACTCTAGGAAGTTGTTTTATCCTAGAGTAAAATCGTACAAAAAGGATGATTTGGCTAGGTGTGTTAAGCCAAACGAGGTGATTATGGATTTGATAATTTTGCTAAGTGTGTTAAGCCAAACAAGATGATAAAGGGCTTGTAAACCCAAGGAAGTTGTGTTATCCTAGAGTAAACTCATGCAAAAAGATGTAGTTTGACTAAGTGTGCTAAGTCAAACAAGGTGATAGTTGATTGGATCCGATTGATCAAGATTGATGAAGCTTGATTTGGAACAAAATTGTTCTGATGATTTGATGTGACATTGAAGTACTCATTAGATGCTATTGATCTGGATTGCTTGGATTGATGATCGATGAAAGATCATCTTGTCAAAATATGCCATGGGCTAGTGATTTAGATCTTTGGCTCATAAATGCTTTGACCAATTTTATTTTATGTTTTCCAATTTTTGAATCGCCACATAAGTTGGAGGATATAGATCAAGATTTATTCTCGAAGCAAGATGCAAATATCTTCCCCCTAGTGTCTAGCAATGTTTGAAAGGCTATGGATGGGTGGGTACGAAAAGCATGCAAAGGATGCCAAGGATTATCTTGTGACAAGATAAGGTGTTCGAACAAAGGATTCTCATTTGGATAATGCTTCAAGGGTTAGATAACATTTGGATTGGATGGGATCAATGAAAATGACCCATGTCAAGATGTCTACCATAAGCAAGTGTAAAGTGTGCACCAAATTGTCATCAAGATCAAGATAAGGTAGATAAATGGTAATGGGTTGGATAAATGATTCATGGATGAACGGATGATATGGCCGAAATGTTGGCTTTATTATAGGTGTGATAATATGTTTTCTCTTGAACTGCCGCACGTAGATGCTCAATTCTACACATGATGCCTATTTTCCAGGTTTTCATCATAGTACCTGCCCAAAGTGCCACCGAAGTGGTTTTCGTTGGAGGATGATTTTTATCTTTACTATTTTCAATCATTTTTTTTATTTTTTTATTCTATTTTATTTTTTGTATTTTCTGAGAGATTTTAAGGTGATGTTGAACCACCTAGTACTACTGACATTGATGCTTCAATCATAACATGTCATCGGTATCTTGCTTGAAGAAGTTGCTTTGCCAAGATACGTGCACTTGAATGCAACTTTTGATATCCCTGATCTACTTTGCTAAACCAGAGTTAACTCTATCTTTATGCGCACATCGCAATAGAGTGCCTTCTGAATCCTTATGATGAAGGGTCATTGCCAACACATGGTCAATGTAAGAATTGGATATCATGCATGGAGGTTTGGATGGAGGAGTGTGCTTAGGAATAAAAGATGGATTGGGTGACAGTTTAGAACCTTTGATTCTCCAAATGTGAGAAGATGAGAAATGATGGGTGGATACGGAAGTGTGCATGGAATTTGGACCAACTGCTTGATACACTTTGTATGTCACCTAAGAAGCTTTCTTTTTACTTTGTGGACATCTTGGATGGATACTTTTCCCTTTTTGATTTTTCACCATAGTTTCTTTGACTGATGGAGTTTGATAGGGATCATCTTTCTTTGTATTTTTTGGTATCCATATGTATTTGATTTGTCCTTTATGCTTCAATACTTCTTTTTCTTTAATGACGTTTTTCATATTTTGACTCAAATCTTTCCTTTGATGTTGGTCCCAATTCGTGGATGGGGTGATGGGTGGATGAGGATTCATGATGTGGTAGGTTGTAGTATTGGCATTGGTTTCATCATTAAGATCCTTTGTGCTCCCTATGTTGACATTTGCTTGAGACGAAGTTGCCCCCAGTTTTGTGGAAATATTACTGAATTATTGAGATCCCTTGATTTTCAAATAACCAAGGCATTGATGCTTAGGATTGTCAATAATCTGTACTGGTTCTAGGATACCCTATTCATGTAGGCCTAATCCTCTACCTTGATAATTCATTTGCTAAAAAAATTTATCTACAATAGAATATGATTTACCTTGGAAACAAGGTGCTAATCCTACTTTGCTCTGTGGTGGATCTTCAAAAGTGAGTTTTTTTATTGATAAAATAGCTTTCCCTTAAAAAGGTGAGTGATCCAACTTTATAAGTGATAGGACCCTCTATCTTTGAGATAACCTCTTGATTGATATTTTTGGCTTGATCTTGTGAGATATCAGATTGTAATGCTTCTTCAAGAGGTGTTGATGCTTCATTGTCCCTATAAAAGTATTCCTCATGATTCATTTCACAAGATGTTTCTAATTCACGACTTCTGTAGAAACCTTCTCCATGACCCATTTCTGATGTCTCTAGATATCTCTATATCTTGATCATGTGTATAAATGTTAAGAGTAGGAGACTCTTGTTCTTTGGTAATGATATCAAGAGTATGAGACTCTTGTTTTGAATGAAGATCATCTACATTTCCATCCAAAGAAAGCATCTTATGGGTAGATGGAGGACCATCTTGTATAGATAGGAGAGTGCCCATTACCTCACTATAGTATTTTGAATATAAAAATTCTTGATCTTGAATGATTTCAGAATTGTTTTTGACATGTTTTGGATCAAGTTCTTGACATGGGTCAATTTCAAAGGATGGATTGTATACAAGGGGCTCTTGGACATTGTCACAAGGTATGGGAAGTGGCTCAATATCCTCTTGATCTTTGAGTGGATTTGGATCAAATGTAAAGTCAAAGATTCTTTCACTATTCTCAACCATGAGGTCGAAGGATGTCAATATGCCTTGGGAGGGACCATTGCTAGACCTTGATGGAATATGTTGATCATGCTTTGGAATAACTTCTTGAGATATGTCTTCTAATTTGTTAGGTGATGTTGAGACATTGTCAACATGATCATTGGTAGATGGATTTTGGTTTATGTCAATAGGATCAAATAACATCAACACTCCTTGAAATAGATCTTTGTAGGAAGGGTCTTGATCATAACTAAAAAATGGCTCTTGGTGTATGTTGATTTGATCATCAGATGAGGTGAAAATATTTTCAAGGTGTTCATCAATGGACAAATCTTGATTATTGTTTTTGACAATTTTGGTGGGAATCTGTTACAAGCTTTGTTGGGCCAGTAATGCCTATGTTTGCTGCTGAGCCAACAAAGCTTTTTGTTGGTCATGTTGTTGTTGTGCCAACAAATCTTTTTGTTGGGCTCCTTGTTGTGCTAATTTTTGATGGAATTGTTCATGGATTTCTTGCAATAGTGCCTAGAATTGTGCTTGCATCTTCCGAGCTTGGTGTTGGGCTTGAGCTTGAGCCTGTGCTTGTTGGGCTGCTTGAGCTGCTTGCGCAACTTGTGCGGCTTGTTGGGCTTGGAGTGCCTTTTGGCGGGTAGATTGTTGAGCAGCTTGCAACATGATGGAGAATGAATTGGTTGTGTTGTGTTTTGATAGTGGTGGCGGTGGTGGATTGGGGATGGTGTTGATTGTTGGGATTGCTTGGATGGTTGCCATCTGTTGTGATATCAGTGGCAAAAAGGGGGGATTTGGTATGATGTTTTGATTGGGCATTATAGGTTGACTTTGAATATTTTTGTGGTTGAGAATCATATTGCCTTGATTTAAGTAGCTTTTATTTTGCATGGTGCTACCTTGACTTGAATCAACATGTGGATTTGTCAACATATTGCCTGGATTTTGAACAACATTGGTTTGATTTACAATCATATCTATTCCAAAATTCACCAAGTATGGATTTGAAATGGTCATGTTTGGTAAAGTTGCACTTGACATGTATGGATTTGGTGGGATAATGTTGTTTGGAAAACTCATGTATTGAGCATTTGGTTGATAGATTTTCAAATTTGGACTTGGATTTAAATCTACCATTGGGAAAGGTGTTCCAAACTTTGGATTGGGAATACTCACATTTGTTGTACTTTAGAGGTTTGGAGGAGATAATGATGCCATGTATAAATGTTAGTTTCAATAATCAATTGGCTTTGTGAGACTTGGATAGTCTGGTTGACTTGGATTACTCATGATGTATGAGTCGAGTTTGAGTTCCACGCTTTTCTTGTGTTTTGACCTTGTTGCGAGAGTGAACCTCTAAGGTGTTTGGAACCAATGATGAGATAAAAGATGAAAGGGTGAGTGATATGGATGTTTGAATGTTTAGGAACTTTGGATCAATGCTAGACTTTAGGACTTGGTTTTATTCGATTTGGATAGTTTGACTAAGTGTGTTAAGTCAAACAAGACGACGGTGAACTTGTAAGTCCTAGGAAGCTATGTTATCCTAGAGGAACTTGCTCAAGACAATAAGTTGGCTAAGTGTGTTAAGCCAATTAAAGTGATCATGAACTAGTAGACCTCAGGAAGTTGTGTTATCCTAGAGGAAAATTTGTTCAAGAATGATAATTTGACTAGGTGCGTTAAGTCAAACAAGGTGATGCTGATTTTCCAAAAGTCTAGCATGAAAGATGTTTTCAAAGCTCCAAAAATTGTTGGTGAAATGATGTTTGAATTGATCCTAGATGACCCTATGAGGACTTACTTACAAGACCAAGGTGATGAAGAACATGCTTTTCCCTAAAAGTAGTTCAAACCAAAAGATCAAAGTTTGCATGGAAACCAAATGACTCAAAAGGGACCAAGCACATGCGTGGTTCAATTGTCTTTTATCTTGCTTAGGTTTGATTCTTTTTACCACAAACACTCTTTTGATTATGCTTTTCAAACTGAATGTCCGATACCCTAATTTTCTTTCATCCCACAAAGTGCATTATGTGAAAATCAAGGCAAAGGTTTTCTAATGTTTAACCTTATTGAAACCAAATGACGATAGAATTCAAACACTTAGAAACCTCTAGGGATATGATCCCTAGGGAAAACAAGAGTTCCCAAATTCATCAAAGGTATTTGTTTCCTAAAAGGGGTTTGAAATTTGAAGGTCTTGTGAATGTTCATTTTGCAAATGTTTTCGAGAACCAAGCAATGTGTTTTCCACTTCCAAGCACTTTTTAACAACCCTAGGATGATGAGACAATATTTCGTTGGGTTCCCACTTGGATAAATCTAGCTGCGCATATTTTGTGTGAATGGCTAAATGCTTGACCACACTGGCTCCCCTCCATGACACACTCTTCTCGGGTCAACCAAGCATTAGTACCCATGAATCTCCTATGACATACTTTCCATTTCTACAACAAAACCACATGTATAACGTGAGGCGGCTTCAAAGGACATGACCTTTTGCACCAACAAAATAGATAAGGTTTTGGCCTTTTTTAAACAAAGGGTTCTAATTTGGGAATTTCATTTGTGGGGGATTATCCAACGTCAGTGAGAGTCCATTTCTGTCCATCTCGTCGGAATAATCCTCGTGATTCTTGAATTTTTCTCAAGAATCCACACTTATATACTGGTTGGAAGTCGCTTGGCTTTAGTGTGTTCTCGATTGGGTCATTCCCTTGGGTGAGTACTTCTTCCCACAAGACAGGCCCTCTAAGATAAACAAAAGTGAATAAACATATTCGTAGTTCGATCAACCTTCGTTTAGAAATAAAGGGAGAACACTCACAATAAGTTTACTCACACTCGCATATTTTGTTCAATTTTATATCCAAAAGATGAAATATGGAGGAAATATTTTATACAACATAGTCTCACCAAAAAATAATTTTGATTCTCAAGGTCACCGTGAAGTGTGAGAGAAGCGCATACGCTTTTCTTAAATGACACTACTTTGCAAAAAAAATTACAAAGCACAAAAAACACATGTTCATTTTAAATCTCTTAAAGCAATGATGAGTTTCTTTTTAAGCACCAAAGGAAATGTGAGATTGCCTTGTTCAATTGTTAATTTTTAAACAAAAATCTAGTATGTTTGGCTAAGGTTCTTTTTAGCCTCTTTGCAACTTTTGAAAAGAAATTTGATTGTTCTTTTTAGAGCCCAAAAGAAATTTTAGTGTCCTAAGAGCATGAAAGTAAACAAATTCCTTAGAAAGGGATTATAAGTTATCCCAAAGTGTTTAAAAACACTTCATACAATGATATCATGAATTCATAAAAAACCTTTGGCCTTTGTTTTCCTTCCTTCACTTTTGATCAAAAAATTTCCTTTTTAGGCAAATTTAAACAATTTTTAGATTTTTCCATTTTTGGTAATTCTGCATCTATGACTTTGAGAGTCCTATTTTTTTCCAAAAACTTTCTAAAACTAAAGTAGGATGAATTGCCAACTAACATTTAAAATCAGAAACATGGACTTTGAGTTATTAATAGAAACAACTTTCAAAAAACTAGGAAAAAACTTTAAAATGTCATTTTGAGGGCCAAGATCAAAGTTTGAAGCCCCGAAAAATGTGCCAAGATGGCATCCATTCCATTTAGATTGGTTGCCAAATCACTTGCCACCTCATAAAGAAACCACCTGTAAAATTTCAGCGAAAACCCACATCCGAGTCAAAAGTTATGACCTCGGAAAGTTCCTGCATCACAAAAAAAAGTTAAAAAACCAGAAAACTGCAGGTGCGATGCAGTTAGCAAAAACAACATAGTTTGGGTAAAAGCAGCGCTATATAGTGCCGCGTGGTTGAATTTGGGAGGCGCTCTGCAGAAACACAGAATGAAAAAGCGGTGTGACAGGGGTAAGCGGCGCAATTTGGAAGCGACCCTGTTTAAAATTTCAAAATTTTAAGGTAGGAAAGTAGGAGCGGTGGAGTTTGGAGGAAACACGGTGCGATATGGCACCATGGTGTTGAAAGCGGTGCAATATAGAGCCACGTGGTAGAGTTAGGAAATTTAAAAAATGACAGGCGGGAAGAGAAAAGCAGCGCAATTTGGAAGTTGTGCGTGGTTTGATATAGCGTCGCGCCTCTGAAAGTGGCGAAGTATTGCACCATGGTGCGGAAGGTGGTGCAATATAGTGTTGTGCGTTTGTGTTTCCTGTGTCTGCAAAAAAGAAAATGAAAAACCATGAAATTTTTGAAAAACGTGATTGAATTTTTGATTTAGCCCTCCTTCTAGCGCCAAAATGTGAACCCCTAAACCTACAAATGCACAAGAGCAACAAGACACATTAGTTTGTTAGATCAAATGCATGTAAACAAGTATGAGAGATTCCCCATAAAATCCATCTATTTAAACTAAATTAGGAAATGAAGAACACAATAAACTTTAAATAAAAGAGATTCAATCCTAATTAAGCTAATAGCATGATGATCTTATGGGGGAATTGGTGCCAATGAAGTGTTGCAATTGGTCCTTTCCCAATTTCTAAGTAGCAATGTTGTGTGATTGAGAAATGGTCAAATCTCCAAAGAGATTTGAGCATAGCCTTGTTGCAAATTTTGAAAGATGATTAATAATTAATTGAAATGGGCAAAATTGGTTCTCAATGTGAAGAGAGTAACTTTGCATATGATTTTGGATAATGAAGGATTTGAGTATAGTAAGTTTACTCAAATTGTGGATGCTAGAATGAGAGAAAGAGTGAAAGTAAGCAATGTGGGATCATTCAACATCCAATGGCCAAGTGCCACTTGTTAAAATGTGAATGGTTGAGGAATGAGTGCATTTGGGTCAATGTGCATGATAAATGCCATTGGATTGAAGTCTGAATTTTGAATGTGACATGTTGGTAGGAGAGAAGAATGGAGTTAATGTCACTTGGCTCAATGCACAAGGACATGTAAGAGGCATTAAATGCCTTGTTGGAAGGACCAAACCCATTTGAATTTTGAATTCAAATTGAGGGAATATTCTCTTTTGATGTCATGTGAGGGAAAATAGAGAATTAAATAAATCAAAGTAATTGATTTATTGCACAACTTGTATTCTCTAGAGGATTTTAATGAGAGAGATTAAATTAATCATGTTTTTGATTAACTTGATGAGGAAATAGATGATGCGACAATTTAGGCTTAAATTTATGAATTGATTTAAATCAAATTGAGAGGAATTGATTCAATTAAATAAATGATTTGATTTATTTAACTAAGGAGGAATATGTTAGATTAAATCAAATAAGGTTTAATTTATTTAATTTAATAAGATGACTTTAGAGAATTTTAATTAAATAAAATGACTTATTTAATTAAACAGAAATGTAAGGTTAATTAAATTAATTTAATCAAAAGGAGTCGATAGACCTGATCAGATGAATAATGATTCATTAGATTTAAGGGATAAAATTATGGTGAAATGCTGAGAGTGTGATTCAGAAAGAAATGATGTTATTGATTGGGATCAAGCGTGCCAAAACGAAACTGTACATTTTCCATGTCTATAGGAGTGTGAGTGCTTCCACCATGGGATGATTGGTAGCATCACCTATGTTGGTGATAGGGGCAGCTTGAGTCCCCAGCTGTTATGATGAGATGTGCTGATTTGACATGGGTTGTCGGTGAGAAAAATGAGTGTTTTGATTATGCGATTGTTGGAAATGAGTGTTTTGATGAGGGATGTGCTGTTGCATATGGACTTGAGAAGCATAAGTGGGGATGTGATATCCTGCCACATTGGACTGAATTTTAGGACCTTGTTGGTTTTGATTTTGTTGATGTTCAAATGGAGTGAAATATTGAGGGCCTTGTTGATTTTGAGCTTGTTGATGCCCAAATGGAGTGAAGGATTGAGTGCCTTGATTGCCTTTCCCAAATAAGAGATTGTGGCCTTGAGGAATGTTGGTGCTTTGTGTCACAGGAATGCTTGTATTAACCTATGAGGAAGTGGGTTGGGTACCTTGTATGGTAACTCTTCGTTTATTTCTCCCAAAAGGGTTGGATGAGTTGGTTGCCATAGTATTTCAAGAACCTAATAATAGGTTTGCTGATGTACTAATGGAACTAGATGTAGTTCCAAAGAAGTTTGATGTGGTTTCCCCCATTGTTTGGGAAGTGATGGTGGATGTTTTTTCGGAGATGGATTGTGATGTGGTGTTGGTTTGGGAAGATGATCCCCCAATAGATGCCGTGTTGGTTGTGGTGGTAGTATGACCAAGAGAGGTAGCATTGATTGTGTTGATGACATTTTGTGAAGAGGCTCCAATGGAAGAATTGTGTGATGGTGGAGTGGGGGAAGTTGCTCTAAGAGTGTTAAGATCAAATCCATTTGGTAACTTAGCCCCTTGGTCGAGGAGCATAGCTAGGAATCTAGAAGAGTCATTTAAGACTACTTGGACAAAAGCAACAACTTTTGGATGTTGAGCAGTAGCTAATATGTCTTCTTCAAAGACTTCCCCATTTTGATCCTATCGGATAAATGGTTCAAAAATATGTGATGGAGATGATGGGATGTTCATCTCACTAAAAGGATTGATGTTGGAATTTCCCATGTCAAAAAAAGGATTGTTCATGGCATTAGGGAATGAATCCATGCCAGTTGTAAACTCAAGAAAGTTGGTGTCTTGTCTAAAGGAATCCATGAGTCTTTTCTTTTTCTGTAATCTAGTTTCAACCATACAAGGTTTTGCTCAACTTGGGATGATGGAGAAAATGATCTAAGTATGATACTATGTTTTTGGTTTCTTTAGATTTTTGAAGAATGCTATGAAATGCAAGTGAGATTAAAGACTTGTGAATGCAAGTGGTGTGATAAAAATGGAGATGCTAAATGATATGCAACCAAAGAGCCTAAGATGTACTTACTAGTGAGGGATCTAAAAAGGACAACTTGGGAAAAAAAAGTTTTTGCAATGATTCAATTTTGGAAGACCAATGGACCATAAAAGGACTATAAAGAGGACAAAGTGAAGTTTCCACACTAGACTATTGAGTGGGAAATAATTCACAAAAGTTTTGAAAAAGTGACAAAGGTAATTGGGTCCAATGATAACCTACTATTGAATGCAAAGTTTTGACAATGAATGGTAAGAGTCAACTCCTAAAATCTGCAGAAGTAAGTGTCTAAGGAGATGGTGAAGCTATCGATGTAATCTAATGGAAAGTCAAATGGAAACCTATTGTGAGCCTAAAACGGTTCCTATAATGCAATGTTTGATGAAAGTTGAGCAATTCAGAGTCTGGTTTGAACTGTAATAATGAAGGAAGACTTGATTGAATTGAAGACAAGTTGTGGACTTTCAATTTTTGACAGTGAGAAATTGTTTTGATGTTTTTAGCAAATGCGTCATAGCAAATGTGGTATGACAGAGCGAATGTGGCTCATAGAGGTGAATGCGGTTTAGAAAGTGTCGATTGCGACACAGTCTAGTGAATGCATGTTGATATCTCTCAAATGTATCTCAATATGTTGAATGCAATTTAACATTGGCAAAGGCGGCTCTGTATATTTCAATTGCAGCTCATCAGAGTGAATGCAGCTCAAGATGATTCAAATGCTACCCATCAGAGTGAATATGGCTTGATATATGGCGATTGCGGTTTAACAGGGCGATTGCATCGCAACAGGTAATTTTTTGGAAAATAGAACACTATTTTGCAGATTTGACAAGTTTTTTGACCCATATTTTTTTTTTCGATTTTTAGCTTGTTGAAGTTTGTTTGAAAATAGTTGGCAAACACATAAAAACTAAAACATTAAGTGTATGTTCAAGGATCCAGCATGACCTTTTTTTGTTTGCACTAGTATTTGAAAAAAAAAGATACTTCAAGTAGACTCACTCTTAGTAGTCAAAAGAGCCATCATAACAATCATAGCCCACAACTTAAAATCACATCGACTCACATAGCCATGTCACCCCCTAGAGGGCGCCTGTGTTTTTTTCTTTTCCAAGTGCGTATTCAAGGTGATGGAAGTGGATACTGAATCCCCTGAGCAAATAGTTCGTGGTGATTATATGGTGAGTGTCTTGGGGGAGATTCTTCCCTCCCCTTGCACCGTGATTAAAATGATGTATGTATATTGACATGACTGGCTTCAACACTATGGTTCTTAGTCAAGGTTTCCATTCGGCATGGAAATAGATAAACTACCTTAGGAGACCTCCTAATTTTTAGAACAAAGAATTTGGGGATGGTTATCTTGCCTACTACTGTTGAATATGGGTTTCCCCAAAATTCACTTTTGATTATAGTGGATTGGAAAACCTGGCTTTGGTTGTTCCCACTTAGGTCGTTCCCGTAGGGTGAGTAAATTTTCCCACTATGGTAGGCCTTCTAAAGGTTGTAATAAAACATGAAATGCATCAAAAAAAAAGGATAAGTCTGGCTTTTTGATCACCCAGTAAAGGGGAGAGCATATACCTATTATCCAATCAAACGTAGTAAACAAATGTTCAGTTTTAAACCCAAATGAAAGTTTTCTATTCTAAGTGAAGATATTGCTTCACAAAAACATGGGGTTCATTTTAACCCAAAAAAAAGTAAAATGTGGTGACTATCTTAGATTGATAAATTCCAAATTAGATTTTCTATCCTAGGATTGGTAAATTCCGAAGTAAGTATCTATCCTAGGGTTGGTTTATTTTAATCCCAAAAACAGAAAAAAAAACTATCCGTGAATGCATTAGATCCAGATTACAATTCAATAATGAAAATTACTAGTCACTTGTAGTGCGAAATGACAGATGTGGCTTGGCAGATGCGTCTCATCAGATGTGGCTCGGCAGATACGGTTCGCGTTCTGTCAAATGCGTTGCAGAATGTCATTTGCGGCTCTATGAGTGGTGAATGTGGTGCATCAGATCAGTTGTGTCGCACGCGAAGGTGAATGTGGCACAACAGAGCAGTTGCATCATATGAGAAGGAAAATGCGGCATTCCGTACTTGTTCCTATAAAAAAAATTTGAGGTCGTACGAGAACCTACAAAAAAATGTGTTAGTGTGTCGGGTTCACCAATGTAATGATAGATAATTTCCTGCAAAACAAGATTGTTAGTCTAATAAATGCATATATAAAATATTATCCAATAACCAATGGAATGCAAAGGAGAAGTAGTGAGAAAAGGAATGAAACTAGAATAGTCTCACCCCTTTCTCTCCTCCATGGCTCATTTTCATTGTACCTCCTAACTTGTGATAAAAGGATGCCCTCATATTTGTTTGTGTGAGCAAACTATGAATGTCTAGGCCTAAACAAGCTTTGAAGGATTTATTTTAAATGAACTATGTAAAATAGAATAAAAATCCTAAATGAAAGTATTCAACTCTATTTGCCTAGAATGCAAGAAGTCTAAAATAATTTTAAGAAAATTTAGATTAAGATCCAGATCCTTGAAATGAGAGCAAAATTGTCATTTTATAGAAAATGCAATTTTGCATGGACGGATGAGATGAGAGATTGAGAAAATGCCCTAGAATCAATGGTTAAGATTCAAAATGGCAACTCTCAATTAGGGTTAGGGTAAAATGCCCACGTGTGTGAATAAGATTTAATTAAATGAATTAAATCAGGACTAAATGTGACAGTTGAGATGAAATTAGTAAAAATCAAAAGATAAGGGAATGAGATTTTAGAAAATCAGTAATTTTAGAAATTACTTGATTTGTAGAAGAATATTTCCATTTTGAATTAAATTAATTCAAAATAGGGATTTTGTGAGATAAGAAGTAATTGATTTTTGAAATTAATTACTAAATGAAGAATCAGTTAACCATGTGAGACATTTTTAAATGATTTTGTTTTATCTAAAAATATAGAAGTGTCACATGTCACAATTAAATAATTAAAAATAATTATTTAATTTAGAAGAAGTAGTTAATTAATTAAATAAATTATCAAATCTATTAAATTAAGAGGATTTAGGAATTAGTGACACATTAAATAAATATATTTATTTAATAATCAGGAGGACATTAATGATAAGGATTAATTAAATAAATAAGATTTTATTTAATTGCAAGAAGACTTTGATAATTGGTGACATTATTAAATAAATAAATAAGATTTATTTACTTAATAATTATGAAGAATGAAAGATTTATGAATTATTTAATTAATAGTTGAATGTGGGTTAGAAACATAATTAAAATGTTATAATCATGTTATGACGAAAGGTGGTAAAATAGTGGTCGCAGGCCTAAGTCATTTTTAGGTGTCTACACGAAAACCCACCCTGATGGAAGTAGAGGCAGAATGAGAATAGGAAAAGGAAACCCAAAAGGAAACCAGGCGAGATGGGAACCAAAACCCACTCCGCCGGAAGTGGAGGCGGAATGGGAATGGGAAAAGGAATCATGAACTTTTGAAAAAGTTCGGAGTTCGATTCTGTCCCAATCCCACCTCCGACAAGCAAAGGGAAAATCAAAGCGAAGAAAACCCAAGGACAGAGAAAGCGACCCCCAAGATGAAAATAGGAAAAGCAGCAACAAAAGGAGAAGGCGAGAAGTAGAAGCGGAATAGGAATGGAAACCAGACCACAAACTTTTGAAAAGTTTAGAATCTGATTCCATCCCGGTCCAGCCTTTGACAAAGGGAAGAAGAAAAAAAAAACTGACTCGACAAAAACCCTAAGGGAAGAAAGTGACCCCTAGGTCAAAACAAACAATATGACGGAGGAAAGCGAGGAAGCCGGGAATGGAGCCAGAACTGGAACGGGAACAAAAATTGGAACTTAGCGAAAGTTCAAAGTTCTGTTCCATCCTCATGCCGGCTCCAATAGAACAAAGAAAATAAGGGAAACAAGGGAAAGCCAAGGGAGAACACCTACCCTTAGGGCCAAACAAAACACCAAAAAAAAAAAATAGAAGGAAAAAGAAGACCACCCCAAAGAGGACATCTGTGAGACTCCAAGACCAATAGGAACTCAACACAAAGACACCCAAAATGAGGACAAGCACCAAGGACCAAAACTTCAAGATTTTCAAAGATAAGCACAAAGAGGGGAAAACCCCAGAAATGGGCCAAAAGACCAAGCCAAAAGAGAGTCCCCTATTTTAGAGAGGCGTGTGTGCAAAGCTGCAAAACAAATGATGAATCCACTAGGGAAATGCTTCAAAGCATTTCGATGACAAACTGTCATCAAGAACTCAGAATCTCTGGTTTCCTTCCAAGGATTAGGTTACACCTAGACAATGTTTTAGACATCACAAGCAAGCAAACCTTTCTTGTACCAAAGTCAAAGTGTTTGCATATGTATTCATTCTCCTTTCCTAAATTGCAGCAAGGACCCAGTTCAGTCTAACAGGGCTACCTAAGGATTCTAACTCCAAAAGAAACTTGGATAGAGCCTCACTACCAGTCAAGTGTCCATAGCCCCAATGAGGTTATCACTGTGATCCTCCCTAGCATAGCTCTACTGCTAGCCAGGTGTCCATAGCCCTAGTAGAGATACTTGGATACCTTTGAAAAGGTGAACATTCTGATTTTCAGTATTTTCTTTCTTTTCTTTTGATATTCTCTTTTGAGATTTTCCTTTTAAAGCTTTACTTTTCACCTTGGCAATGAAGCCCACATTCAAGGATGAGAACCACAACAATACTGGAGTAGAATTTAAGATTTTTCACCTAGTCGGACCTCCTAAAGACCATATCTAACTTTGGAACCTTTAAGATTTGTGTGAATATATTAGACCTGAATATATTCTAGAGTTTAACTTAGTCAAGTGACACTAAATCCTAGCCCATGCAACATCTAATGAAGGAAACCCACCAGTTTGAATGACTCTGAAAAGATGATAAGATTTTGTAAAAGAAAACCTAGAGCAGCCCCAGACAAGCATCTAGTTATACAGATGCAACAAGCCCAAAAGGAAGCAGGGCGACCCCAATGCAGAGTAGCAGGGAAAACCAAACCAAGCAGAACAAAGCAAACTAAAACTAGAGCAACAAACAAACCAAGGAAAACCAAAAGAAACCCCACAAAAACTAAGGCAAAAACAAAAAAGAAGAAAAGAAATCTAATCTACTAATGTACAAGGGAAGAGCTGAGAACAACTCAAGATTGAAAATAATGCTTCAAGTACTTCCCATTGAAAGGAAGTGGGATATTTCCTCCAGTGAGGGTTTTCAAATGGAAGGTTTTATCTCCCAGGATCTCTGCAATCTGATAAGGACCGAGTGAAAGTCTATCAAATTTTATGTGCTCTCCTTTCTTGTCATGGGCCTTATCCCAGTAGACAACCAAGGCATAGATTCTAAAGGATTTCACCTTGGCTCTCCTATCAAACCATCTTTTCGCTATACCTTGATGTTTGGAAAAGTTTTCTATGGCTTCATCTCTCCTCTCTTCATGGTGCAATAATTCTGCCAAGCGGGCTTCACGCTTGTCATCCCCATCATAATACTCATTGATAAATTCTAAGGTAGGGATCTTCAGCCGAATGGGAAAGATTGGTTCCAAACCATACACTAAGTGATAAGGAGAGGTTCCTATGGATGTTTTATGTCTAGTGCGGTCTGCCCAAAGAGCAAATTGGAGATGGGTATGCCAATCCTTGGGGTTTTTATCTAATAGTTTTTGGATGACTGTCAAAAGGTTCTTATTGGAAGACTCAGCCAAACCATTCCCCTGTGGATAGTAATTGGATGCAAATTTTATGGTAATCCCGTGGTCATAAGCCCAGTTAGAAAACTTTAAAGATGCAAATGCAAAACCATTGTCACAAACTACAGCCAATGGGCAACCAAAGTGATTAATAATACCTTGTTCTATGAAATTGATTACTACTTCGGAAGTGCATTGTTTGCATGCAAGAGCTTTAGTCCACCTAGTAAAATAATCAGTTACAGTAAGAATATACATGTGGCCTGTAGATGAAGGTGGGTTGATTGGACCAATAAAGTCCATTCCCCTTTGTGCAAATGGTTTTACCTCTATGATAGGTCAAAGTGGAAGAGCTGCACACATCTCCCTGCTTGCTGCAGTTTGACACACATGGCAAGTTCTCACGTGGTGATGTGCATCCTTGAACAAGGTAAACCAATAATAGTTGGACTTCAGAATCTAATTTGTAGTGGAAGGTATTGAACCATGGCCTGTGCCATATTTATCATGAAATTCAGTCATCACTTTCCCTGCCTCATCTTACCCTAGGCATCTTAGGTAGACACCTTCATGATTCCTCCTATATAGGACAACTCCTTTCATGATAAAACTACAACTCTTCAAATGTAGAGCTATCCTTTCTATTGATTTAATGTGTTTGGGACATTGTTGATTCAACAAGTATTGGATAATGTCATCATACCAACTCTCGGGAGAAACATCTACAAGATTATAATGCTGAGCAACAAGGTCAAGACCCATTTCTACCATTGTCTTGGTCAGTCCCTGTCCTCTTACCAACTTCATGGGTTGAATTTCAATGTCATATTATTGTAACATAGTTACCCACTTGGCTCTACATTCACCGAACTCATTTTGCATCAACAAAAGCTTGACTACAGGATCAGGGACTATAGAAAAGACCTTGTTTCTCAGTATATAGTGCCTAAACTTCTTCATAGTTTGGATCAAGGCATAAGCCTATTTTTCAACACTAGGATACCTTAGTTCGACATCCTTCAAAGGTGCACTGATGAATGCTATGGGGTGTTCATTCCCTTGATCATACTTTTGTGGCAGAAAGCCAACACAAGAGTGACCATAGGCAAATAAATAGATGTAGAATGGCTTAGCGTAATCAAGACTCACCAAAATAGGGGCTTCAATAATAGCTCTCTTGATTTCTGCAAATGACTTCTTAGCCTCTGTACTCCATTCAATCTTTGCTTCTTGCTTCATTATGGAATTTAGTGGCTTGACTATTTCAGCAAATCTAGTGATAAACTTCCTAACAAAGTTAATCTTGCCAAAGAAGGACTTCATTTCCGTTTTTCTTGTAGGGGGTTAAAATTTTAGAATTGCCTCCACTCACCCAGGATTAATGGCAATACCTTTTTCTAAAATAACGTGTCCTAATAGCTTTTCGTCAGTGACTCCAAAGACACACTTCTTTGGATTAAGTGAAATACCAAATTCCCTACACTTCTCGAACACTTTGCAAAAATTTGCAGCATGATCACTGCTCATCTTGGAAAAGACTATTAAATCATCCATGTAGATGATTATGCACTTTTTGATGATGTCTTTGAAGGAAATATCTATTGCTCTCTGGAATGTAGCTCCAACATTGATTAATCCAAAGGGCATTCTCCGATAAGCAAAGGTTCCCCATTTTGTGGTAAAGGAAGTCTTATGCCTATCCTCATATTGAACCATGACCTAATTGTATCCAGAGTAACCATCCAAGAAGTACATTATCTGAGATCCTTTGAAAACCTGAAGCACCTCATCTAGTGAAGGGACTAGATAATTCTCCTTCTCTGATGCTCTGTTCAAGTTTCTGAAATTGACACATAGTCTAATTTCTCCATTTTTCTTCCTGACTGGGACCATGTTTGTGCCCCATGTTGAATGTCTTACTAGGAATATGATTTGTGCTAAGAGTTATTTCTTCACTTCCCTTTGAATAATGGGCTCCAACAAAGCATTGATTGGTCTTTTTCATTGCCTGAATGGCTAAATATTTGACTTGAGGGGAATTGTGTGTGTAATGAATAAAGTATCATATGTCCTCAAGTCATCATAGCTCTAGGCTATCACATCCTGATATGTGTGTGTAAGGCATCAATAATTCTTTCCCTCTCTTTTGGAGTGCACACCTTTGCAATAAAGACATTCTTGTTGTTACCTTGGGTCCCCATGTTGTATGTTTCACATTGATAGTTGAGGGATTCCCTTTTCATTTTCTGCTCTTGATCTTTAATCCTATCCAAATCAAAGATCGTCTCTAATTGCACCATGCCTCTTGGGATGGTATTATTTTTCAAATTAAGGACTCCTTCTAGGTCAATTTAGGCCTCTTGAGGCTCAACCTCGTTAATTACTTGGGAAGCAAATACATCATAACTAGTAATAAAATCAAGAATGTGCTTATTATCTTCAAATACCTGAAAGTTGGTGACATTGTTAGGCATCGAGGGTATTGGAACAAGCTCCATAGTGAACTTCTTAAATCCCAAAAGTGATAACGGCTGCAATGTACTTGTTACTTGTGCCAAAGAATCAACTATCTGATTCTCACTCTGAGGTATCAGTTGAATGTTGAAGGCATCAAATCCTTCAATAAGGTCCCAAATTTTGTGCCTGTAGTTGGTCATCCTTCGATCATGACATGAGTATTGTTTTCTTACATGCTTGACCAAAAGCTCAGAGTCTCTGAACACTTGCACAATTTTAACTTTCTTCCTCAGTGCCATCAATAGCCCATGAACTAAGGCTTCATACTCAACTACATTATTGGAGCATTGGAATTGGAGTCTATGAGAAGCAAAGTATGTTTTACCTTTAGGACTTATCAACTCATGTCCTGCTCCAGTGCCTTGCTTGGATTTGGATCCATTAAACCTCAATGTCCAACAACCATTAGCTCCTTATCTTCTTGGGATAACTCTATCCTTACTGTCACCCGGAGGTTTGTCAAGATGTTTTTTATCCTTCCCCTTCTAACTATTTTGAATGATCTTTATGCTCGACCCAACAGTTGGGGTTGTGTTGATGTGCCTTTGTATCTGCTCCACTACAATTTGACACAAGCAACATTCCAATTCAGAATAAGGAGCATCATGGATTCAACACCAATTTGAAAGAAGCAATTCCTCAAAGTTCATATTTCTACCAAGCTGAATCTGATCCTCCACAAATTTCCAGATAAACTCTTGGAAGTTATCCAACAAGCTTAGTTGTCTTTCTTCCTTATCACTAGGCAATCCTGTTGTTTGGTTACATGGTGCCTCAAAACTGATGGTTTCTGATATGGACTCACCCGAAGTGGTTTGCAACATAAGTATTTCCTTGGTGTCATAAGTAGGGGAGGCTAGGACATAGTTCCCCATACTAACTTCAGTTACCAATATCTCATTTGAAGTATTCTGATATTCGTTGATGACATACTTAATTTTAGGTTCTCTCTCAATTCTAATCTAATTTGGGACTCCTTTCCAGGGGAGCCACATATGGGAATGATCTTTGGATTTGTGTCCATTGAGTTCCTTGGTGAAATCCCTACCTAAGATCAGACCATAGGTGTTAGGGATGTCAGCTACTTGAATACTGAGCACTTGTTGCACTCTAGGGTCTGAGGCAACTTGCATGGAAAATCATGTTTAGTTCTCCTACAATGTTCACCTCTATTTTGTCTAATTGGGTGACTTTATTTTAAGAAGTGATAGGGGTAATACCAAGGGCCCTACAAACAACAAATGGTATAACATTCATGGATGCTCCTGAATCTAGCAAGCAATTATGTAGATTTTTACCAAATATACGAATGGAAATCAAGAAAGGAGGGGTTTCCATTTTTCCTTGGAATAAAATCAATTGTGAGTCAGTTTGGGCAACCTAACTCTTATCTTTTTCTTTACCCCTATCCTTAGTTTGTGATAGACTAGGACCTTTGGGTGTTTGTGAGATAGGACGCCTTGCAATGGCCTCATTGGTAGCTACTCCTAGTGTTGCTACAATTGAATTAAAGGACCCAAGGACCACACTTATGATTTCAGGAACTCTTAATAATTAGAAAGAAAGAAGACTCACCTTTACTTTTCTGAGTTCCTCGGTGACATATTCTCCTAATTGTTCCACATTTAGGTTAATGTGGAGCTCCTTAGAATGACTAGACTTCTTATCTCTTAGTGCATCAGCATTGATTCCTTCAGAAACATCTGGTTTTCCTTCCTTTGTGAGGTATTGTGTTGGCACCTGAGGGTAGGATGGATTGTTATTACCATGTGGGTCTAGTGGAGAAGTAAAGTTTTGTGGAGGGGCAGATGTAGTAAATGGGCCTCCATCTTGCAGACTCTGGTGGGACTTGCTCCTCAGATCATATTTCCTAACAGGTTGCTAGAACATTTACACCTCCTCAACATTGGCCTCTTCTCCATCCAACAGGCCATTGTCATTCTAGGTTTCTTCATCAAACAACTGACAGATTTCATCTTCATTGAGCACTTGGTTAGCCTCATCATTATGACTGCATGATTTCTATTCTGGCTCATTCTCCTCATATCTTGGGAAAGGAGCATGATTCAATACTAACACCAGGGAATCATAGGGATTTGATGGCACCAAATCCTGGCCGGTGGAGTTATTTTCAACTTCATATTGGAAAATGGAAGCAACAGTTTGAAATTCTTGGTAGTCAAGCTCTGAGTGTTGACTCATCTTGTGAAGTCTACACCATCCAGACAAAGAAGCCTCTACTAGGTACAACCCACCTGGAGGTTTCTCAAGATTGGAAGGTTGATCTAGTGGAGTGGGAACCCCTCCATTGTTAGGCCTACTGTTCCATGGCTTATTCTTCCTAGGTGCTATCTTCTTTCAAATCCTTGTCCACCTTGTTGATTTCTATCAAAATTGTGGCTAGAACCTTGTCCTCTTTCAAAGTTCTAGTTTCTATCATAGTGTTTCCCTCTATTATAATTTGATCGCATGCCCTTTTGATTAGCTTGGAGTTGATTATTCTAGTTCCTCAAGTAGGTTACCTCCATGTTCATCTTCTTTACTTGTGTAGTCAGCTCATCCAACATTTCTTTATTAAAATTGTTGTAAGGGACTGGATTCATAGTGTTTGGGGAATACCCTCACACTCCTCCATAACTAGTAGACTAATTGGAAAATTCCCTGTTTTGCAAATAGGTAGGGAAATTACCTTGTGTGCTTGAATGGAGGGGATGGTTAGCAGTTTGTTGGGGATAAATAGGCATTGGTTGGACTTGTTTTATTGGGTGACCCAGGTGAGGGACCAGAGGCAATTGTGGAATGAGATTCATGATGGGTGTGTGATTAGTCAGAGCATGGTTGAGAGACTGGACTTGGCTTGGGTGAGCAACTGGTCCCAGAGATGGTAGAGGTCTGGACAAGTGTTGTCTTAGGTCTGTAATGACCTTAATAATCTCCATATATGCAGCGAGCATGGTAGTTAGTGGATTAGTTCTCCACTTAAGGAAAGTGGAGGTGGGACTATCAAGGGCTTCAAAGTAGACCTCTAGGGAAGTGTCCTCATTTCCAAGATAGGTTGCCTGGACTCTAGTGTATGCTCGGTGGAACCTATTGTTGAATGATCCTATGGGTTCATTAACCTCTCTTTTTACCCCAGTAATTTTCATGTATAGCTCATTAGCACTAATGGGAATCTTGAATTTTAGCAGGAATGTAGTCTCAAGCTCTGCCCAGTTATGGATGGAAGTAGCGAGTAAGTGGTTATACCAGTAAAAGGCCTCTTCTCCTAGCAAATAGGGGAAGAGTCTACATGCAACATCTTCATGGTTAATTCCTCTATCTCTTAGATAGGTCTGAAAGATCCTAATATGCTTAGTTGTTGTCCTATTTGGGTCAGTTGTATCAAACTTAGAGAAAAAGTGCTCAAGGTTCTTGGGCATAACATTATAGTTGTTGAATGTCAAGGGTGATTGGTTATTTGCCAAGAAAGCCATTGGTGGAGGTGGTAACGGTCGGTGGATGACCTATTGGGGTTGTGGAGTGGAACTAGTCTCAAAATCGGACGAAGATGGAGTGTGTGGTGGTGAAGATGATGGAAATGATTGATTGGATGATGACTCCTCCCTTCTTATGGTCCTTCTTGACCTAGTTGGAGGCATAAATTCTTGAAAATATTCTTCTTCTTCTCTATTTATGGATCTAGTTCTCCTTCTGAGCCTCTTAGGAGAAATGGCATTTAGAAAATGCTCCAGCTTGCTTGTTTGGTCCCTCCTTCTAGCACCAATCCTATTGTTTGGTGATTTTGCTCATCAACGACTCAAACAGAATAAAAGTTATCCTATCTCTCTTGAAAGGTTAATCTCTATGAACAAAGAGATAACCCCAAGGTCTCTCGCGTGTCAGGTCATGACAATGTAGTAGAAAAAACTCACTGATAAATATGAATATGCTGATAATCACAAGGGGTCTTACACAAAAATGTTGGAAGCTCCAAACTCATCAGATTTTAAGATATGGTGATGATTTAACTTTGAGTCCTAACCCTTTAATAAAAGAAACAAAAAAAGATAAGGGTTTCAAAAGTTCTAACTGCTAACACTACTTCTAAGACTAACCATGCAAATGATAAAAAAAACCTGGAATGGACCAATCCCTTAAACTAGTTTCTAGTCGACCAAGGCTATACCTGCAATCTTGCAAAAAATAGTGCAATCTTCTAAGGTGTTAAATATTTTCAGACTGAAGGAATTCATTCAATGAGATTGAATGAATACATACAATTGAACTAAGAACATAAATATAAGGTACAGGTTGACCTTGCACAACATTCCCATAATCAAGAAACTGTCCAAGGTATGAACTAGGGATCACTACAACACTTCAGATATTAAATCATCAACCACTATGAACTAAATTTAGTCTACATTCAAGCATTTCCAAGTAGTTTGAGAGATGGAACAAGAAAAATTCAACATTATTTAATGTAAAGGAGGCACCAATCATTACAAAATTTCTGCACATTATTATTAAATCATCATATTAGCAACAATTTTGGTCTA
>CM021100.1:751055962-751149513 GCA_007115665.2 Sequoiadendron giganteum
TAGTAGACAAACCATGCAAAACCAAAAGAAACCCCACAAAAACCAAGGCAAAAACAACAAAGAAGAAAAGAAACCTAATCTACTAATGTACGAGGGAAAAGTTGAGAACAGCTCAAGACTGAAAATAATGCTTCAAGTACTACCAATTGATAGGTAGTGGGATATCTACTCTAATGAAGGTTTTCAAATGGAAGGCATTATCTCCCAGGATCTCTACAATCTGATAAGGACCGAGCCAAAGTTTGTCAAATTTTTCATGCCTTTCTTGTCATGGGCCTTATCCTAGTAGAGAACCAAGTCAGAGATACTAAAGGCTTTCTCCTTGGCTCTCCTATCAAACTATATTTTCGCTATACCCTAATGTTTGGCAAAGTTTTCTAGGGATTCATCTTTCCTCTCTTCAAGGTGCAATAATTTTGCCAAGCGGGCTTCACGCTTGTCCTCCCCATCATAATACGCATTGATAAATTATAAGGTAGGGATCTTTAGCCGAATGGGAAAGATTGGTTCCAAACCATACACTAAGTGATAAGGAGAGGTTCCTATGGATGTTTTCTGTCTAGTACAGTCTGCCCAAAAAGAAAATCAAAGCTGGGTATGTCAATCCTTGGGGTTTTTATCTAATAGTTTTTAGATGACTATCCAAAGGTTCTTATTGGAAGACTCAACCAAACCATTCCCTTGTGGATAGTAATTGGATGAAAATTTTATGGTAATCCTGTGGTCAGAAGCCCAGTTAGAAAACTTTAAAGATGAAAATGCATAACCATTGTCACAAACTACAGCCAATGGACAACCAAAGCGATTAATAATACTTGATTCTATCAAATTGATTACTACTTTGGAAGTGCATTATTTGCATGCAAGAGCTTCAGTCCACCTAGTAAAATAATCAGTTATGGTTAGAATATACCTGTGGCCTATAGATGAAAGTGGGTTGATTGGACCAATGAAGTCCATTCCCCATTGTGCAAATTGTTTTACCTTTGTGACATGTCGAAGTGGAAGAGCCGCACACCTCTCCCTGCTTGCTGCAGTTTGACACACATGGCAGGTTCTCATGTGGTGATGTGCATCCTTGAACAAGGTACACCAATAATAGCCTACCCTCAGAATCTGATTTGCAGTGGAAGGCAATGAACCATGGCTTGTGCCATATTTATCATGAAATTCAGTCATCACCTTCCCTTCCTTTTCTTCCCCTAGGCATCTTAGGTAGACACCTTCATGATTCCTCCTGTATAGGACAACTCCTTTCATCATAAAACTGCCACTCTTGAAACGTAGATATCGACTTTGTACTAAGTTAAGGTGTTTGGGACATTGTTGATTCAACAAGTAGTGGATAATGTCATCATACCAACTCCTGAGAGAAATTTCTTAGAGATTATAATGCTGAGCAACAAGGTAAGGACCGATTTCTGCCATTGTCTTGGTCAATCCCTATTCTCTTACCAGGTTCATGGGTTTAATTTCAATGTCATATTCTTGTAACATAGTTACCCACTTGGCTCTATGTTCACCCAACTCATTTTTCATCAACAACAACTTGACTATAGGATTAGGGACTATAGCAAAGACCTTGTTTTTCAGTATATAGTGCCTAAACTTCTTCACAGTTTGGATCAAGGCATAAGCCTATTTTTCAACACTAGGATACCTCAGTTTGGCATCCTTCAAAGGTGCACTCATGAATGCTATGGGGTGTTCATTCCCTTGATCAAAATTTTGTGTCAGCAAGCTAGCACAAGAGTGACCGAAGGAAAATGGATAGATGTAGAATGGCTTAGCGTAATCAGGACTCACCAAAATAGGGTCTTCAATAATAGATCTCTTGATTTCTACAAATGCCTCCTTAGCCTCTATACTCCATTCAATCTTTGCTTCTTGCTTCATCATGGCATTCAATGGCTTGACTATTTCTGCAAATCCAGTGATAAACTTCCTGACAAAGTTAATCTTGCCAAAGAAGGACTACATTTCCCTTTTGCTTGCAGGGGGTTGAATTTTCAGAACTACCTCCACTCGCTCAGGATCAATGGCAATACCTTGTTCTAAAATAACGTGTCCTAACAGCTTTCCCTTAGTGACTCCAAAGATGCACTTCTTTGGATTAAGTGAAATACCAAATTCCCTACACTTCTAGAACACTTTTCACAAATCTGCAATATGATCGCCTCTCTTCTTGGAAAAGACTCCTAAATCATCCATGTAGATGATTATGGACTTGCCGATAATGTCTTTAAAGGCAATATCCATTTCTCTCTAGAATGTAGCTCTAGAATTGTTGAATCCAAAGGGAACTCTCAGGTAAGAAAAAGTTCCCCATTTTGTGGTAAAGGAAGTCTTATGCCTATCCTCATATTGAACCATGACCTAATTGTATCCAGAGTACCCATCCAAGAAGGACATCATCTGAGATCTGTTGACAACCTGAAGTACCTCATCTAGTGAAGGGACTGGATAATTCTCCTTCTCTGATGCTCTATTCAAATTTCTAAAATTGACACATAGTCTGATTCCTCCATTTTTCTTCCTGAATGGGACCAAGTTTGTGACCCATGTTGAATGTCTTACTGGGAATATGATTCATGCTGAGAGTTACTTCTACACTTCCGTCTGAATAATGGGCTCCAACAAAGCATCGATTGGTCTTTGTCTTTGCTTGAATGGCTTAACATTTGACTTGAGTGGAATTGTGTGTGTAATGACTGAAGTATAGTATGTCCTCAAGTCATCATAGCTCCAGGCTATCACATCCTGATATGTGTGTAAGTCATCAATAATTCATTCCCTCTCTTCTAGAGTGCACACCTTGCCAATAAAGACATTCTTGGTGTTACCTTCAGCCCCCATGTTGTATGTTTCACATTGACAGTTGAGGGATTCCCTTTTCATTTTCTACTCTTGATCTTTAATCCTATCCAAATCAAAGATCATCTCTAATTGCACCATGCCTCTTGGGATGGTATTAGTTTTCAAATTGAGGACTCCTTCTAGGTCAATTTTGGCCTCTTGAGGCTCAACCTCGTCAATTACTTGGGAAGAAAATACATCACAGCTAGTAATAAAATCAAGAATGTGCTTATTATCTTCAAGTACCTAAAAGTTGGTGACATTGTCAAGCACCGAGGGTACTGGAACAAGCTCCACAATGAACTTATTTAAGCCTGAAAGTGATAATGGATGCAATGTACTTGTTGCTTGTGCCAAAGAATCAACAATTTGATTCTTAGTCTGAGGTATCAGTTGAATTTTTAAGGCACCAAATCCTTCAATAAGGTCCCAAATTATGTGCATGTACCTGGTCATCCTTTGATCATGACATGAGTATTGTTTTCTTACTTGCCTAACCACAAGCTCAGAGTCTTTGAACACTTGCAAAATTTTAACTTTCTTCCTCAATGCCATTAATAGCCCATGAAATAGGGCTTCATAATCAGCTACATTATTGGATAATTGGAATTGGAGTCTATGAGCAGCAAAGTAGGTTTTACCTTTAGGACTGATCAACTCAAGTCTTGATCTAGCACCTTGCTTGGATTTGGATCCATCAAACCTCAATGTCCTGTAGCCATTAGCTCCTTCTCTTCTTGGGATGTCTCTATCCTTATTTTCACCCAGAGGTTCATTAGGAGTTTTTGGATCCTTCCCCTTCCGACTATTTTGAATGATCTTTATGCTCGACCCAACACTTGGGGTTGTGTTCATGTGCCTTTGTATTTGCTCCACTACAGTTTGACACAAGCAACATTCCAATTCAGAATGAGGAGCATCATGGATTCGACACCAATTCGGAAGAAGCAATTCCTCAAAGTTCATATTTCTACCAAGCAGAATTTGATCCTCCATAGATTTCCGGATAAACTCTTGGAAGTTATCCAATAAGCTGAGTTGTCTTTCTTCCTGATCACTAGGCAATCCTGTTGTTTGGTTACATGGAGCCTCAGAACTGATGGTTTATGATGTGGACTCACCCGAAGTGGTTTGCAACATCAAGATTTCCTCGGTGTCGGAAGCAGGGGAGGCTAGAACATAGTTCTCCATACTAACTTCAGTTACCAATATCTCATTTGAAGTATTCTGATATTTGGTGATGACATACTTCATTCTAGTTTCTCTCTCAATTCTAATCTGATTTGGGACTCCTTTCTAAGGGAGCCACATATTGGAATGATCTATGGATGTTTATCCATTGAGTGCCTTGGTGATATCCCTACCTAAGATCAGACCATAGTTGTTAGGGATGGCAGCTACTTGAATATTGAGCACTTGTTACACTCTAGGGTCTGAGGCAACTTGTATGGGAATCATGTTTAGTTCTCCTACAATTTTCTCCTCTGTTTTGTCTAATTGGGTGACTTTCTTTTGAGAAGTGGCAGGGGTAATACCAAGGGCCCTACAAACAAAAAATGACATAACATTCATGGACGCCCCTGAATCTAGCAGGAAATTGTGTAGATTTTTACCAAATATATGAATGGAAATCAAGAAAGGAGGGGTTTCCATTTTGCCTTGGAATAAACTCAACTATGAGTCAATTTGGGAAAACTGACTCTTATCTTTTTATTTACCCCTATCCTTGGGTTGTGATGGACTAGGACCTTTGGGTGTTTGTGAGATAGGAGGCCTTGCAATGGCCTCATTGGTAGCTACTCCTAGTGTTGCTACACTTGAATTAAAGGAACCAAGGATGACATTTATGATTTCAGGAACTCTTAATAATTCGAAAGGAGAAAGACTCACCTTTACTTTTCTGAGTTCCTCAGTGACATATTCTCCCAGCTATTCCACATTTAGGTCAGTGTGGAGCTCCTTAGAGTGACCAAACTTCTTATCTCTTGGTGCATCAATATTTCTTCCTTCTGAAACATCTGGTTTTCCTTCCTTTGTGAGGTATAATGTTGGCACCTGAGGGTAGGATGGATTGTTATTAGCATGTGGGTCTGATGGAGTAGTAAAATTGTGTGGAGGGGCAGATGTAGTAAATGGTCCTCCAGCTTGCGGACTCTGGTGGGACTTGCTCCTCATATCATATTTCCTGACAGGTTGCTATAACATTTGCACCTCCTTAACATTCACCTCTTCTCCATCCAACGGGCCATTGTCATTCTCAGTTTCTTCGTCAAACAACTAAGAGATTTCATCTTCATTGAGCACTTTGTCAGCCTCATCATTCCAACTGCCCGATTCCTCTTCTAACTCTTTCTCCAAATATCTTAGGAAAGGAGCATGATTCAATACTAACACCAAGGAATCATGGGGATTTGAGGGCACCATCTCCTAGCCAATGGAGTTGTTTTCAAATTCAAATTGGAAAATGGAAGTAGCGGTTTGAAATTATTTGCAGTCAAGCTTTGAGTGTTGACTTGTCTTGTGAAGTCTACACCATCTAGACAAAGCAACCTTTGCTAGGTTCACCCCACTTGGAGGTTTCTCAGGATTGAAAGGTTGATCCAGTGGAGTGGGAACCCCTCCATTGTTAGGCCCAGTGTTCTATGGCCTATTTTTCCTAGGTGGTTGTCTTCTTTCAAATCCTTGTCCACCTTGTTGATTTCTATCAAAATTCTGGCCAGAACCTTGTCTTCTTTCAAATTTTTGGTTTTTGTCATAGTGTTTCCCTCTATTTTAATTTGATTGCATGCCCTTCTAATTAGCTTGGAGTTGATTATTTTGGTTCCTCAAGTAGGTTACATCCATGTTCAGCTTCTTTATTTGTTTGGTCAGCTCATCCAACCGTTCTTTATCCAAATTGTTGTAAGGGACTGGATTCATAGTGTTTGGGGAATACCGTGACACTCCTCTAGAACCAGTAGACTGATTCAAAAATTCCTAGTTCTGCAAATACATAGGGAAATTAGCCTATAGGCGTGAATGGAGGGGATGGTTAGCAGTTTGCTAGGGATAACTAGCCATTGGTTGGACTTGGTTTATTGGGTGACTTAGGTGAGGGACCAGAGGTGACTATGGAACGAGATTCATGATGGGTGTCTGAATAGTCAGAGCCTGGTTGAGAGATTGAACTTGGCTTGGGTGAGCAACTAGTCCTAGAGATAGTATAGGTCTGGACAAGTGTTGTCTCATGTCTGTACTAACCTTAAAAACCTCCATATATGCAGTGAACAAGGTAGTTTGTGGATTATTTCTCCACTTAAGGAAAGTGGAGGTGAGACTATCAAGGGCTTCAAAGTAGACCTCTAGGGCAGTGTCCTCATTTCCAGCATAGGGTGCCTAGAGTCTAGTGTATACTCAGTGGAACCTATTGTTGAATGAAACTATGGGTTCATTAACCTCTCTTTTTACCCTAGTAAATTGCATGTATAGCTCATTAGCACTGATGGGAATCTTGAATTTTGGCAGGAATGCAGCCTCAAGCTCTGCCCAGTTATGGATGGAAGCAGCGGGTAAGTGGTTATACCAATAAAAGGCCTCTTTTTCTAGTGAATAGGGGAAGAGTCTGCATGCAACATCTTCATGGTTAATTCCTCTATCTCTCAGACAGGTCTGAAAGATCCTTATATGCTCCTCTGCTATCCTATTTGGGTCATTTGTATGAAACTTAGAGAAAAAGTGCTCAGGGTTCTTGGGCATAACATTGTAGTTGTTGAATGTCAAGGGTGATGGGTTATTTGCCAAGAAAGCTATTGGTGGAGGTGGTAACAGTCGGTGGATGACTGGTTGGGGTTGTGGAGTGGAACCAGTCTCAAAATTAGATGAAGATGGAGTGGGTGGTGGTGAAGATGATGGAAATTATGGATTAGATAATGAATCCTCCTTTCTTATGGTCCTTCTTGACCTAGTTGGAGGTGAAAATTCTTGAAACTCTTCTTCTTCTCTATTTATGGATCTGGTTCTCCTTCTGAGCCTCTCAGGAGAAATGGTGTTTAGAAAATGCTCCAGCTTGCTTTTTTGGGCCCTCCTTCTAGTGCCAATCCTGTTGTTTGGTGTTTCTGCACATCAACAACTTAGACATAATAAAAGTTATCCTATCTCTCTTGAAAGGTTAATCTCTATGAACAAAGAGATAACCTGAAGGTCTCTCAAGTGTCAGGTCATGACAATGCAGTAGAACAAACTCAGTGATAAATGTCAATATGCTAGTAATCACAAGGGATCTTATGTACAAATGTTGGAAGCTCCAAACTCATCAAATTTTAAGATATGGTGATGATTTAAATTTGATTCCTAACCCTTTAATAAAAGAAACAACAAAAGATAAGGGTTTCAAAAGTCCTAACTGCTAAAATTACTTCTAAGACTAACCATGCAAATGATAAAAAAAACTTGGAATGGACCAATCCCTTAAACTAGTTTCTAGTCGACCTAGGCTATACCTGCAATCTTGCAAAAAATAGTGCAATCTTCTAAGGTGTTAAAGATTTTCAGACTGAAGGAATTCATTCAATGAGACTGAATGAATACATATAGTTGAACTAAGCACATGAATATAAGGTACAGGTTGACCTTGAACAACATTCCCATAATCAAGAAACTGCCCAAGGTATGAACCAGGGATCGCTACAACACTTTAGATATTAAATCATCTTCCACTACGAACTAAATTTAATCTACATTGAAGCATTTCCAAGCAGTTTGAGAGATGGAACAAGAAACATGCAAGATTATTTAATGTAAAGGAGGCACCACTCATGACAAAATGTCTACACTTTTTTATTAAATCATCATATTAGCAACAATTATGGTCTATTACAACACTTGCTTGAAATGTGAAAATTACTTCTAATCTCCTAACATGCTACTCTACTAGTAAATCTACTAATTACAAGCCTTTTGGCTTAGTCTTTCAATCTCTAACCTAGCTCAAACTGAGCTGAACTCAAACCTAGCCTACTGATATCAGAGCTCTGCTAAAAAAACTCCGAACCCTTACTAAAGAGGTGGAGCGCCATACTTATAGAACAACAGGTCCATGTGAAAATAGAGCTAGGGTTACAAGAAATCATGAACACTAACCAGATCAAACTCAATAGACAACAGTAACTCGCCGCTCCGTAATGAATGCAATAAGGAGCCCATCAGATCAACTTGGGATTGCATGCAACTAGGGGCCAGATCCTCGAGCCACGTCCAATAATAAATGAATAGTTGTGAAAAGCAATGCACGTGCAAGCACTAGGAGTGAAATGAGAAATTAACCAAACCAGAGCAAGGAAAATGGATGGCCCAGATCGAATGGAACCAGGTTGAACGCACCAACTAGATCCATCCGCCATTAATAAACACCAAATGTGCTAACCTTACATGCAGGAATGGGTCTCATGACAACAGCCGCAAAGTGTACCCAACTGCACCCATAAATCATGCCCAAATCTTTGAATTAAATCCTACAAATCCCATCTCAATCCAACTTGCACTCAAATGAGACACCATTAATGCCCAATACACCATCAAAATCCAAGCAGGTCCATAAAATTCCCAAAGTTAAAGAACCAAGCAAATACCCAGGCATAGGCAGAACCAAAGACAGGCGAAGGCGGAGCCACGAACAGAATAGGAACAGAGAGCCAAGATAGGTGGAGGCGGAGATGAAATAGGAACAATAAATGGAAACCCAAGAGGAAACAAGGAGGGACGGGAACCAAAACCCACCCTAACGGAAGCGGAGGTGGAACGGGAGCGGGAAAGGAAACCAGGCGGGACAGGAACCAAAACCCACCCCGGTAGAAGCGGAGGGGGAAAAGGAATGGGAAAAGGAAACCAAGTGGGATGGGAACCAAAACCCACCCCAACGGAAGAAGACATGGAAAAGGAATGGGAAAAGGAATCCCAAAAGGAAAGAAGGTGGGATAGGAACTAAAACCCACCCCGGTGGAAGCAGAGGTGGAACAAGAATGGGAAAAGGAATCATGAACTTTTGAAAAAGTTTGGAGTTCGATTCCATCCCGGTCCCACCTCTGACAAGCGAAGGGAAAAACAAAGTGAAGAAAACTCAAGGAAGGAGAAATAAATCCCCAGGATGAAAATGCGCAAAGCAACAACAAAATGAGAAGGCAGGAAGCGGAACCAGAATGGGAATGAAACCTGGACTGCGAACTTTGGAAAAGTTCAGAATACAATTCCATCCCGGTCCCACCTCCGACAAAGGAAAGAAGAAAAAAAAAAATGACCCGACGAAAACCCTAAGGGAAGAAAGTGACCCCTAGGTTAAAACAAATGACACGATGGAGGAAAGCGAGGAAGTGGGGAGTGGAGCCGGAATGGGAACAAAACTTTAAAAGTAGCAAAAGTTTAAAGTTCTGTTCCATCTCGGTTCCGCCTCTGATAGAACAAAGAAAACAAGGGAAACAAGGGAAATCCAAGGGAGAACACCAACCCTTAGGGCCCAAACAAAACACCAAAGGGAGAAAAAAGAAGTGAAAAGAAGACCACCCCAAAGAGGACATCCGCAAGACTCCAAGACCAATAGGAACTCAACACAAAGGCACCCAAAACCAGGACAAGCACCAAGGACCAAAACTCCAATATTTTCAAAGATAAGCACAAAGAGGGGCAAGCCGCAGAAATGGGCCAAAAGGCCAAGCCAAAAGAGGGTTCCCTCTTTCAGAGTGGCATGTGTGCAAAACTACACAAAAGGGCCTTGAAGGTGCTAAATCTAAGGCAAAAGGAAAATCTATTGCCTCCCCCCAGGAGTAGGTTAAAAGAAAGGATTTAGCGGACCCTTCTAGTGATTTTGACCACGAGGAGTCTCAGTCGGCCCCTTCGTCAGAGTATTCTAGCTACCCTGCCACTGATAGAGAGAATAGGCCTCATTTTCCCAGTGACCTCAATGCTGATGAACATTATTTCAAAGCCAAACATGAGTTCCCTGCTGATATCCTCATCATTGCTCACAACAGGGCTGTAGACTCTTTTAGATTGATGAGATGGGTGTTTTTTGAGATTAAGGAAATTAAGTTGAAATAGAGGGCTATGACTAGCAAGTTGGAAGGGCCTAATTTGAATGACCACACAATCAGAGACAAAGATAGGGATACTAATTTATGGATTGAGGATGAAAATAAATACATGGTGGATTGCCTCAAGATAATAGTTGAAGACCTTAAATTTTTTAAGAAAAATCATGATGACAAGCTTTCTTCTATTGAGGAAAAGCTTAAGAATGTAAAAGGGTCACTCCAAATGGTGGTGAACATGATCCACAAGATATTAAAATCTACTGCAGATACTATGAACATCATGGTTGGCAATCTAGAGAATGTTTATCAGGAAAAGACTATTGAGGATCTGGATGCTGAAAAAGAGAAAGGCTAGGAGGAGTGTATTGTTCCAAGCAAAAGAACTAGAACGAATCTGAAGAGAAAGGATAAAAAGGCTCCTGTCAACATTCAAGATATAAAGAAAGTGATGCTCAACATGAACCAAGTGGAGTAGGAGGTGGAAAACATCTTGAAGAATACGGCCTAGTGGTTGGTTTTTTGTTGGTTTTTTTGTGGTGTTGCCTCTATGCTTGTTTTTATTGGTCTTCTTTTCTGGCAGCTTTCTATTTTTTGATTTGTACTTGGTCATGTTATATATTTTTCAAATTTGTTGTTAAAGGGTTTCAAGGCCCCTTCAAAACCTATTTTTTCCTTAATCAAAAACATGAGATGTTTATACATAATTCGATTTTCCCAAGTTCTTCCAACATATATTTCCTTCTATAACTTGTTACATTGGTGGTTGTGATTACACCAAAAGATCAACCTATTAATGCTTGATACAACCGCTAGATTTATACAAGATCCATAGGAGGCAATTAAGCCATGTCACAAACCAAAGCACCCCACTACATAAGGAAGACCAAGGGACATACCATCTTGCAACAATCCTCCCAACGCAAGTGAGGGGTTCAAACCTATGATCTTAACTCTGATACAAATGTTACATTGGTGGCTATCGTTGCACCAAAAGATCAATATGTTAATGCCTGATACAACTGCTAGATTTTTACAAGATCCACAGGAAGTGGTTAAGCGATATCACAAACCCAAACACTATGTTGCACAAGGAAGACCAATGGACACACCATCTTACAACATAAATTTCCACTCTTCATTATTTAAATAATAAGTTACTATGAAGGGGTACTCATACCCACAATTACAATTAATGGGTACTCATACCCAAGGCCTCCCAAATACGAGTCACACCCACTCAAACCCCCTTACAAGGAGGACCCTCTACTCTTAAGAGAGAGTCTACCCCAACACATTCTTAATGAAAATATAACACAAAAATGTAAAACATAACCTATCAACCTATACAACATAATTCACTTATGAAAACAAGATTGCTTTCTCATAAATTTACAAATTTTGATAATCATAACAAATTTAAAAATAATTCTACTACACCTTCATACAAATTTAATCATATTGTTCCCATTTTTTCATTGTCCTCAATTTTATTCTTCAAGTTGGCAATACATCTAGAAATTTCACAAAAAAGGGAAAATTGATTATGCTTATCTTGTTCAATAGTAGGGCTTGAAGACTATCTTTGGTATTAGTGGCATGTATACTACTAGTAGAATCAAATTCAACATCCAGAGCACTCATTTCTTTGAAAAATTGGTTCCTTCCCATTTTTAATTAGTGGGGTGTTCTATAGAGAACTATATACTCCAACTCTATATTCTCACTAGAATTATCCTTCTCTAAATCCAAAGGGTCACTTAACAATTCATTTTCCTTTAGATCAAGATGTTTGGATCCAACTAGTCTATTGGATCTCCTAACCCTAGTTTTTTTACGTGAATGCTTTTCATGGGCAATATCAACATCCTTTCCCTCCTTGATCATCTTAATAGGGTATATTTAAAGAGTGATTTCCTCAAAAAATTACTATCACCCAAAGGAATCTAGCCCCCTTTATACTCTTTTCTCTTTCAATTATTTTTTACAACATGCTTACTCATAGGAGTCACAAACTTCCATTGGTCCCTTATTTTAGTTAGCTCTTTTTCATATAGAGAGGTTGAGAATTGTTTAAGGTAACATAATCCCTCCACACCACCTTCTTAATAGGTGAAATTTCTAACTTTGAGGTCTTTTCTATGTAAAATAGTAACCACTAAATATCAAATTTATTTTTGTTGAACACCTAGAATACTGAGAGGGGGGTGAATCAATATTCTACTAAATAATTCAGCTATTAACAATCCAAATATTAGAGCACATCTAACTGCAACTATAAGTAAAGATATGAAAGAGATCATAAAACCACATAACACATAAACACTAGGATTTTTACGTGGAAAACCCAAAATGGGAAAAACCACAGTGAGGATTAGCTCACAATATATTATAATCATTTATAAGATATTACAAGGGCACACTACAAGGACATACTATCCTTGAAAGGATCACAACCTGAAATGATTACAAAATGGAGTGTGGCTCACTTCCAAAAATTGAACTATTGGAATACACCTTTCATGTGTTGACTTTAGTTCCAATTAAGCTTTGAAATACAAAAAAATTCATTGGATTGCAATCTTACAACACACACTATAATTTTTCTTTGATACAAAACTCATACAGATAAGCTTGCATAATATCACACTATCTTGCATCACTTCTTATCTCATGTCGCTCATTACACACATTTCCATCCTTCAAATACAATTTTTTTTCATATATATATCCCATTACATCCTTACACATGAATTAAGTCGGCCTAATTAGATGTACACACACTTATTAAAAAATATCTCGTCAACTCAAAACTTGAAACAAATTTCCTTTTGCACTCAAACCAAAATGTGTAAGACATGATTTAGGTTAGCAAAAACATAAAAAGGATATCTTTAACATATTAATCTTCATACCACTCGTTCATGTCAACTAGAAGAAGACTAGAACAGAAAATTGTATGTCGAACTTCTGTCATTTGTATCTTTAAGCCCATTCAACCAAAATTGATAAAAACTTGTTCACGAACTCATTTAATAGTCTTGAATAATATACTAAAATCACATAGGCTGATATCTTATTATGAGCAATTTTAGAAAAAATTACTAGATCAAGGTATCATAAACTCTTTTTACTGGATTAGACAAAAATGTCACCAAACAATGTTGGCATCAATGGCAACACACCGAATGGTTTCTTCTTCATTCTTCCAAAAATATACCCCTTTGTCATTGATGGAAACATGTGCCAAAAATGGATCTTCAAAAAGTAATTTTAAAACTATAAACCCAAACTGTGTGAACTCCCCCTTTCAAATATACATTACAACTTCTCCAAAACTTCAAAACCTCTCCCCTTTAGTGGAATCCATCCACCGCAGGCAATACATTCCTTTACCTCTTTTAAACATTGCAACACCATACTGTGTGTGGTTGCACATTTGTCTTGCAATACCAATAATCTTTTCTCCAAAAGCCTTGTCTCAACCTCTTTTTTAGTTTTCTCCTTTAGACTAGAGGTATATTCTTTGAGTGAATCAACCAAGATATTTAAATTCTCAATAGGAGCTAAGGAGTCATCAATTGTAGCCCTGAGAGATGTATCTTGCAAATCCTTGATGGCATCATTTATTAGTTCAATCCCTTTCTAATAAGTTTCAATAATTTCATTTTTACCAAGGTAAAAAAAGGTACTAGAAAGCTCTATCCTTTGAACCAATGGGATCTTATCAGATCCACATAGCCTGAATGAGATTGGAGATGAATTAGCTGAGGTGGAAGCACAGGCTGAATCCTAACTTTCCTTGACAAAAAACCCTTAAGAGTAGGTGGAAGCATAGGCTGAATCCTAACTTTCCTTGACAAAAAACCCTTAAGAGTACTGCCAGATGATTCTCTAGATGGCTTTGATGGCTCAATGGTCTTTGAAGATTCTTATTCACTTCTTCCAACCTCTATTTCTTCCTTATTTTCTTCTTTGTGTTCCTCTTCTTCCTCTTTGGAGGAATTTTCTGATGGTTTTTATTTATTTTCTTTGTCTTTCTTGTCCTCATCATCTTTTATATCATCACTCTTTTCATATTTTATTTCTTCTCCATCATTTTTATCTTCTTCACCATTTTTTCTAATATTCTCATGGTGTTCTTGTGGATTTTCACCAGTATCAGTGTTATACTAATCTTTAGTATGTTCTCTAGTTGTATCCTTTGTGTCATCTGGAGGAGCAGATGTCTCTAGAGAAGCATGTATATCATCAACCTTATCCAAATGTGATGTGTTTTCAATAGAATTATCCTTTACTTCTTTGAAAATAGGTAAATTGGTAGTAGGGGGAATCACAACTTATGTGTCAATTCTTTTGTCTTTATTAGGATCCTGTACTTGAGTTGTATGAGATGAGGAAACATAACTCATCCCAATTTTCTCTACCATGTATTTTACTAAGGCAAAAGTCTCCAACTTCAACCTTTCTACACTACCCTTTTCTCTTTTCATGAGAATGGTGACTCTTTTTTTAACTCTAAACCTTTTAGAATATTATGCTAATAGGGTAGCAATATTTACAACTTCATGCCTTCTTTGTATTAGAGCTTACCATACATTGTCAGTTGCCTTCTTTCTTATATCTTCCATACTCTTATAAAAAATAACCATGTATTAAATAAATCCATTTATAATTGTTTCCTTATCCTCTTCATCAGCCTCATCAAACAATTTAGAAATAGCTATCAAATCATCAGATTCTATCATATTATTTACTAAAGGATCCAATTTTAGAGATGAGTGGTCTCTTACTGGAGGAGAGTTGGGCTTTACCTCCACAGGATTTGATGTGCCTTCTTCACCTTTCTTCTCATGCACATGAATTGTGAAATCGTCCTTTTCTTCCTCTATCTCTTCTTCATTAGTTGAGTCCACAACATTTTTTGTTTCAATTGCTTGTGAGATATCTTCATTGCTAGTGGAAACATTGCTTCTTCTATTCCTTTTCAACTATCTTTCTTCTTGCAAGCCAAGGTCAATCTCCTCTTGCACAACAACACTCAAGTTCCTTTTTCTACTTTTCCTTTTGTTTTATCCTCTTTTTGGAGGGGGGAAAAGGTGAAATAGGGGGTATATTCTTCCTCTTAGAAGCTTGGGTGTTGGGTCCAGTGGAAGTGGTTACATTAAATACTATTGGAGAATTGTGTTCTACATTCTTTTCTTTCACTGTTGTAGCTGCATAGAGTGTTGTAGAGGTAGTAGAGGATGATGATATTCTTGATTTTCTAGGTTCAGAGGACACTTCAACTACTTTGGACCTCTTCTCTGCTACAACTTCCCTTAACCTACCAACATCATCCTTAGAAAGTGTATGTAGTTTAAAATATTCTTCAACATTTATATTTACCCTTTTTGTTCTTTGAGGTGTTGAAGTTTCCAAAAACACTTTAGTTGAATTCTCTTCATATGTACCATGCCAAGCTTGAGTGGGATCCTTTGGGTTGTTTAGCAATATCTCAATGAGACCCTCACCCATTTACTCATCAATCTTATATCCTAGAGGCTCTATCCATAGAGTCTTAGGTTCAACTGCCTCTATAATGTACTAACCAGTGGATACCAAGAAAGTTATATCATTTGCATATTTTGTTATCAAACTCTTTGTAATTCTCTCTTTCATGCATGTCATTCTGGAAAATCGAGAAAAATGTAGTCAGAGCATTACCTTATTCCTTGAAATCTCTAATTTTACTCAAATAATCAAATATTTGATGTGCTACCTATCTGCTAGTATGCCATATCATTTTTTTCTTCCCCAAGTAGCTCTCTCAAACAATAAAATAGCAAACGGACTATCATTGTTCCAAACTTGAATGGGTATTTGTTTGTCTTGGTTTGGATCAGATAATCAGGCTTAATCTCCCTCCTAAAATTAAAACCATCTTGGTCAATAGTGTAGTCTACCTCAGAATCATCGCTATATGACAAATTCTTAAAATTATCCTTCCCTTTCTGAGCAGAAACTACCACCCCTTTGTCCACATTCTGATCCAACACTTGGTTCTCCATATTTGGAAAGTTTCCAACAAGCTCCTGCTAATCTTCCCTCTCTAAAGTCCTGGGAGAGCTATTCCTCTGCTATCCCTCTTTGTTCTACACATTAAGAATAGGGGATACCCCTAGTTGGCCCTTATTGATCATATCCTCCTTGCTCAAGTTCTCCACCATAGGCCCCTTCAAATTCTTGCCACTCGACCCCTTCTTAGGGTTTTATTTTAAGTTGAGCCAACCAACCTCACCCATATCATACTCATATTCCATTGAAGAAACTGGGGATTGAGCCTTCTTTTTTTTCTTTCCATCAACCTATATCTTTTTTCCCCCCACTCCCTTCACAACTTTAGAATTTTGGGAGGACTTCACAATCTCAACCTCATCACCTGTAATATACTCCCCATCCTTGGAGGGAGCATGGGACTGGGAATTTTTCCCCTTCTTACCCTTTGAGACAGTAAGAGACTCCAACTCACATTCCAAGGAAGCATCCGACCCAGGGGAGTAGTCTTCATCCTTAAAATTCTCCTCAGACCTAGTTACATACTCAATATTTTTCTTTTTTCTACTAGCATTGGGTTGTGTAGGGAGGATAAATGCCTTGACATATTCAATAATAAACACTAAGACCATGGAGGATAGGGTTTTTGGGATTATGTTTGTGATCCTGAATGCTAGTTTTGAAAGATACTAAGAGGTAATAAGGAAATAAAACTCTCTTTTTATGCCTAAAATGGTAACAAGGAAATAAAACATCCATCCATTGTAAAATACCTCATTATCTCCTCCATGACATCTCTCCAAATTTCCTTGAGAGAAGAACACAGATAGCCACCACATTTGAACAGTTCCAACTTCATTCACTCATTGTGTTTGAAGAAAACATCCATATTCAAACTAGACTCATTCTTATCTCTGGAAACTTTATTCCCATTCATCGACAAACTAGTAATTTCAGCAATTAATTCTTCAGTGATTATAACTTCCTTACCCCCAATTTCTAGCACCCTGTTATGCCATCCCTCCAGAAAATCCTAAAATTTCTTCTTATCAAACCCATGCAACCTCTCCATGTATGAGGTAACTCCTCCAACTTCCAATAATTCCCATAACCTCTTATTATCTTTGATAGAGCCATAAGATTTGGGCTCCATTCTATTTTGGCTTCCACCCATGGTAGCAACATACAAAAACCCCAACGAAAGGAAGAATTTGTAGACAATCCAAATAAACTTAGAAAGCTTGCAATGGGAAATAGGAAACATCAAGAATACATAGGCTTCTTGGATACCCATAATCCGTGTGGATTGGAAAATGTGGCAGAGAGAAATCATGATAAAATAGGGCCTAGTCATTTGAGCCAACATACCATACCGCCCAACCTTTCCTCTCATCAAGTTACACCTCAAAATAGGCTACCACATAAGGGACAAGTGACAACACCATCATTAAAAGAGCACACTCCTCATCACTTTTGAGCATCATGCTGAATAATAGAGCGAGCATCCAGAGGTAGAAGGTCATGTTCACCCCACACCATTGAATCATTTACCCCATAATTGGAGAAATAATTAGCCAACCTATTGCCTTCTCTATAAGCATGTGAGATATGGCATTGATCAAAGGGTTTCACAATATTGAGAGCATCATTAATTAGTTCATCCACTGTCCATGAAGGATAAGATATATTTCTAAGGTAATTAATGATATTGAGGGAGTCACCCTCAAGCCAAACCTTATTAAATTCTCTTGTTTGTGTTAGTTTCAACCCATGATAGGCTCCAGATTGTCCTAGTTTGTTATAGGTGTAGCACACAACATTTTTCTGACCAAACTTATTTGAACTCATCTTTGATCTATACTAGTTAGCCTTATGACCAAATGAATTACTTTGTAGAAATAACCTTGAATAGATTGAATCATTATACCAAAATTGAATCTATTCATCATCATTATCTAATTTCTGCACTCAGTAGCTCTATGTCCAAATTTATTGCATGCAAAACATTGTCTAGAAAAGAATCCAACATTCCGATTCATTCTAATTCTATATTCTATTGCCCGATGGCCAAATTTATTACATGAAAAAAAGAACCATTGAAAGATGGGTAAATTTGAGCATTAGGTTGTTTGGTAGGAGTCCTTCTGGCATTGCTTATTTGATTCTTGATCTATCTACCATTGCCTTGAGTCTACTTTTTTTTTTCAACCTTGTTAGATGTCTAATTTTTCTTTGAAATTTTTCCTTCTTCAAGTCCCAAACCACCTTTATCATTAAAAGGTTTCTAAATTTCAATCAACTCATCAAGAATTATAGTACTTGTTTTGAATTTCTCCTCATGGGATCTTGCTTTCTCCAGGTTTGATCTCAGGGTCACCACTTCTTGTTCAAGCTTGATGTGTTCATCAATCTTGTTCTGAATTTCAACTTTTTGACAGTCCTCCATTCTCCTTGTTTCTTCCACCTACAATTTTAACTCGATAATTTCCTCATTTTCTTTCTTCAATTGATCACTAAATTCTATGTGCCTTTCTTTAAACTTCTTGATTTGCTCTCTTAAATTTTTTATGCATTCATTTGCTTCTTTTAGGTTTGCCTTCAGAATTTCTTTCTCACTTTCAATTCTATCAAGATCTTCAAGAGAAGTATTAAGTTCTTCTTTGTCAATTGTGTTAAAAATTCAAGATCTTCCTCAAGCTATTATGCTTTTCTAAAGGAACCAAGCTCTGATACCAATTATTGAACACCTAGAATACTCAGAGGGGGGCAAAATTCTACTAAATAATTCAGCTATTAACCATCAAAATATTAGAAAACATCTAATTGCAACTGTAAGTAAAGATATGAAAGAGATCATAACACCACATAACACATAATCACCAAGATTTTTATGTGGAAAACCAAAAATGGGAAAAACCATGGTGAGGATTAGCTCACAATATATTATAACTAGTTATAAGATATTATGGGGGCACATTACAAGGACACACTGTCCTTGAAAGGTTTACAACCTGAAATGATTACAAAATAGAGTGTGGCTCACTACCAGCAATTGAATTGATGGAATACACCTTTCATGTGCTAAATTCAGTTCCAATTAAGCTCTGAAATATAAAATCTTGCACTAGCTTGCAATCTTACAACACACACTGCAATTCTACTTTGATACAAAACTCATACATATAAGCTCGTATAATATCACATTATCTCACATCACTTCTTATCTCATGTCACACATCACACACATTTCATACTTTCAAATAAAAAAATGCTTCATAAATATATATCCCATTACATCCTTACACATCAATTAGGTTGGCCTAACTAGATGTACACACACTTAATTCAAAAATATCTTGTTGGCTCAAAACTTGAAGCAAAGTTCCTTTCACACTCAAACCAAAATGCGTAAGACATTATTTAAGTCAACACAAACCTAAAAAGGATATATCTAACATATTAGTCTTAATACCACTCATTCCTGTTGGCTAGAAGAAGACTAGAGTAGAAAACTATATGTAGAACTTCTATCATTTGTATCTTTCAACCCATTCAACCAAAATCGCTGAAAAACTTGTTCATGGATGCATTTAACAGTCCTGAATAACATACTAAAATTATATAGGTTGATATCTTACTATGAACAATTCCAAACCAAATTATCGGATCAAGGTAACATAAACATTGTTTACTAGATTAGACATAAATGTCACCAAACAATGTTGGCATCAATGATAACACACCAGAGGGTTTCTTCTTCATTCTTCCAACAATTTCAAATTAACATAGAATTTCTTTAACACAATGGGGGATTGATTTTTTGTAGAAAACTCTTTATATTGGCTATTAGCCCCACTAATAGAAAAAATAAGGGTTTCATTGAAGGCTTGGAACAAACAAAGGTATGCAATCCAAAAATATTATCAAAATAGTTTACAAGTTCTTAACCAAAGTTTTTTGATTCAATCTTAGGGGAATTACACACTAGGCTATATTTTATGGTTTTTTTACTAGACATAGGGCCAAGTGGAATTAAAATAGATAGAGGATAAGCCCTCGATGAAGAAAAATGATAGGAAAAACAAGATGTTTTTTGTGGTAATTATTAGCTTCCTACTAGGATAATGATATTCCTATAAGGGTGGAACTAAAATAGATGGAGGATAAGCCCCCAATGAAGGGAAACGATAGGCCTACTAGGGTGTTTTTTGTGGAAATTCTTGGCTTTCTTCATAGAGTTTTTTGATGAAATATTAAAAGGAAGAAGGGGAAACTAAGGAAAAATATTATGATACCAATGACTTGGCAAAAGGAATTAAAAATTTAAGATACATTTGAACTATATTTTTAAAGTATTTAATAAAATTCAACTTATGCGGTCCCATTGAGGTGATAATTTTTAGTATTGAGATTATTTTAAAATTTAATGACACTTTCACCCTCATTTAAGAATAATTTTATGCTTTCTTCATCTTTATATTTTCTCTATATACACACCTTCCAACCAACACTTTTGAGCCATATAGAAGAGGTAATGCCCTCCTCTATAACTTCAAGGCTATCACAACCAATTTTGGCAAGCCTCATACTTAAGGAATCTATAAATTAGATAGACAAAGATTGATAAAATCCATTCAAAGATTCCAAGGAGTGAGATTTCCTTATTTGTGTATATTCCACAAGGTATTGTAACTTTTAATATATTCATAGGTAATAGACTTGATTCAATACCTTTCTCCAACCATTTTCAACTTCATAGAATAAAACCAACTAAAAAGAAGGGGAATAAAAAAATTTGGAGAGTAAATGTAGCTGATCTTTTGAGAGAAGCCACCATAATAATTTGTGCGATTTTTGAAATTAAAAACTATCCTTATGTCAATTAAGGCCTAATAGTTCATACAATTATATTCATTATTATGAAAGTTGGTGTACCCAAAGCCACCTATTCGTAATACCACCTATTCGCAATACCACCCTTGAATTTATCATATGATGATAACAATCATCAATTTAAAATTAAAATGATACATATGACTAAGATTCTCCCATATAAAATAATTTAAGAGAATCTCACTCTCCCCTAAGGCCTTAATCTTCTTAATGGGTAGATTTTTTAATGTCATTTTTAAGTAGAGAATTTATATAATTAGGATGGTCTATAACCTTATACCAAAAATGTCATTGAGTCATGTTAATAATGGTATTGGCCAAAGTATATGGCACCTAGTTCCCTTCATGTTAGATATGTATAACTTCAAACTCAAAAATCTCGTTGATCAAACCCTATATATCCCAAATAATGTCACTCATTTTATGTCTATAAATATAGAGGCCACGTATAGTTTCAATAATGATTTTGGAATCACCTTCAATTTATATGCTTTAAAAACAAAAAGAGGTATCCAATTTTATACCCTAGAGAGAAGCTATAGCTTATACTTCATTATTATTCTTAATACCAAAGCCCCCTAAAAAATAACCCCTTTATGTGGCCTAATAATACCCCCAAAATTGGCCACCGAGGATTACCTTTAGAAGCAACATCAAAGTTTAGCTTAACCCAACCAGGAGCGAGTTCCCATTAGGTGTTAGCATAAGCTATATTTCTATTCAAGTACACCTTATTAAAGTATTTATCAATACCATAAATTTTTCCAACACAAACTTCTCTAAAATGAAGAATACATTTGTGTTTTCTTTATTTTGGAAGTTGACACATTTTTTAAAATAGTTTTAGAAAGGGAAAATAAAACCTCATCAACACTTCTCATAGTGTCATGAAAGATGTGATTATTCCTCTTCTTCCAAATCCGCCAAACTAGATGAGGAGGTTCCTACTCCCAAATTTCCTTGATGATGGAATAAGAAAAATGATAATACCAAATTTACACAAAATTAAACATATTTTTGTTCATGACCTAGTAGATTTATAATATTTGAAAGTTTTTTTTTTCTAAAATGGACCTAGAGAATTCACATTAGAAGAATCAATGATAAGCCATTTATTCCCCCTTTTGACATAAAATACATATATTAATTATCTTAAATCCCTTTTTTTTTTAAGGTGATCCAAAGTGAGAACTTTCTTATGAGTAGTGACCCACCAAAAAAAAGACTCTGGGAAGAATTTTATGATTCCATATCTTCCTTAAGAAAGAAATCATATTGGGTTAAGAAGATTTAACTAAGAATATACCCTTTTTATCATGATCATAAATTTCATATTTAGAAGGAAAAAATGGGATTTTATAGTCAAAGAGTATCTTTGTAATTAACCAGAATAGAGATCATACCACTCTAATTATGAAAAAAATGTTGATAATTTTTCTATTGGTTCATTAAACCTTGTTTATAGAAGTAATATTTCACCAAAGAACCAAAATAGTTAATTGAAAGGCCTTGTAAATAAAAAAATATAGGGTGACACATAACAAGTTTTTGTTTTTCCTAGAATCTAATATTCATCCCATTGCGAAATTTTCACTTTATATTTTTCCTTAACAACCCATAGATTTAAGAATATTATTCAAAATTATTGATCCTCCAAGGATACCATATGAAAATAAAGTCATAATTTATTCACACCTCAAATACTTGGTTGTCATGATAATACTCCAATCCTTATTATATTTCATAATCTCCTAACCAATATTAGCCATAAAAGCCTTGTTATTCACATGTATATTTCTAAATCTCAACCCCCAATAATCATAGGATAACAAACCTTATCCCAAATAAAAAAATTCAACCTCTTCTTTTCCTCCAGTCTATTCCAAATAAATATCCTTTGAATTTCTTCAAACATATAAACCATATATTTTTGTATTTTGAGAAAAGAGAGGAAATAGATCATGATACCTTGGAGAGAAGCTTTAAGAAGCTATAACTTTCTAGCTTGAATTAATTTTTTTCCTTTCCAAGCAACAAGTTTCTTTGGATCCTTTACAAGGATATATTTTAGAAAGTAGGAATGAACTTCTTAATAGTTTGAGAAGGTCAAAGGTAGGTCACTAAAAGTTGAGAAAAGGTGTAACCAAAAATATCTATTATCTTTTGTTGAAGAATGTTTCTAGTGTTGAATAATTAAATTTGAATCTTCTCATAATTAATACACTACCTAGAAGCAACATCATAGTACTTTCCAATACTTATTTTTAATTATAGAGAACATGTAAAATAATATATTATCATAAAAAAAATTGAATAGATGAAGGGGACAAGGAGGAAGCAACTTTGATACCCTTAAGTATTAGGAAAATCACATAGGATGATCAACCCATTTCATACATAATCCCATGAGATAAAAGCATGCTTAAAAGCTTATAAAATAGCAATATAAAAATATCAAAGACATACAAAAATATAACACAATTTATACCTTGGGAAAACCATCATAGAGAGAAAAAATCAACCTCTAAAATAATCCACACTTAATGTATCATTCAATGATGAAACATTACAATAAAATTATAGGCTCCATGAATAATCTTGAAATATCAAGCCTCTCCAATGCATCCTCCATGTGTCTAAACATGTACCCACACTTCACATTCCATGATTCACATATGCACTCCTCAAAAGAAGACTCAATACAATGACAACCAATCCAATGCCACCAAAAACCAACCTCAATCACTAAAAATGGTTGGATAGGACAAATGAGAGGGGGGGTGAATCAGTTGTCATAGATTATAACATTAAATTCAATTATCAAAACTAACACATAAATTGATTAAGTGATTAACCATCAAATTCCAATGCACAAAACACAATAACACCAAATTTATGTTGAAAACCCAATGAGGGAAAAACCATGGTGGGGATTAACTCACACTATAGATAATATCAAAACCAATTTCAAAAGGCTCACTGCCTGAAATAAGGCTCATTGCTCTAGAATAAGGCTCACTGCCTGAGATAAGGACTCACTGTTTAGACTCAGTGTCCATAGGGCTACAACCTGGAGGGCTCATTGCCACAAAAATATAAAGAAGACAAATAAGAATTTTTATAGAGAGACAACAATTCCAATTCAACAAAGGATTCCACCACAATCATTGATCAACTTGCATGAATGATAGAGTTCTCCTTTTTCTCGCTGCATTCAGAAACTCAATGTTAAGCTTCACACTGATCAACCACACACATAACTCACATACTTTCAGAATAGCATCAAAGTCTCATGTTCTCTTTCACTTATCTTCCTTCTTTTCTTATGTACACTTTTCATTACTAGCACATTCTATATTTATACCATTTCCATCTTTGAAAATATACAAAATTAGCCATCCAACTTCAAATTTAAATCATGTTGGCACCAAACATCCTAGGGTGGAATTAGAATAAGAGCGACCCAAACACATGCTTCATCAAGACCCATAATATATCCAACATGCTCCATCAACCTCGAAGATAGTGCTTGACACACGGTCAACCAAACTAGTGTAAAACACATAGATCAATTAAGCTTGATACTTCTAAATGCTAAAACTATCTTCAATAGAACCATAGCAATACAACTCTATAACCACAAAGAGAAATACAGACCAACAATAATTCTCCTGGACCTCAGCCAGAACATAGAAAAAAATAGTTCACAAGTATGAGACCAACATCCTCAATAACTGAATAAGTATAATCTTCTTTTAATACAATTTTCTCAATATCCTCAACATGTACAGTCAATAGAAACTAGTAGATAACCAGTTGACCAGTTGACATCAATGACATCACTTTCATTTCTCTTTCCATTTTTGCAACAATCTCCCCCTTTGTCATTGATGGCAACACATGATGTGAAAAACCATCAAATACACACAATACTTCTCAAGATTTTTCATTTTTCTTCTCTCCCTTAGAAGATCATCTTCTTCATTAACTACTTTCTCTTATTAGCTTTCTTTCCTTTTCACATGCTCTCTCTCTCTCTCCCTCTCTCTTTTCACATACTCCCTCTCTCACTTTTTCACATGAACTATCTCCCCGTTTGACATCAATGGAAAAGGAAAAAAAAATATTCATTGAAACTTCCTTTGACATGAAAAAAATAGTCATAATGACAACACTTAAAACTGCTTGCTCCCCTTGAGAGGTAACAACCAAAAATATCAGTCCAAAAATATAGAACCATAAATCCACTAGACTGATGCATCTCCAAGTGCATCTTAGCTTGTAAAAGGAGGGGAAATAACCCCTAGCTTATCCCAAAGATACTCAAGAGTATATTTAGGAAGAGCATTTGTAAATATATATGCAATCTGATCCTTTGTCGAAACATACTCAAGCTTGACTTCATTCTCCATGACCTCTCTCAAGTAATGACACCTGATATATATATGCTTCATTCTCAAGTGTATTATAGGATTCTTCAAAATGTTAATTGCACTTGTATTATGACAAAAGATAGAAATAGGATCATCATACAACACTGTGATATCCTTCAATATCAGTTTCATCCATAAAACTTGTATACAACAAGATGCAACAACAATATACTCAACTTCAATAGTAGACAAAGAGATTGAATCTTGCTTCTTACTCAACCATGCGACCAATCTACATCCAAGAAAGAATGCACCACCACTAGTAATATTTATGTCATTTATACTTTCGAACCAATATACATTTGTATAGGTACTAAGTGTAAAGTCAATATCTTTAGGATACCATAATCCATAATTTGGAGTGCCTTTCAAATATTTCAATATTCTTTTAACTACAGTAACATGTGTTTCCTTCAGATCTTCTTGAAATCTAGCTATAATACAAACCACATGCATAATATCTAGTCTAATAGCAGTCAAATATAGTATTCCACCAATCATAGATCTATACTTGCTCTGATAAGCCTTAGGTGAATCATCATCTTTACCCAACTTGCAACCAATCACCATAGGAGTACTTATCAGTTTCGAACCATCCATCCCAAATCTTTTCAACATCTCTTTCGCATATTTAGATTGTGAAATGAAAATTCCTTTCTTTGATTGATTAATCTATATCCCAAGAAATAAATTCATCTCACCAAACATAGACATTCAAATTATTTATGCATCTCTTCTACAAAATTATTGCACATCTTTTCATTTCCTCCAAAGATAATGTCATCAACATATAAACTACAATCAATATTTTATCATTTTCAGTCTTGAAATATAAATTATTGTCTATCGTACCTTTTTTAAATACTTGTTGACTCAAATACTAATCTATCCTTCCATACTAGGCTCTAGGAGCTTTCTTCAATCCATATAAAGTTTTCTTCAATCTACACACCATATCTAGTTGATCTGTTAACTGAAATCCTTCCAGTTGTTCCATGTAGACCTTCTTCTAGTTCATCATTCAAGAATGATGACTTGACATCCATCTAATAGACTTTGAAATCTTTATAAGTAGCCAATGCCAATAACATCCTTATAGCTTTCATTCTTACTACTGGGGAAAAAGTCTTCTGAAAATATATACCTTCCAATTGTGAGTAACCTTTGCACACAAGCCTCACTTTGTTTCTAACCACTTCTCCATTCTCATTCAACTTATTTTTGAACACCCACTTTGATCCAAAAATGTTTTTATTTCTGACAACTTTCCCATTCTCATTCAACTTATTCTAAATATTAATTTTGATCCAATGATATTTTTGTTCGCTGATCTTGGGACCAATTCCCAAGTTTGATTCTTCTCAATCTGTAAATATTCTTCTTTCATTGCTTCCTTCCAATGTTCATCCTTATAGGCTTCACTTAATAACTTTGGCTCAATCTAAGAGAATAAGTGCAAATTTAATTTAGCATAAACTTTACTTCTAGTTAGCACACCTTTTGTCTTGTCTCCAATAATCTAACTTTCAAAATGATTCCTCTATACATATTTTGGTGTCCTAGGGGACATCACCAGAGCATCCTATTCACTTTGATTTTGCTTCTCTTTCTCATCTTTATCCTGTTCTTCCATAATTTCTTCTATTCTTTCACAATGATATTCATCAGACACACCCATCGATATCAATATAATTCTTCTTTGTTTCATCAACCTTCACATTTGAGCTTTCTATAGTTTTCCTCAATCTTTTGTTGAAACATCTATATGCCTTGCTTTTAGTAGAGTGTCCAAGAAATATTCCTTCATCACTTCTTACATCAACCTTACCCAAAGTTTCCACATCTCTTTTGATATAGCATTTGCTTCTGAATACCTTGAAATATTTGATTGTAGGAATTATTCCCTGCCATATCTCATAGGGAGTCTTTGTATTGTTTACTCTTACCTAAACTCAATTTAATACATATACAACAGTGTGAATAGCTTCTTTCCAATAAAAGTTTTGTAATCCGACTTCGGTGATCATTGACCTAGAAACTTCTTGAACTGTTCTATTTTTTCCTTTCAACAACTCTATTTTGATGAGGGGTTCTTAGATCAGATAGATGTCTCTTTATACCATGCACTTCACAAAAAATATTGAACTCATAGGAGGTGAATTCTCCACCTTTGTCAGATCTCAAGAATTTTATCTTCAAATTCACTTCATTTTCAACTATAGCCTTCAATGCCTTGAATCTATCTAATGCATCTGATTTCTCTCTTAGAAATGTAGCCCATGTATATCTAGAATAATCATCGATTAAAAGCATAAAGTACGTTTCACCAAGTAGACTTCCCACTCTCATGGGACCACAAAGATTTGTATGAAACAAATCTAGTAATCTAGTAGTAGATTGTTCTTTTGATCTGTAATGGTTTTTTTTTTCTTCTCGAACTAGCAATTTATGTAGATAGCATTTACAAGATTTTTAATTCTTGGTAGATCTCTCATGGACTAAACAAAATTGATTCTTGCCAAGTTATCAAAATTCCATTAAAAACTATTATTTATATGAGTCGTGAAACATCATCCATCAACACCTTTAAGTTGATAATTATTTCCTTCACATTTCTTTCATGTAGCAATCGATGTTTCAGATCCTTTCCGGATCTTACATTTCTCATCCTTAAAGACAATATCATATCCTTTTCTACGCATCCGACCAACACTCAACACATTATGCCATAAAACCTTAACATAGTAAACATAGTCAGTATGATGCTTGCCATCAAAATTTACTAAACCTATCCCACAAATTTTAGCACCAATATCATCTCCAAACATAGCCAGACCTCCATCATATTTCTCAAGTTTCACAAACTTACTCTTGTCACCAGTCATGTGATGTGAACAACCACTATCAACTACCCAAAAAATCTTTTCGTGTTTAGCATGTAGGGTAGAGATAAATGTACCTTCATTTTTCTCCATCTCCTTCTTCGTCTTCTTCTTCGAAGGACTTTCCTTTAACTATTTTTCTAAATTAGTAGAAGTACGTTCATCCTTAATTTTCAAGAACAAGAATTCATTGTCATCTATATATTCATATTCTAAATCTCCATCTAAAATACTAGCATTCTCATTAACGTATTAAGCTTTGTTAATCTTCTTTCCTTTCTTTTCTTTATCATATCTTTGTTTATTATTTCTAGCTCTTTCTAGATACTTTGCAACATAGTGACCAATTTCTCCAGAACTGGAACACTTAAATAGAAATTTATCTTCATACTCATCGAAGCCTTTTCTCATTCTCTAGATCTTTAGTTTTTGTAGCTTTGAAAGCAGTCTCTGTTTTACATCCACTTCTTAGATTTGGCTTCCTCATCTCATAAGACGTCAAAAATCCTAGAAATAGATCTTTAGTACAAGTCTTATAATCTATATTTTTCTCAATAGCACTCACCTTTTCACTGTAAGCATTAGGAAGAGTTCTAAGAATCTTCTTTACAATTCTAGTTTCATCTATAATAGCACCAAGAGATTGCATTCGAGACACTACGTCATCCAATCTCTATACATAGGATTTAACATTCTCATCTTCGAACATATGTATATGATCAAAATGTGTTTCCAAATTTTGTAACTTTGCCTCTTTTATCCTCTCATCACCATCGTGTTCTCTTTCTAAAGAATCCCATAATTCCTTAGCTGTCTTCAAATTCTAAACCTTAATCAACTTAGAATGTACCAAACTATTCTTCAAGATGAAATTTGCCTTATTATTCACTTCATGTGCTCTAATTTATTTAGGTGTACTCGAAACATTAGTAGGAGGAGTGGAGGGTTTATTATAAGCTTTCTCTACATCATATCCACAATAATGCAAATATTCTTCCATCAATACTTTCTAGTTATCATAATTAGTTCCATCAAACCTCGGATAATCATAGACCATTTTACTAGCTGTCCTAGACCTTCATCAAGTGGTTAAGCTCTTCACCAAGGAACCAAGATCTGATACCAATTGTTGGATATGACAACTAAGAGGGGGGTTGAATTAGTTGTCATAAGTTATAACCTTAAATTTAATTACTAGAACTAGCACATAAACTAATCAAGTGATTAACCATCAAATTCCAATGCACATAACACAATTACACTAGATTTACATGGAAAACCCAATGAGGGAAAAACCATGGTGAGGATTAACTCACACTATAGAGAATATCAAAACCAATTACAAAAGACTCACTACTTGAAATAAGGCTCACTTCCTGGAATATGGCTCACTACCTGAGATAAGGACTCACTGTCTAGAGTCATTATCCATAGGTGTATAACCTGGAGGGCTCACTGCCATAGAGATACAAAGAAGACTGGTTATAGAGAGACAACAATCCCAATGCAACAAAGGATTCCATCACAATCACTGATCAACTTGCATGAATGATAGAGTTCTCCTTCTACTCACTGCATCTAAAAACTCAATGTTAAGCTTCACATTGATCAACCACAAACATAACTTACACACTTTCATAATAGCATAAAATTCACATCTTCTCTTTCACTTATGTTCCTTATTTTATTGTGTACATCTTTCATTGCTAGCACATTTTATATTTATACCATCTCCAACTTTGAAAAGATATAAACTCGACCATCCAACTTCAAATTCAAATTAGGTCAGTGCCAAAAATCCTAGGGTGGAATTAGAATGAGAGTGGCCCAAACATATGCTTCACTGGGACCCATAATAGATCCAACACACTTCATCAACTTTGAAGATAGTTCTTGAAACACAGTCAACCAAACCAGTGTAAAACACATAGATCAATTAAGCTCGATACTTCCAAATGCTGAAACCATCTTAAATAGAACCGAGGAAACAAAAATATAGAACCACAAAGATAAATCTAGACCAACAATAATTCTCTTAGACCTCAGCCAGAACACAAAAAAACATATTTCACAAGTACCGAGCCAACATCCTCAACAACTGAATACTTGTAATCTTCTTTTAATACAATTTTTTCAATATCCTCAACATGTATAGTCAACAACAACTAGTAGATGACCAACTAGCCGGTTGACATAAATGACAACACTTTCATTCCTCTTTCCATTCTTGCGACAAAAATGTGCTTTATTTTATAGACCAAGATCAAAAAAATACAACCAAGTGGTAAGATAAAACCATGTAACTCAAAACCATGAGTTAACAAAACCATTTACTGCACATTTACTTTTTGTTACTAACTTTTCCAATATTAAATAATTTCTCAATATCCAACCCATACATAAAATAACTTGCCCAATGTTACATGCAACTTTACAAGTGGAACCAAATAAATATTTAATGTGGCTAAACACATTGCATAGGATTTGGTAAGAAGTTGTGTTTTAAACATTGTGAGTTCTCATATTGAAAATCATTATGATAATAGTCTATCAATTTTTGAATTAATTAGCTAATATATTACTGGTTATTGCATATTTGACTCCATTTACCCAGTTGTTGAAGCACTGGTCTATTTATGGACATTAATGAAACAATTGAGTTGATATTACATTGGATCAGGGATTCAAACTAAGAATGAAAATTATAAATCATTAAATATTTTAGTTGTGATGTATGTACTTAAAGTATTATTCAAGTCCTAGCATTAGGTGGTTATTTGCTCAAAGGTCTACCAAGCCTTCAGAGAGTAATATCTAATTGCACTTAGTAGGAAAAAATATGTGTGTTGAAGTGTTCTTGAGACATTGAATATCAAATGAACACAATAAGGAACACCCTTCTTGGTCCCATAGAGCCTAAAGAGTAGGGGTAATATCCTGAGAGTCTTTACCCATTAGTTGGCCACAAGCTTTGAATATTCTTAAGAATAAGGGTTGGCTACCCTTTAGTGGATTTCGAAGCTCTGCTGGAAAAAACACCAACACTTCTGATACACGTTACTTGTCATGGAATGGAAATTACAAGTTGCTAAGAAAAGTTTGTATAAGCTTAAGGAAGTCATTGATGAGTGTGTTGTTGTTTCAGAAGAGGCATTGGTCCCCGTCGTGGCTCTTGAGTTACTCTAGGACAAAGGTGAGATGAGGGATGTCATAGACACCAAGAGTCTGATTGACATTTCTAGAAAATGGTTAAAGAAACACTTGATTCACCTCCACTCAACATTGAACACCTGTAGAAGCTTTTTGAATTACACCTCGTCACTTCTTAAGCAATTGATCTCATGGAAGTTTGTGAACACCACATGGAATTAGCTAAAGAAAATCATATTACGTGGAAGGTGAGGATGGAAAATGTAGATATTCCTCAACATAAAGACTTTTTTCACATCCTTAAATCTTTCTAGGCCTGACGAAAGAAACCGTTGGTGACTCTAGAAGCTAGAAATGAAGCGACACCATCATGATGGCTTAATTTTCTTTTCTTTTTTCTATTTTTCTTTCTATCTTTGATCAGCTATGGACATGAAAAGAGGCAGTTACTCATCTACCTATTTAATTGTATCTATTTTCATATGCTCTCTCTCTAGACACTTGATACTATTGAGTACAACACTTTTGTTGTGAATGAAATTACTATTTGTCTATGTGTATACAATTGTGGAGTTAATTTGAGTTCTTTGATTTATGTGTTTGAGAACGTCTTAATGCAATAGCTTATCTTTATGTAAGTAATGTAGTTTTCTTCATACTTGATTTCATTCCTCAAATAGTATTGGATACATGCTTTATTCTTGAATAGTTTAACTGGAATTGGTCTTTATGCCAATACTTATTGCTTGTTGAATCTCACACCCGATATTTGGGAATTTTTCTTATATTGGGTATACCTTTCCTATTTTTTGGTTAAAAGTGTACATATTATTTAATTTCAACATTTAATTCATTAAAAGTCTTGTGAGGGAGCTATACCTAAAAAAAATTCAGAGGGAATTAGTCTTTATTTAAAGGTCGATATTCATAGATGTTTTATTATTTTTGGCACCTCTCGGGTATATGATTGTCATATCTCAAGGTGCCCAATCTATCAGCTAATATACTTTTTGCAACTCCATTGGGTAGAGAATTTTAAATTCCCAATTTGTCTTGTCTTGGGATACTTCACGTGTAATTTAAGTAATCTTGGATTTTCATAAATTTACTAGAGGGGAAAGAAGTAGGGGAGTTTCCAATCCTTATTTTGAAACCCTATAAAGAAGTTATTTTTCTTATATCATTCCCTCTAGGTGAAGGGATGGTGCTAGGAGAAGACCCACCTCACCTACTAGGACACCTTCAAATCACTCCATCTCCCAAGCTCTCGTTTTACATAGAATTGTTTTACCAGTTGTAATTAATTTTCCCCTCAATATCGCTTATCAACAACCTATTCCTTGGGGCATCGCTATTAGACCCTTGTAGCTGGGAAATAACTTGCATGATTTACCCAAGGTTTCTCATAAAAACTTGCCTAAATTTTGAGGAGATAGAAAAAATTCACCAGAGGAAAACATTGATGTTTTCTTCATCACATGTGGTATGCTTGTAGTGCAAGAAGAAGTCGTAGCAATCAGAATTTTTGTAGAATATTTAGCCAATGCAACAACATAATGGTTCTATTAGTTGCCTCACATATGTATTACCAATTGGGCTACCATGCGCAAAAAAATTGAAGCAAGTTTTAAAAGTGCATATGATGACTTAACTCTAATGGCACAAGTTACTCAAATGAAGAAGGAAGCAAATGAGCTTATGAGGGACTTTGTGGCTAAGTTTAATAAGATTGTGAATCAAATTACACTTGCAAAGAGGCCCACTATAGAAATGCAAATTTTTTTCTTCATTAACGTGCAGTATCCTGATATTGGTCTTCTCTTAAAGAGGCAACCATTGAATACTCTAGAAGCTATACAAACATTGGCTGTTGAATTAGAGGACGATTTTATTTTAGTTGGGAAATGGAAAAAATAATTGCATATGAACAAATCACTATCTACTACATCCTCTAATCCTATGAGTCTGAGACTAGCTAATGACATAATTACTCTCAAAAGGTAGATGTCGAAAGGTAACCAACTCTATCAAGATATTCCTAGGAAGACCAATTTTCAACTAGGGGATCAGACATTGCCTTTCCTCCAACTCAACATAGGCTAGCAATTGAATCTCCTCCTCCAGATAATAAAAAGAACATGTGTTTTTTCCAGCTCACATCTGATCATGATGGTGCTGATTGTCTTGAAATGAATAGTTTTATACAATTAACTACTACCAAAGAAGTTGTTGAAGAAGTCATAAAGGAAAGCACTTTATCAAATCAATATGGTGACCCTGCAAATGGATATTTAGAATTTGAACCCAATGATGATAGAGGAGGAGACATGTACATCACCTTGGATGATGCCACTTGCATTTCCATTACCTAAAGCCAACAACATTCTAGTAAAAAAGGTACCCCTAATTATCCTAAGTTTTTACTTACAAAAGCTAGTGCTACCTCCAGGGTGAAAATGTTTCACAAAGTATAGCTAATAGATCTCCTAAAAATCCAATTGTATCACCTCTAGAGGGTCAAGCGAGAGTTTTTTATATTAAGGAATTATGCAAAAGTACTAAAATTCAGATTTCTTAGGCTGAGTATTTAAATATTAATCTCAGGGAATTAGATAGGTTGATTGAATATTTTAGGTCAAGAAATTTTGAGTCACATGTAGGCCTAGATGAAGCAATGATCAAGTCTCAAGATTCAGCCACTAATGTTGCTTCTAGAAGTAAAACAATCTATCCATCAACGTTGGATGCAAAACCTTACTCATTCTATGTGTCATTATTTGTAAATGGGTTTAGGGTTAAAAATTGTATCATCGACTTAGGCACTTTCGATAATGTCATGCCCGCAAAAATTGCTCAATATTTAGGGCTAGAGATGACTAAGACATTAAAAAATTTCTATACAATATATTTAAGCAATTTCCCTTGCTTCCAGACAAATTAAACATGCTCAAGTTGCACTTGCAGCCTATCCAAATAAGTGACTCAAGCTTACCATATTGGTTGGAGACATCCCTGCAAGTTATGGCATACTTCTAAGTAGAAGTTTTTGCAAAGAATTGGGAGGAGACATACTATTGGACTAGTCATATACCACTATACCTATTGGCAAGGAGAAGGTGTGCCTCAAACTTGAGTCAAAAGCCAAGATAATTGTGCTCAAGTATGAAGATCCCCAAGCACAAATTTTGTATGAAGAAAATGAATTTGGGAACTACATATTTTTCTCTAAGAAGAGAAAGAGGATGGTATAAACATTCTAGATTCAGAACCCAAGCTCTGGACAATGGAGTTTGATGGCAGTTGTTCCCATGTTGGGTTAGTAGGGGTTGTTCTTACTTCCCCTTCTGGTGAGCAATTTCCTTTTTCTTATAAGCTAGCATTTGAGAATACAAACAATACTGCTGAATATGAAGCCCTTTTGTTAGGTTTAATTGAAGCTAAGGGTATGGGAATAAGGATGCTTAAGGTTTTGGGAGATGCATAATTAATTGTTAAATAGGTGTGAAATGTTTTCACTATTAAAAATGAAAGGTTGAAGCATTATCAGAACCGAGTTTGGACTGCCATCAAAGGTTTTGATGCCTTCTTGATAGAAGCTATTCCCAGGGAATTTAATACTAAGGTTAACTCATTAGAAGTCTTGGACTTTTTGCTCCTTCCACATCTAGAATTTAAGGATAAATCCTATTGAATCAAGTTGATTTGTCATCCCAGTGTTCTCGATAATGTTAATCACTAGCAAGTTTCTAAAGATGACAAGCAAATTTAGGCCTTTCTAGAAAACTCTATGGTGTTTGCTCAAGTTTTTTTGAAGGAAGTGATAATTAGTGTAAATATTTTTGTCCTGGTAGAATTTGTGTCCCTCAGGATGAAATATTTAGCTAAAAGGAAATAAAATACCTAAGGGATTGGTTTCTCTTGAAGACTTATTTAACCACCATGATCACTCTATAAAATAGGAAATGAGCAATTTTGTTGGACACTTTGATGAATTTGAAGTGGTAAACATTGGGGACCCTAATTCCCCTAAGATGGTTTACATTGGAAAATGTTTCTCTTCAGAGGAGAAAGAAAAATTGATATCCTTTCTAATTAAATATAAAGAGGTTTCTGCTTGGTGCTATGATGATTTTAAAAATTTCATGGATGGAAAATTTCAGCATCACATACCGCTTAAAGAAGGAAAGGATGATTTCAAAAATACGTAGAGGAACTATAATCCCAAATTAAATGATGTAATCTTTAAATACATTGACAAGATGTTGAAAGAACAAATTATATATCCCATACACCATTCTACTTGGGTGGCGAACATTATACTAGTTTACAATAAAAATGGAGAAATTCGAATGTGTTGATTTTAGGAATCTTAATCAAGCGTCATTGAGGGATAACTATCCCCTTCCTAATAAGGACCATATCTTGCAAGCAATCACTGGCTCATAAATGATTATCATGTTAGATGGATTCTCTAGTTACAATCAGATCAATGTGGTGGGAGAGGATCAACACAAAACGATGTTCACCATGGCTTGGGGAACTTTCACCTATAATTGAATGTCATTTGAAGTCATCAACATAGGATAAAAAATTTAGTGGGCTATGGATTTTTCTTTTTGTGATCTTCAAAACAAGATTATAATTATTTATCTTGATGATTCAATAGTGTTTTCTAAAAAGAGATCATATCACCTGCTGGATCTGGAATGAGTTTATAAAGATGTAAAGAACATGGTATCTCTCTTAAGCCCAAGAAGTCTATCTTTGTCATCACTAAGGGTAAGCTTTTAGGTCACATTGTGTCTAGAGAATGTATTAGAATAGATCCTGATAGAGTAAAGGCTATCCTACAATTAGGCCTTCCTTCAAATTGGACTGGTGTGAAGTCTTATTTTGGTCAAGTAAATTTTTTGAGAAAATTTATTCCAGTTTTTTCTAAAATCACTAAGCATATTGTGGATATGATGAAGGAAAAATAAGGCTTCAAATGGAATGAGGCTAGGAGCGCAATTTTGAAAGTATCAAGGAAGCAATTGCCCGATCTCCAACTCTAGTAACCCCATATTTCAAAAAGGACCTCTTTATCTATTTCTATGCTTTTGAGCATACTACGTCCACCATGATGCTACAAGAAAGTAAAGACAAAATTTAGGTGCCTATCGCTTTTATGAGAAAGTTGTTAAAGAAACATGAGCTTAATTATTCCCCAATCGATAAACATGTGTTTGCAGTAGTCAGGGTAGTTAAGCAATTCTTCTTCTATATCCCGCATTCACACTCTGTGGTGTATGTGTCAGACCCTACTATTAAGATTATATTAACTCAACAAGATATTGATTGTAATAGGAGAGGTAGATAGAGAGCAAAGGTGTAGGAGTATGACTTGGACCTAAAGCCTAAAAATTTATTTAGGGGAAGAGGAATCTGCAAATTGATGGTGGAACATCTGAAAGAAGAAGAAGATGAAGACTTACCATTGGTTTTAACTATCAATTTACAAGATGAATGGTTTTCTGATATAGCTTATTTCCTCACATACGGATAGTTCCCTAAGCACCTCTAAGGTAAGAAAAAAAGGAATTTATAATTGAAAGAAGATAAATATGTTATTTTGGGCAATAAATTATACAAACATGACATAGATGGGACTTTCTTGAAATGTGTGGATAAGGATCAACAAGAATAGTTGCTTAATATTTTCCATAGTGAGGCTTGTGGAGGTCACTTCTCATCCACTATGACTGCTTTCAAGATTATAAGGCATGGCTACCACTGGCTTGGTATGTTCAAAGAAGCTTATCACTGGGTGGCCAAATGCGAAAAGTGCAAGTTGTTTGCAGGGAGACCTCAGTTAGCATCCTTACCACTTAAGCTTGTGGTTATCGATGGACCATTTTAGAAATGGGGACTCGATTTCATAGGCCCAATCAGCCCACATTCCTGTGGAGACCATAATTACATCATTACAACCATTGATTACTTCACCAAGTGGGTGGAGGAAATCCCTATTAAAAGAACCACTTATGAAGTAGTCTATAAGTTTATAAAGAAAACATTATGGTTAGATATGGATTCCCAAACAAGCTTGTTGCTGACAATGTGACCAATTTTTCCTCTAGTGAGATTTCACTTTTCTGTTATGATTATGGAATCTCCCTCTCATTCAGCTGACTATTACCCTCAAGGGAATGGTTAGGCAGAGTCTAGTAATACAAAATTGATAAATATTATCAAGAAACTAGTTGATGAAAATTAGAGAGACTGGCATAAAAGACTATATGAAGCTATGTGGGTAGACCGGATGACTCCTTTTGAACTGGTATATGGGGTAGAGAGTGAACTTCCTTTTCTTCTAGAATTATTAGTCCACAAGTTACAAACTACTACTAAGGAGGGTGAGTTCAGTGATACCCTAGGAAGAAGGATTTGGTATTTAACTAAACTTTAGGAATAATGGGAAGAGATGGTGGATAAGATAACCATACATCAAGCTAGGGTCAAGAATATCTTTGATAAGAAAGCTAGAGTTAGGAATTTTATGGTTGGAGATTCAATTCTACTGTGGGACAAGCGCAAAAAACCCAAAGGTGCCCATAAGAAGTTTAACTCACTTTGGATTAGTCCATTTAAAATCACTCATGTGTATGGGCTGAATACTTTCCATCTCATGTATCTTGATGGGACCCCCTTGCCTATTCCTTATAATTGGCAAGATATGAAGCTCTACCAGCTTTGACTGCCTTATGGTTCCCCTTGTATATAGTTAGTTTAGGATTTTGGGTTTTTGTTTTGGTTTGCTTTCCGTGCTAGAGAGTGTGTTGTTTTTTTAGATGACTTTGTTGCCCAATGGATAAGGTACTAATCATATTGATCTGGGTCTAGGTTCATTTCTTCATCCTAATCAATCTTCATCCCTAGTCAAAGCCACTACTATTTTATATTTTTACCTCATGTCATCAAAGTCATGCAACAAACCTTTAACCTGCCTGATCTTACTTAGGTGCCTTTTATATAATTTTTTGAACTCGAGCAGTGTTTTGTTTAGTTTGTTGAACCCCCTACTTGGCTACTTAGCCTCATGTTATATCACTTTTTCATGTTCTCTACCCAGGCAGTGTTTTATGTTGTGGTTTGAACTTTCCTTTACTACCTTTGTGATGATCGAGTGGCATTTTGGTAGGATAGTCGAACCCAAGAACACTTTTTTATAGTTCGTCAAACCTCCCACTTGGCTACTTATAGACATTTATTTTCAAATTTAAAAGATAGCTATGTTGGAAGCAGTGAAGTGATAGTTTCTACATGTCATGGGGTAGTTCAAGACATTAAATGCTCATCCACTCTCATGTTTTTCCATGAAGTTTTAAGAAAGTATGAAGTGCTAGAAAAAAAAAATCATTATGAATTCTTCGAGGACGAGCCAGATGAGGTGCAAACTCCAATTGCAGGCTTCACCATTAAGGTATTTACAATATCCATCTATTTCGGTTTTCTCTCTTGGATTATTTTTGTTTCCATTTTAGAGGGGTATCTAGTGTTTGGGATATAAACTTTCATCCATGGTAAGGGTTAGATATGCAAATTATGAATATGTGTCTGGTTTGACCTATGAGGGGCCAATGATTAGTGATACCCATCTAGGGCCTATGATTTTGGATGAATTACGAAGTAAATTCAATAAAACCAATCCACCACCCATCACCGAACAAATAATTGATAGTGGATTGGTTGAAGCTTTCACATTCCCTTTGGCTGTGCAATGCTCTGAACTCATCCTAGAGTGCATTAGGCACTATGATTCATGAACACAAGAGGTAAGGACAAAAGATAATCAACTTGTTCTGAAATTCCAAAGGTCCACCTTTGTGTCTTGCCTAAGGATTCCAGAAAGGGATGAGTATTCACCCATGAACATGAAAAACTCTCAAATTGGTTTCACTTCTAAGAAAGGGATTTACAAGAATGAAATAGAAAAAAATTGGTTGGCCAAGCCCAAGAGGGTAAAATCCTAATTTCCTCGAAATTTTCACAAAACGCATTTTATAGAAGAGGTGTCTGACATTGTGATGTTATTACACAGGTTAAGGGGAAATGAGGATGTCCATGGTTTTGATAAATTGATGTATTTTTTCATTCAAATTATGTTATGTAGAGAGAAATTCCTGAACGAGGCAAAGATTATATTAATGAATTAATGACATTATTTACCTTCAACAAGTTTTTCTACATGTCTTTGTATTTGATATATTCTATTTCTAACACTAGACCTTGGCCTAGATTGTGACCAAGTGATTTACCCCTAGGGAAGGTGCCCATTTATGATTATTTTGATAAATTGTAGCTTCAAAAGATCTTTCAGCATTTTAGAAGAGTGACAAACATTTTCACTATGAGAGTGATCAGGAAATTACAAGGTCGTCTTACAATGTGGATTTCACTAGAAGCAATGCAATTTGTGGACTTCTACAATAACCATTTGATCTAGTTTCAGAGGTTCTCTTATATCAGGGTTGGTGGATATGCAAGGTTTTTGATTAAATTTCCTAGGTACCCTGAAGATAAGTGGGTGATTATCAAATTCAAAAGGCAATTCGCTGATGTGAATAGATTATGCCAAGGTAAGAAGAGATTAACGATTCATTTTCCTTTTGGTTTCGGCCCATACAATTTTCAATCGATGTTTGATGCCCTGAATATTGAAAAGGAACTATCCAACTATAATATGCATTTGTATGATGAATGAGTCTCTTTTGAATCAAAGGATTATATTAAAGATAATCTAAATTTAAGCCCTACTTTATATCACCAACCCAATCTTGAAGATTATTGGGCTGATTGTTTTGATGAGTATGAAGTTAGGAAAATAAGCTACATAAGGTTGCCAGTGGAAAAGATAATCATCTATGAATTGAAGTGGGATTTACAAGGAGTTGTGGAGGATGGGTCTGAAATGGTAGACTCAGTGTATGCTGAATTAATAGAGAACTGGCCTATTCCTTCCATGGACTGGAATAGTAAAGAGAAAGAAACCATTGAGATAAAAATTATTGATTTTTTAACTAGAACACATGAGTGGGTGACCAAGAAAATAATAGAGCAATCTCATCCTCATACTAGGTCTAAAGATTCATAGCCTTCTGAAGGTAAATTTCAAGCTTCTGCAAGCAGGAAATCAATTGGTAATGTTTCTCAGCCATTATCATTAGGAGCTCAAGGGGATGGCAATGAGTATCTACCATACAATAATATGTTTTCTCAAACTTGTGGTGATGATATATTAAACCTACCTATTCTGGAAAAGGAAAATGAAGGAGATGAAGGAGAAGAAGGTTTGAAAAACCTAAATATCAACTCCTCTCCCTCCCAGGGCGAATCACCTATCAGAGAGGTGAGTCCATCTCAAAAGCCTCAAGAAGTTACATTAGTAGAGGACACTCCTCCAATTACTAGAACATTATTCAAATCTCAAGTCTTAAGGAAACAAGGGTCTTGGTGACTCCAACTTGGTTGGAGGACTCTTTGTTAAGGAAAAGGAAGGCTATACACCCAAGTTTACCCAAGAAGGATATGATGGGTAGATTGTTGTAGAGGAATTCAACCCCAAAATCAAAGAAGTTAAAGACCACTGCTAGGTTAATAGATGTTACAAAATCTGGGTGCCTCCAAATAGAGATTACTCACCCTTCAGTGTAGAAGGGTGCTACTTAGGAAGAAATGAGTGATTTTGAAGTAAAGAGAGTAGACCTTGGTCCTCCTGTTAGAGATGGAGATGTTCATATTTTTCAGGTGTCATTAGCTAGAATGGTTGAAAGATCAAGAAAGGATAAAGAAAGTAAAAATGAATTAAAATCCTAGGTAAGAGACCTAACTAAATTTCTACGGTCTACATTTGAGCTTGTTCCTCAACCCCTATCTCAGGTTTATTCCTCTATATAATCTCTAACTGTGGTGGGAAAAGAGGCCATGGTTAAGATTAAAATTTTCCAAACCCTAAGTAAGGTTGTTGATGATTGGAGTGAGTCACTAATTAAAAAGGGAAACTTTGTGATTTATGAGTCAATAAAATGCTTCCAAGAAACAAATTCCTTGAAGACTAATTTGGGGGAGGAGATCACTACAATTGAAAAAGAAGAAAGGTTATGGAACAACTATCAAACTTAATTAAAGTAAATGGTGGGTTCATATATGGAAAAGTTGGCTATAGAACAGGTCATACCTAATGTTTTTGATACTCGTTACTTGTCATGGAATAAAGGGGTGGAATGGGAATTACAAGTTGCTAAGAATTTTTTGTAGAAGCTTAAGGAAGTAATTGATGAGTGTGTTGTTGTTTCAGAAGAGACATTGGGCCCCTTGGTGGATCTTGAGTTACTCCAAGACAAAGCTGGCATGAGGGATGACATAGAAACCAAGAGTCTGATGGACCATTTCTAGAAAATGGTAAAATAAATGCTTGATTCACCTTTGCTCAATGTTGAACACCTATTAAATTTTAGTAAATTACACCTGGTCACTTCTCAAGCAATTGATGTCATGGAATTTTGTGAACATCATGTGGAATTAGCTAAAGACAATCATCTTATGTGGAAGATGAGGATGGAAAAGTAGCTATTCCTCAACATAAATACTTGTTGCACATTATTAAAGCTTTCTAGGCTTGGCGAAAGAAACTGTTGGTGACCCCATAAGTTAGAAATGAAGAGACACCATCATGATGGCTTGACTTTATTTTCTTTTTGCTATTTTTCTTTCCATCTTTGATCGACTATGGATATGAAAAAAGGCAATTACTTATCTTCCTATCTAATTGTATTTATTTTCATATGCTCTCTCTCTAGACACATGATACTATTGAGTACACCACTTTTGTTGTGAATGAAATTATTGTTTGTCTGTGTGCATTCAGTTGTGGAGTTAATTTGAGTTCTTTAATTTTTGTGTTTGAGAACATCTTAATGCAATAGCTTATCTTTGTGTAAGTAATGCATTTTTCTTCATAGTTGATTTCATTCCTTAAATAGTATTGGATACATGCTATATTATTGAATAGCTTAACTGGAATTGGTCTTTGTACCAATACTTATTGCTTGTTGAATCTCACACCTAATATTTGAGAATTTTTCTAATATTGGGTAAAACCTTTCCTGCTTTCTGGTTAAAAGCATACATGGTATTTAATTTTAGTATTTAATTCATTGAAAATATTGTGAGGGAGTTGTACCTTGACAAAATTTAGAGCATATTGGTCTTTTTTTGAAGGTCGATATTCAGAGCTATTTGGTTAATTTTGGCACCTCTTGGGCATAGGATTGTCATATCTCAAGGTGTGTAGTCTATTAGCCAACACAAGTGAAGGACTTCTAGGCCAATGATGCACTTGATGCACTTGTATAAACTGGGACACTGCACCTTGAACACCATTTGCAACTTCTCACATCTTAAACAACCTAATAATGGATGCTCCCATTGTTGAATGGGAAAAGAAAATCTATAGTTCCTAGTTAATATTCCATCTTTAAACCTCCTTCGATGCCTTTTTTCTCATGTAGATGTTGTGTTTTTTCACTCTTTAATTTCCAAATGAAGACCTATGCTTGTTGTGGAAATCACTTCCCTTTGAATAGATAATGCCAAATAAAGACCTATACTTGTTGTAGTAGCGGCTTCCCTTTGAAAATATTACCAAACACTATGTGAGATTTCCCTTGCAATTTGGGGATGACGGAGTAAATATGCCATTGTGTGTAAAATAACACACCAATTTGGGGATGGCGGTGAAGGGAAGGCACCCCTTCAAATTATGCACCAAGGGTTTCACATGAAAATTTATAACTATGCAAGAGATGTAGCTTCCATAGAAACACCTAATCTTGCCACAATTCTGCACTAACCACCACCCAATTGCCAAAATTTTGTGCTAACCCATTATACATACAAGCCCACCTCCAATGTACCCAATGCTACTAACTTAGAGAAATAATCAAGTTGCAGATGAGATAGCTCCTTCTAAAATGTTAACCCTTTCCAAAAAACTCTAGAGACACTTGATAAAAAACTGATTCTAACCCATTATAATTACCTTTACATGCATAAAACTGGACAGCATAATTATTTAGTTAAATACTATTTCCTCTAAGCATTTTATCAGTGTAGAAGGCACATATTTTTTAAATCACACTAAAAAAATCTCTTTTGTTTATGATTAAAAAAAATCACCTTACTTAAGAGCTACATCAAAAATTGTAAAATGTTAATTTATCAAAAATTGGTAGCTTGGGTAGATAACATACGATCCTTGCTGATGTAATCCTGAAATGAGATGTGTCTTTCTTAGTACAAGGTATCCCTTTGGATTTTTCTTCAACCATTTAGGCACATGATTTCACTTAACTCCCAAACACACATGTTTTTGCATCCACTTATTACTGTCTTGTGAGAACATATGCGTTGAGTTTGCAATTATTACTACTCACATGAGGTAGGACGATACTAAGAGGAGAGCCCTGCTACACAATGGTAAAATTTTCCATATATTCTTGCCAGGTTGGATGATCCTTTTAGGTACATATTTTCCACCTTCACTTTTTAGAATATCTACCAATTTTGGATGTAGTTTACCAAGATTAATAACGTGTGTTATTTCCTCTTCATTTTTTCACAACATATATTTGGAAAATAATAAGCCAGGATGTTCCCGTCTCTATAGGTGTGTAGGATTTGATAGGCACATAGATTTTCCAATAAAAACCAAATCTACTTTAAAATATAGCCCAGATTCCAATTTAGTATTTTTTGCTCCCTACATGCATTTATTAGGATCAGTGAGTCATCTTCTATCTAAAACTTTGAAATCTTAAGAGAGATTTCTAATTTTAACCCCTGCAATAATGATTGGGACTTAGTTACATTATTCATTATAGGTTGGAGCTTGATTGACACAACACTTAACACTATACTCCTAAAATATCTAATGGATACTCCTACTCCATATGTGCCAAGATTTCCCATAGTTGATCCATCAAAATTTTGTTTATAATAGCCCTAGGGAGGAGGTTTCCATGTTATCTTTGATCTATATAATTTATGTTGTGCTAGTTGGTGAAAACTACCTTTAAAAGGTAAGGAAATATGAGGCCAATTCTTGAGAAGATTTGTGTCCTAATCAATGAATATGGATCATGTTTTTATTTTTGAACGTAACCATTTACAACTTCTGAAATTGATTTCTCTAGTTTGTGTAATACTCGATCCCTTATTGGCTTTTATTTACTGAATATACACTACTTCTTGTCCACCATATTTCCCAAACTACCATTATCAGAATGACTCTCCATAAGCTTGCAAAGAAAGGGTTTTTGTATAGCACCGACCAACTTGAGAATAGTTTCCAAAAATTTCTGGAAGTGGTGGTTTCCAATTCACTTTATTTGTAACAAAGTACCAAAATTATTGATCTACTGAATAAGCCAAGAAGAGGTGATTTACATCTTCAAAATTTTCTTCACAAAGTACACACCTAAATGGCTTCCCAATCCCAAGCTTTGATAGTCTGTCACTTGTCAAGATTTTTTTTTAATTGCTAGCCATACAAAGCATTTTTTTTTTGTCAAGATCATTGAAATCCAAAAAAATTAATAAGCCCTTTGATAGTCCACATGCATGTAAAATTGATATATTTCTTTGTGACAATCTCTAACTATGTAGTTTTCAATTTTGGAGGGAACCCATCTTATTCTATCATTTTTTGTTGATTGATAAAAAATCCTTTTATCAAGATTTTTTCCAGTAACTTTTTGTGCTTTGTAGAGATTGGACAATTTGAAAACTTTCCATTTTACCCTTCCCATCAAGGAATCTACTTGCTAAATATATTCTTTGACTTTGGAACCCCAAATTTTAGTTAATATGTCTTTAATGTTTTCAAATTTATGAAGTGAATTGAGGGTTGGATTCCCATTCCATGAATCCTTCCATAAAATAGCCTTCTTACCATTGTTAACCTCCCAAGTTAAATATGACACAATGAGTTTCCTACATGGTATTAGGAAGTTCCACATTGCAGACCCTGAAGGTGGATTTAAAATAGTGAGAATCTTGGACATGTTTGCATTGTCCAACTACCTGTCTTGGATGAGCTTACACCAATCCATATTACCAACCCATAAGAAGTTCCTGATCAACTTTTCAATTTGTTCTATAATGGATTTTGGTGCTTTTAGCACATACATATAATAATTGGGTATTGTAGATAAGACTATTTTTACCATTAGAATCCTACCTGATAAGGATGACCACCTTCCTTTCCAAGACATGATTTTTCTTGAATACTTTGGATAATTTTATGCCAATAAGAGACCTTGTCTAGCAAAACAAGAAGTTCCTAAGTACTTGCAAGGAATCCCCGCTTGTTGAAACATATAACCTTTACTATGTTCCTTGAGATAGCTAGATTTGTATTGAATAAATAAATTTTTGACTTTCCTTCATTAATTTTTTGACCTGAGAATAAGGTAAACTTATCCAACACTGATTTTATCTATTTTTCTTTTGTCATTGATACATTTCAAAAGAGTAATGTGTCATCAACAAATAAAGAGTGTGTTTCTATGATTTTAATGTTTAGAATGGAGATCCCTTGTAAAATGCTCTGAGCATGAACCTTATGAATAACCCTTCTCAATGCCTCTGCTAGGATGATGAATAGAAATGGTGAAAGTGGGTCACCTTGTTGTTCCCCTTGTGTTGATCTAAAGAATCCCACTAGAGATCCATTTATGATAACTGATAACTTGACCTCGGATAAACAAGACATAATCCATTTGCACCGCTTATGACAAACAAAAATTTTGTAACACTTATAATCATGGATGAAAGCTTGTTCGTAGCAATGGAGAGAAGAAATTCATGTGCAATAAGGGCCCCTTCTATCATCTCCCTACTTGGCACAAATCTACCCTACTCTTTTGATATTATTTTAGATACAAATGGATGTAATCTAAGATATATGGCTTTAGTGAAGCTTTTGTAGATTGTGTTGCATAGGGAGATTAGGCCTAAAGTCTGAAAATAATTCATGGAGTATTGAATTTTGGTATTATTTCTATATGGGTTATATTGAACTGCTTTAGCATACCTCCTGACTTTCTTGATTCTTCCATACCCCTTAAAAGGTCAATTCTAATGAAATCCGAACATTTTTGGTAGAAGATTATCATGAATCCATCCAACCCTAACACTTTGTATGTTGGTAATGAAAATACAACTGCCTTAACTTCCTCTAATGTGAAGGGAGACAAAATTTTCTCATTATCCTCTTGAAGGACTAACTTGGGGATTACTTCTACAAGTTCTTCTCTTTCACTTTTTAACTGAGCATTGACACTTTTATTTGTAGATAATAAGTGAGAGAATAATTTTATCCCTTCTTTTTTAATATCTTCTTTCTTGGACAACAATGCCCCTATTTCATTGTCATGTATTGAGAAAATTGAGTTTTTAGCTCTCTTTATTTAGGCTGAAATATAAAAAAAATCATATTTCTATCACCATCCTTTAGCCATAACTCCTTAGATTTATACCTCCAGTACACTTCTTCCATCGAAATCACTTCATTCCATTCCTCTTGCAATTTTTTCCATTTCTCAAATGCTACACTTTCCAATCCATGAGAAATAATTTGTTCATTTATCTTCGATAATTTCTTATACACTAATTCCTTATGCACAAAAATATTCTTAACATCTATAGATTCCAAGTCTTAATATGTTGTTTCATGTGCTCAAGCTTCTTACATAACTAAAATATTCTGGACCCTTTATAGAAAGGTGCACTTATCCACCAGTTCTTTAGTAAGTGAATAAAATTTGGGTGGTAGAACCACATAGCTTCAAACTTGAAAATATACTTACACTTTGATCTAACTATCTTTATGGATAATTCAAGGGATATAACAAAGTTATCCGATGCATTTAATGTTATAATTTCTAATGTTAACACATAATCACCTGCAATCTAATTTGGTGAAATTAGAAATTTGTCTAACCTTTCAACTATCTGTAAAAAGTCTTTCCTTCTATTTGACCATGTAAATTTCCCATTTGTTGGTATTATGTCCACTAGTGCATTATCTTGGATAAAATCCTAAAAATATTTTATTACATTTTTAGGTGGGAAAATGCCTCCTTTTTTTTTCTGAAAGGGATGATATTGCATTGAAATCATAGCTAGAATAACTTTGTCTTAGCCAAACTAATCCATAATTTTCTTAAATTTGTCCCAAAGAAGTTTCTTTCTACCTATATTATTCGGTCCATATACATTTAACAAATATTATGATAGATCGAAATGCATGATTTGCACTAAATGCTAGTTACTTTCACATGTTACATTTCCTACAGAGATCGTATTAGCATTCCATCAGGTCATTAAACCCCCAGAGGTCCCTTGTGTTTGTGAATGGATAGATTTCCATTTATACCAATTCTTATTGATATTTTCATAAGAATTATTTTACGTTTTAGTTTCTTGAAGGACAACTACATCCGATCCCAAAGCATCTAGCTGGTGCTTGATCTGAGCCCTCTTTCCAGAGGCATTAATGCCTCTGACATTCCAAGAAATTAGCTTCATTATAATCTAGGAGATAAACATGCTCTCCTTGGTCTTTTCTTTTTTCACCACCTCCCAACATGTTTCCATCCAACATGGACTGAATGCCTACCTCAATTTCCTCTTATAGTTTAACTACCATGGATTTCCTTCCTCTTTTCATAGGAGTTGTTTATTTGTGGGCAGTGGAAAGAGTGTCTATGTTATGGATAGAGATTTGGATAAATAAAACATGTCCTCCTCTCCCATTACCTTTGCTAAAATATCCTCTATTAGCTAATCTCCCACTATTGATAAAGCTTCATCTACAAAAATCTCCAAATCCTTATTCGAAGTTAAATTATGAAGAAAATTAGTACTTGTTTCTTCATAGTTTTCACTAGTAATTAAAATTGTTTGATCTTTTTTTTTTGGATCCCTAAATTATTCCTGTTTTGAATAGGGTTTACACCTCCAAAAGTAAAAATACTAACAATATGATGTATTTATTGCATGCTAACAGGCTTAATTTCTAGGGAGATCAAATGTAAAGACATGGGGAAGTCTCTAAGAGGGAATATAAAGCATTTTTCCCAACCTATTGGGAGTGAAATAATGAAAGATTGGTTTCTTTTTTGTGGTGTCCTCCTCCTAGTAACCAAAGTTATGCAAATTTTTAATGCTTTCACCAGAACTAGTCTTGATTCTACCTTCTATATTTCATTACTACACTCTTGTTCCAATGACAAATTAGCTAATGACAAGGGTAAGAATGTTTGGTTCAGTGCTACTTCCTTAACTATTGGAAAGGTTTTTCTAGGACTAAGGGGTTCTCCTGAACTTCCCTTAGCTCCTTATCCATTGAAAATTTTGAAACAATCAACTCCTTAATGGATTCATTAACTTTGCTTGAGGATCCTCTATAAATTTTTTTTGAATTGGGAACATTGTTCAACATATCCCAACCTTGAATGATATCATACTCTTTACTTGGTGAGTGTTTAGGAGAAGATGTCATTTGATATTTGGAGTTTTCCATTTGAATAAATTCCTTGCCCAACTAATAATTTATTGATGGGTGAACTGGAAAGTGACAATGGAAACAAAACTTCTCTATATTTTCAATAACTAATTGTTCTTTACATACCCCATACATGGATTTTATAAGTAGAATTGAGGGAAGGGTTTTCGTTACATCAAGAAAAACATATAACCTCACTAGAAGCAATGGTTTAGTAAATAAATCCATATCATGTTTTAGAAAAATACCCAACTGATTTGGAAAGATTTTAATGATCCGTGTTTCTCTATATTCAAGTGGAAAACAATGTAGTTGAACCCAAAAGGGTATAAACTTGACCCTAGTGGCAGATGGACTGAAATTGGGAGTCCATGGAACAGTGTAGATGCCAGAACCCTCATAGACCCAATATTTATTTATATGTACAAAATTCCTAGATTCTTCAGAAGATAATATAACAACAAAAAACCCTTCCCCCTTATTTAGATTAAAAACTTGACTGGCTCCCTCCCATTCTTCGAAAATCCATTGTTGCAAAAAATTTAGATCTAGGGAAAATTTCCAAAACTTATAGATAAGGGATAAACCTTAAAGATTCTGGATTTATGGCTACAAAATTTCATCTAGAAAGGTGACAAAAATTTTCACTTCATTTGTCTTGAGAGGATCCATTTGCATCTTTGGAACTGAGATCTTCTTTTGCTAGTCATTGATAGGAGATTTCATGTTTAGGTTTGAGAGGTGAAAACCTTTTTCCTTGTCTTATGCAGCCAAAGAACTATTACCCTTTTGACTCAAAAATTTCCCATTCTTGATAGGAATGGAATTGGGGAAAGTTGATGGATTCCAAATATGGAAATGTGGACCAAAGTACTTCCCATGAGTAATATGAATGGTATTGGCAAATGTCAGAGGATTCTGAAAGGAGCTATTAATATTTTCATTGAAGGGAGACCTGTACGTAAGTGGAATGTTATTAGGAAAATAAGCTAGTGAATGGAGATCTCAGACCACCTTAGACCAAAGAGAGTGATGAGTAGAGCCTGAAAGTTCTCCTAGGTTTTCTGACTCTGGTTCACAAATGTTAAAAATCAAGTGTTTACCCCAGGTGAGAATTTTCCAACCATGGCAAGGGGTTAATGTGCAAATAATAGTGTCAGATGCAACATGGAATGTGTTCTTGGTAGTTTGGTGGTAGCCATAGAATCCCTAAGGCCCCCGTTGGTACAAATAACAACCCTCATTTTTGAAAAATCACCCATTGGAGCTCGTAGGTGCATCCCTCATTTTTGAAAGCTACCATTCCTCCAATTTTTGTTCAAAATTAAGTTGTTTTTATTAATGGAATAATTTGAGAAGAAAGTGATGTTACAAATACAGTTACCGTTGCACCAAAAGATCGACTTGTTAATTTCTTATACAACCACCAGAGTTAATGAATCCACGAGAGGTGATTAAGCCATGTCATGAACCCAAGCATTGTGTTGCACAACACAAGGAGACCAAGGGCATACACCTTGCAACAATCCCCCTAGCACAAGAAAGGGGTTCAAACCCATGATCTAGGTTCTGATACCAATTGTTGCAAAGATGATTGCTATTGCACCAAAATATCAACCTATTAATGCTTGATACAACTGCAAGAGTTAATGAATCCATGGGAGGAGGTTAAGCCATGTCATGAACCCTATCACTATGTTGCATAGCATAAGGAGACCAAGGGCACAAACCTTGCAAAAAGTTATAGATGAAGTGGATAGAGAGCAACTTATATATGGTAGAGTATATTACATGAGAGTAAAATCTAGTTGAACATGAGGAATGAGATGTGTTTTATTATAGCATATGGTTATAAGGCCTATTTTGATACAAAAATAGATGTTATGCACCAGGGTATAAAGACCAAGGTGACAATGTATCCATTATATGGCTTGAAAAAAAAAAAAAGAGGTTTCCCCAAAACTTATAAGGCCAAAATAACCTTGGTGGTCCAATATTGAGACAGCCAACAAGCAAAAGGATACCCTTACACATACAAGGCATTTGAAAAACTTGACACGTCATATAAGGGAGCAACCAACAAGAACAAGGATGCACCTACACACACAAGGAATTGAACAAAATTGGTAGGTAAAGTGAGGGAACAAGCAAAATAAATAACACATAGAAATCAAACATTGTACCCAATGTATACTAGTCAATACATGCCATGATATAGAGAAATTGTAGTGACCTAGAGGAGGCCTAAAATGGGTCAAAAAGATAAATAAGAAAAAATATCAACTTCCAGTAAACATAAATAAAGTATACATCTTACCAAGATAAGGAATATGATTAGATATTGACATTCTTGATGTGGAAATAATATATCTTGTTAAGGAAATTTTTATTTGATATGATACGATAAAATAAAAAGTTACGATGACCATTTGTTATTAAGGTTTTTCAAAAGTCACAATTTTTTGTGTTGCAATGTTTCAAATGTGTGGATTTTAGGTTTTAGGTACAATTTTTTTATGTTATGCCTCAAGGATTATGGATATAATAAAAGCTCAAGATGTAGGGTAGGTGTAAGGTATCAATTTTCTAGGTATGTGTTGAATCTTAGCTGGGTGAGATTGTTGTCAAATATTAGTTTGTTGGGTATGTGTTAAATCTTAGTTATGTGGGATAATTTTCAAAGCTTACTATAGGTATATCATGAAGGGATATTTAATAAAAATTGAAATGTATCAAAATTTACTCCCTAAGAAAGATGAAATCACTTTCTCCTAGCATAAGACAAGGGATGGGGAGAGGGGAGGGGATGGAGGAGACTTATGTTGGGTAGATGGAAAGACTTAAGAGGTAGATGGATAAGTAGATGGGTGGGTGAATGAGAACCTAATAGATGTTGGAGTCTAGCTTCTACACATGGAACTTGCAAGTAGGTTTTGACTATGGTACCTTTCCAAGATTTCATAAAAGTGGTTTTCACCATTGGACATATTGTTTCTCTTTACTATTTTGGTATATTTTTTTTAATTTTAAATTTTAAATTTTTGAAATTGGGATATTTTATGGATTACAAATGGGAATTTTTGATGTGGATGATGTTCACGGGTTCTTCCAATGGCCAATATTAAGGTGTGGCTAGTTGAAAAATTCCTAATTTATACTTGATGATATTGAAAAATTCCCTAACTAGTTAGGCTCAAACTCGCCTTTCTTGTTAGGTTCCTATATATTTATCTAATTCTCTTTGAGCCCTAAATCATCAATATTAAACTCTTAGCATTTTTATTATTATTGTAACTACAAGGGAGTACATATTTGTATGATTGAATGTGGTTGAAGGTATTGATGCAAATCTCATCTATTAATTCTAGCTTGTGCAAGTGGGAAAATAAATACTCCTCATCAGTGAGATTGCACAAATAAATGTTTAGTGAATGGAGTTTGAACTTAATTGAAAAAAATGAGCCATAGATGATGGAATAAGGTGTCATACTAGGTGTGTAGATGCTAGTATTATAGGTGGACAAGATAGGGTTAAGATGAAGGTGTCAATGACAATCAATATCACTACCATATTTTTGAGTATTTCTGAGAAATGATTTATTTGACACCTCATATTGACTATTACCTTGTGTATAATAGGGGTGGAGAAGTTATTTTGGATGTTGAAGTGTTGGAAGAGTGTTCAAACTTCATAATTATTGAAGGGTTGTCCATTGTTAATTATAATGGTTTATGGCATACCATATTGGAATATGATGTAATGAAGGAAGAATTTGGATATTTGCTTACCTATGATGTAGGTGAGGGGGATGGATTCAACTTAATTTATAAAATAATCAGTGGTGGTGATGATAAATTTATGTTTGTTGGAGGAATATCGGTGGTTTTTTCCAACAATCTTGAGGCCCCTTTATAAAAAATAATAGAGAAGTAATAGGTTACAATTCCTATGATGGTACATGTATGTGATCTTAATGCTATTGGAATCATAGAAATTTGTAATTTTTTAACATATTGATGTGCATCCTATTCTATAGGAGGATAATAGTAACCCATTCTAATTATCTTCTTGGTAAGGAAATACCATTGGTGGGTGCCCTACAAATATCTACATGTATCTCTTTCAAAGTAAGTGAGGAATCTTCCATGTTAAGGAATTGTAGGAGGTTATAGCTCCAAAGATCCTTCTATAATGGGTGTTACTAATGATATTGAAGCAATAAGAATATTAGATGAAGGTTTAAAGTTGATTATGGAATAGGTTGGGTGGAAAGGTGTTATTATGGAGGAATATGTATATGTTATGATACTATAGTGAACTTGGTCCAATAATCACAAATATAGATTAGATTTTGAGACATCATGTGTAGGAATAAGGATGTTTTGACCAAAAATCATATTTATAATTATATTGTGGTGTGTCAAGGAGAGATCTAATAGTAGCCATAATATTTACAAATTTGTTGTTTATCCTAGGTGTTTTCTCAAACTAAATGGTAGTGAATTATTCTCTACAAATTTTAATCATTTGTTTGTATGAGACCAAATTTTCATCCTTTGTTTGATAATAATTATTGACTTATTTGAATATAAGATTTTAATCTCCATAGAATAGGTGGTGCTTGATGTTCCATTTGATAGTTATCTTGAGTAGTTTGATGAGGTCCTCATATTTTGTAATATTATTGGTGCATGGAAAACTAAATCTAAAAGACAAGGATAATATCACCTTGTATAGTGAAAAATATTATTCATATCCTTGATCCTTTTTTTTATGTCAAAACCATAAAAGTATATATATTAAGTGACTACTTCATCTAGTGTGAAGATGGATTCATCTAGAAAATAAACAACCAATAGATGATGATCTAAAATTCGTACCTTAACTAATTGATCTACTTGAACTTTCCACTTAATGTATTTATTCCTCATATAAATATCAAACTTGTTGAGTAGCATGGCCCACTTAGGCATAAAACTTATGATTTTAGTCCTAGAAATCATATATTTGGGAGGGTGTATCTTTAATGCATGTTCTCTTGTGATTGAGCATATAGTGTTCTAATTTCTAGGAAACAAACATCACAACTAAGCAAGCACACTCCATAGGGGTATTATTAAGCTCGTATCCTACCAAGGTTTTGATGATGTAATAGATATCTATTTCACAACCCTCTAAATTATTGTGTGTGAGTAATGACCCTAGTGCAACTAATGTGGTTGAAATATACAATAATAATGGATTTCTAGGAATGGGTGCCATGAGGATGGGAGGTGAAGTGAGACATTCATTGACTTTTTGAATTCCTATTGGCATGAATCATCCTAATGAATTTTTTATTATTTTAGAGGAGATGAGAGAGTGGTTAACATATTTATGCTATTTATTTGATGAATCTTCTAATAGCCTATAATTTCCCTCGGTGATTATGTAACTACCTAAGAGTTTGTGGTGGAAATATTTATAAGATTGTAGTGAATTTCGTTAGATCAACCTAAATGCATCATCTAGAGATAATTAAACCTATACATTTTCCCAATGTGATGTTAGAGACACTTTTTTGGATTAATCCAAACTTTATGCTATCTTAGCTGGTCAAATACCTTTTTTTGGACCTCCATGTGATCTTGTCTAATTTTTGATTTAGCTAAGATTTAATTTACATAATCTTCTATTATATCATGTAATATGTCATGGAATATCCTAGTCATAGTAGGTTGATAAGTGGTTCTTACAATTTGAAGCCCAAATGACATTACCCAATAAAAAATGTACCCCATGGAGTGGTGAATGTTATTTACACATTATTACTTAAGGGTAGTTTGGATTTGATTATATCTTGAGAAACTATCCATTAGGGAAAACATTTCATTTATTGTAGTTAAATCAAAAATCATGGAGCTATGTTTTGTAGATTCATTGAGGTTCCTAAAATATGTATAGATCCTAACTCTAGATGGATTATTGTTAATAGGAATGATATTGGATATCCATTCAGGGTAATAAATAGGTAAAATTAACCCAACATCTAAGAGTAATTTTTTCTCTTATTTGACTAGTAGTGAAATTTGGGGATGTATTTTATGGAGTTTCTATTTATCTGGTTTGAAAATTGGATAAACCAAAAGATGATGCATGAATAGAGAGGGGTCAATAATTACAATATCAATATAGGACCAATAAAATATGTCAAAGGATCATTTGAGTAGACTAGATGGGTATTTTTCTTTTTTTGCTAGATCATTGGTTATATATCTAACTTTAGGATCGTCTATACTTCCCAAGTTGATTTCTATAGTCTCCTCAATCAAGACTATTGATTTTTATCTGCATTGGTAGCCTACAAAAGTGAGGTTGTGTCCCTCATCCATTGATACTTCAAATAGATTTTCATAATTATTCAATTCTTTCTCTTTGTCCAATAGCATTCAAGGGAGGTTTTCACATCCCACAATAATAGGTTACACTTTTTGGCTCAACTTGATATTGAAAGCATCATTTTTAGCAAAATATTCACTTTCTGACACTTATAGTAGGTAAAATGTTAGGAATTTGAAGATGATCCAAACTAGTGATTTGTGATATTTTGTCTATAGATTTTAAATTTTATTTTTTTAAATTAAAATTAATTTTTTTTTCTTTTGCATCTCCTTTGATAACTAGTTTTTAACAGTAAACAACATTTTTAAAAAGTGATGTGTACTTTCAATCGCATAACTTTTTTTCTATAGAGGATAAAATTTTGATTCTTTTGAATTTAGGTTGGTAACATTGATATATAGTGCTTCCATTTTGTTTTATAATGTTTTGTTGAATATTTTTCTTTTAATTAAGTTTTGAATTCAAACCAATTACAATTTAGACATAGGTGCACTTTCAATCGCATAACTTTTTTGTATCTATTGAAATTATTTTCTTTTTTGAATGAGGACATAATACCTAGTGCATACATATATTTCAAAAATAAATTCCACTGATTTATTATTTTTCCACAATGGTTTTTCACCGAACTTGATGTTTGGTGAAAAACCTATGTTCAGTAAAACTAAAAATTAAAATTAAAAATAAAAGCACTAGAGGATAGTGTTTTTTATTTTTCTCATTTTTCTCATTTTTATGTCTAAGGGACTCAACTTGTTCCCAAAAGTAGGATATTGGTGGATTTATATATTAAAATATTTCTTAAGGTAATTTTTGATATCTCTATGTAGTCCCAAAAATTTAGTAAGAGCTTGATGCAAACAAAAACAACCACATCCACATCCACAAGCTCACAAAAATTACAAGGTTAAATAGAGAGAACCTACTATATTCAATTCTGAAAACTTCATTCATTCATGTTGAATTAATTACAATATTTATTCCAAAATAAAATCAACAAAAATAAAAAACACAAAACTTAGCTCTCATAGCCATCCTCTCACTACTATCCTCAAACTCTATTTTCAACACTGCTTCCTCTTCTCTTTTTTTTCTTTCTTCTTCTCCTCTCCTTCACCTCCTTGCTACTCCCAATACCTCCACATTGTTGTCCCAAACCTCCACCCAAATCCTATCCTTCTCTTTACCTATCAGACACTAGTTCCTTTGTTGGAATGTGATTTTATTGATTGTTATTAATGGTTGTCATTGATGTCAACATATCTTGGTTGATTGATTTAGGTTTGGTTTTGATGCTTTGGTGATATAGATTTCTATGCTCCAAATGTTTTGTTGTGATGATCTATATTTGGTTGTGCTTGTCCTGGTCCCCTTCACTTTGCAACATAATGAGATACACTCTTATGGTTCCAGACTGATCTGGAAATTTGTTAACATTCCCTGGAACATTGCTTGCATTGTAACATGTATATTCTATTCTCTGGTTTTGGATATCATGGTTAATATGTAGCATGTTGATTTGAGTCAGGAGATTTTATATGGTCCATGTTTCATTCCTTTACACTGTGGGAATGTTTTGTGGTGACCTAATTCAAATTGTGTTTGGCCAACTTAGGAGATTATGAAGGCATGGAATGGTATAAGTAAAAGTTGATTCTATTCAATGAAAGTAAGTGTGGTGAATGCGAATCTAAAAATCTATAAATTGTATAGTATGTCAAAGTATAGGACTGGAGGTAGTAGACAGTGAGGTTCTTTCGATGTAACTATTGGTGATAGTTACTTCCAATGGTGGATTCCCTTTCATCATTCTTTTGGCAGTGAGCCTTTTTATTTTGGTAGTGAGCCTATTTACTTTTGGCCTTAATAGCTAGGAAATGAGCCCACTAGGCAGTGAGCCAATTGATAGTGAGCCTTACCAGAAATGAGAATTTTGAGAGTGAGCCCTTGTAAAAATCACCTTAATCAGTGTTTTATAATTGAGAATTAGCATTCTCTATGGTTTTTCCCATCTTGGGTTTCCATGTAAATTCTGGTTTTCATTGTGCATGGTGTTGTTATGTTCTTTCATGTTCATATCTATTTTTATAATTATCTAATTGATTAAAGATTACATCGGATTAATTAAAGTCAAGAAAATTGTTTTGGGATAACTGATTTACCTCCCTCTCAGTTATCCATACTATTCAACAATTGGTATCAGAGCTTTGGTTCCTCAAGGAAGAGCTTAATTGCTTGAAATAGATCCGATGGTGCATAAATTGAAAATCCCTGTGTTTGATGGATCTGACTATAGTTTCTGGAAAGTGCAGATGAGAGGTTACTTGATTTCTCTAGGCTACGATACTTTGAAAGCTATTGAGACAAATATTTTGTATCAAAAAAATTTCCTAATATTGTAGATGAGCTTTCAACCTATGAATAAAGTGAAAAAGCAAGGTATGCAATCTATAGTGCTTTGTCTAAGATTGAGTTAACAAAAGCTATTTCAATGAACACTACTTATGAAGTTTGGGAAAATTTGAAAGAAATCTATGAAGGAAATGATAGAGTCAAATTATCAAAGAAGTTGATAACTAAGCATAGGTATGAGGGTGATCCCACAATACCGGTTTACAATTTTTGGGCAAACTGGACACTGAACTAATTTTTTAAAACTAAATCTTCACTTTCAGGCTCCTATAGCGACTAAACTATGAGGAATTTGAAGATGATGCAAACTAGTGATATGTGAAGTTTTGTTTGTAGATTCTAAAAAAAAATTGGAATCAAATTGCACTTTTTTTCATCTCCTTCGAAAACTAGTTTTTATGAGTAAACAACATTTTTAAGTAGTGATTCTCACCGTATACAACATAATTTTTTTTGTATGAAGGATAAAATTATAGTTTTTTCAAATTTAGATTTGTAACTGTGATATCTAACCAATTCATTTGGTTTCATAGTGTTTTATTAAATATTTTTTCCTTAATCAAGTTTCAAAGTCAAACTAATTAAAATTCAGACATAGGCGGACTATATACAACATAACTTTTACTATATGTATCGAAATTCATTTTCTTCTTAATGGATCAAGGACATCAATACCCTGCTTGAACATATTTTTCAAAATTTTATTTTGATAATCTATTTTTCCACATGTAAAGAACATAGAGCTTGATTTTTGGTGAAAAACCTACATTCACAAGAAATAAAAAATAAATATAATAATCAGATTAAATTTAATTAAAATTATAATTTTTTGGAAGCTTATAATAAGGGCTCCATACTAACAAAAAATAAATTTTAAATGAACTCATTTGATCCCTCAAAAGGTAAACAAAAGTGGTTTTTTATCAACATTTTGATAGGTGTAAAGAAGACTCCGTTATAGGTATGGTTTAAAACTAGCAGGGTTATATCCAAGGGGGCTTGGTCTAAGGTGGTTTGATTAAACCCTTTTCAATTAGAATCCTTTAAATGGAACTTTTCAATCCTTAAATCATTATATTTTCTAAAAATATGTGATTTCAGCAAAAATCAAGATCTCCAAGAAAGTGTAAACCACTATTGTGATAGTACCCATGAAAATTTGAGGATGGAAGAAGGTGAAGATATAGCAAGCTGCTTTTAGAGAGTTGAAAGTGCAGTAAATGAAGTAAAAAATAAAGGAGGTACTTTGACAGATGAATATGTTATGGAGAAGATTTTGATGACCCTGCCGAAGAGCTATAGTGACAAGATCTCAGCTATTGAGGAAGTTTATGATCCGAAGAAATTCACCAAAGAGAAACTATTTGGAACCTTGACCAGATTTGAGATGAGGAAAATTGGAAAAGGAAATGGGAAATCTGAAATAGTCTTCAAAGCCACAAAAAAATAAGAAGATCCGAATAGTGAAAGTTTAGATGAGTTGGAAGCAAACTTCACAAGAAAACTGAAGAAAGGTACCAGAAAGTACAAAGGCATGTTACCTCTTAAATGCTTTAGATGTGGAAAGATTGGTCATTTAGCATCTAGGTGTTCAAAAAAAGGAACAAGAAAAAAGTTTAAAAGAATCAATAAGAAGGCCTATTATGTTAATGAAAATGTTAGTATTTCAGGTGATGAATCAGATCAAGATGGCTATTTGTTTTTGGTGGAAAAGGATGAACCTAGATTCGATATATCTAATGTTTGTCCATAATCTAATGAGAACACTGAAGCTACATTATTTGTCAAAAGAAACAAAGATGAATGGTTGATTGATAGTGGATGTTCAAATCATATTACTAGTGATAAAATTAAGTTTGTGAAGCTTGAGAAATATGATGGAGGTTCTATTAGATTTGGAGATGATAAAATGACATAGATTGTTGGAATTGGTTCTATTACCTTTGATGTAAAACATAAAATTGATAATGTTTACTATGTGAAGGGTTCATATCATAATCTTTTGAGTGTTGGACAGATTCACGAGAATGGCTATAATGTTGTAGTTTAGAATGATGGTTGTGAGATCTGAAAGAGTTCTGGAACTATTTTTGCAATAGGAAAAAGAACAAGTGGGAATACATATCAACTAGAAGGATATACAAAGAGATGCTTATTATCTTAGAGAAATGACAGTTGGTTCTAGCACTAGAGGATGTGTCACATCAAATTCAACAATTTGGTGAGGATGAGTTCAACAAGAGCAGTCAGAGACTTGCGAAGACTAACCAAACTAGACAACATTATCTGCAAAGGATGCCAAGAAGGAAAACAAACAAGGGGAAAATTTTGAGGAAAAGAAGAATCATCTACTGGATTGTTGGACCTAGTACACATTGACCTATGTGGTTCAACCAGAACAAGAAGCTTACAAGGTGAGAAATATTTCATTCTCCTAATAGATGATTATTCGAGATTGACTTGGGTTACATTTTTAAGAGAAAAATCAGAGGCTTTAGAAAAATTCAAGATTTTGAAGGCAAGAGTTGTGAATGAATTTGATAGGAGAATCAAGTGTTTAAGATTTGATAGAGGAGGATAGTTTACTTTTGATGATTTCAACAAGTTATGTGAGAAACACGACATTAAAAGATAGTTATCTTCCCCTAGATCACCACAATAAAATGGTGTAGTAGAAAAAATGAACCAGACAATTCAAGAAGCGGCTAGAACAATGATCAAGGAAGCAGGTTTTAACAGAGGTCTATTGGAAAGAAGCAATACACACATTAGTTTACACTCTTAACAAATTACTATTCTGGAGGAGATATGAAAAGACATCATATGAGCTATGGCATGGAAGAACTCTCACAATAAAGTACTTCAAGATTTTTGGAAGTAAATGCTACATCCAGAGAGATGAAGACAATCTTGGAAAGTTTGACAATAGAGATGATGAAGGCATATTTTTAGGTTACTCTACAGGAAGCAAAGTGTACCATTGTTACAACAAGAGACTAAAAAAGATAGTTGAAAGTGTGAATGTGAAAGTGGATGAAGATGTTCAAATAAATCCTGACAAGAACATTGAATATGAATTAGATGACTTAGATGAAAAAGGGAAGAAGGATAAGAAAGAAGAAGAAACAAAGGAGGCTCCAACATATACAACTAAAACCCCAAGGTATATACAAAGAAACCACTTAGAAAATTAGATTATTGGAGATAAGAATAAAGTAATCATCACAAGAAGCAAAGCTTCTCAAGAACAATTATTACTATGTTTACTCTCGAAAAATAAGCCAAAGGCCATGGAAGAAGCATGCACTGATCAAAATTAGGTGAAGTCAATAAAAGAAGAGCTTGATTAGATAGAAAAAAATTAGACTTAGGAACTTGTGCCCAGATCGGCAAACAAAAATATAATTGGAACAAAGTGGGTATTCCAAAACAAGATGAATGAAAATAAAAAAGTAATAAGAAATAAAGAAAGATTAGTTTACAAAGGTTACACTCAGATCAAAGGTATTGATTTTGAAGAGACATATGCCTTTGTTGCCCAGATGTAAGTGATTTGGATATTCCTAGCTTTCACTACTTTTAATGATTTCAAATTTTATCAAATGGATGTACAATTAGCATTCTTAAATGGAGAACTGAAAGAAGAAGTCTACATTGAGAAACCAGAGGGATTTAAGTCCAAAAATGATCGAGATGCTATTTGCAGGTTGAAGAAAGATTTATACGGATTGAAGCAAGCACCTAGAGATTGGTATGGAAGATTAGACAAGTATTAGGTTAGACAAGGATTTAAAAAGGGATCTGTTGATAGTAATTTCTACTAGAAAATTCATTCAAATCAAATGTGTATTGTTATTGTTTATGTTGATGACATAATATTTGGAGGAAATGGTGATTTGTGTAGAAAATTTGTAGATGAAATGCAAAAGGAATTAGAAATTTCTATGATAGGTGAGTTAAATTTCTTCCTTGGATTCCAAGTAAATCAGAATACCAAAGGAATTTTCATCTCTCAATCCAAGTATACCAAAGAATTATTGAATAAGTTTGGATTGGAGAACTCCAAACCGGTTTGTACACCTATTGCTACTGAATGTAAGTTGACAAAAGAAGATGATTCACCTAAAGCTGATGCAAGTATGAACATGTCAATGATTGGAGGATTGTTATATCTGACTACTACTAGACTAGAAATTATGTATGTTGTTTGTTTAGCAGCTAGATTTCAACAAGAACCAAAGGAATCACATGCTGCAGTAAAAAATATATTTAGATATTTGAAGGGTACAAAAGATATCAGGTTATGATATCCAAAGGATTCAAATTTAACTTTGATAGCCTATGCTGATACTGGTTTGGCCAGGTGTGTTGATAATAGGTGAAGCACAAGTGGTGGAGCTTATTTCCTTGACTCCCGGTTGGTTGCTTGGTCAAGCAAGAAATAATATTTGGTATCTTTATCTATTGCTGAAATTGAATACATTGCAACATCCTCATGTTGCACTCAAGTACTGTGGATGAAACAAATTCTAAAAGACATTGGCATATCATTTGATGAACTCATCTCAATTATGTGTGATAATACCAGTGCAATAAACATTTCCAAGAATTTAGTACAACACTCGAGAATGAAACATATATCCATTAGATATCACTTCTTGAAAGAGAAGGTTTCTAACAATGAGTTAAGCTTGAATATGTACCTACAAAAGAGCAGATTGCAGACATTTTCACAAAACCATTGAGAAAAGATACTTTTTAGTATCTTTGATAGAAGTTAAGGGTTATGCCCCCTCGTAGTCTACAATAATTTTCACCAGGATGTGTATTGGTCTAGGGTATTATATGCTCACACTTATTTGGATCAATGCTTGGTGGCTTCCTCATAGGGGGAGCAAAGTACGTTTTTTAGGGGGAATTTTTCCCCTTTGTCTTTGATGTCAAAGGGGGAGAAGAAAAGAAGATCCTTGATGATATTGAATGTTGTTGATGTTGACATTGTGTTGTTTGGTTTTTCATTTATGAATGTTTCCATCAATGAAAAAAGGGGAGATTGTTGGAATGTGATGTTGATTGTTGTCATTAATGTTAGAATATCTTGGTTGATTGATTAAGGTTCAATTTTGATGCTTTGGTGATCCGGATTGGTGTGCTCTAGATGTTGTGTTGTGATGATATATCTTTGGTTGTGCTTGTCTTGGTCCCCTTCACTTTGCAACATAATGAGATACACTCTTATGGGTCTGGACTAATCTAGAAATTGGTTAACGTGCCCCGAAACATTATTTGTATTGTAACGTGTATATTCTATTCTTTGGTTTCAGATATCATGGTTAATATGTAGCATGTTGATTTGAGTGAGGAGGTTTTGTATGGTCCACATTTCATTCCTTTCCACCGTAGGAATGTTTTATGGTGACCTAATTCAAATTTTGTTTGGCCGACTTAGGAGATTATGAAGGCATGGAATGGTATAAGTAAAAGTTGATTATGTTTGATGAAAGTAATTTTGGTGAATGTGAATCAAAAAATCTATAAATTGTGTAGTATGAGAAAGCATACGACTGGAGGTAGAAGATAGTGAGGTTCTTCTGGTGTGACTATTGGTGATAGTTACTTCTAGCGGTGGATTCCCTTTCATCGTTCTTCTGGCAGTGAGCCTTTTTATTTTGGTAGTGAGCCTATTTAATTTTGTATGTACTAGCCAAGAAATGAGCCCACCGGGAAATGATCCCACTTGGTAGTGAGCCCACCGATAGTGAACCTTACCTACAGTGAGAATTTTGGTAGCGAGCCCTTGTAAAAATCACCTTAACCAATGTTTTATAATTCAGAATTAGAATTCTCTATGGTTTTTCCCATCTTGGGTTTCCACATAAATTATGGTGTTCATTGTGCATGGTGTTATGTGCTTTCATGTTCATATATATTTTAATAATTATCTTACTGATTAAAGATTGCACCTGATTAATTAAAGTCAAGAAAATTATTTTGGTATAACTGATTCACCCACCCTCTCAGTTATCCAGACTATTCAACAACCTTGTCTTTCCTTCACTGGTGCTACTCAAACTTACAAGAAAACCCCCAAGGAATACCTATATAGAGGCATCTCTTCTCCTTTCCATTCCTACACAAACTCCTTCCCATGTTTTTCTGTAAAAATCCCCCAAAAATGCATTGAAAATTATAAATTATTGCCCAAGAATGGACAACCAACTCTCCCAAAGAAAATCTATTCATATTCTAAGTTTATTCAGCATTAAATGAGATGTTTTAAGCTTCCATTAACTCCTCTAGGTGTTGTATTTACTCCGAGGGGAGTTTTCTCTATTCTAGGTATTTTAAAAACTTTAAAATCTTGATTTTTTGTCTCTTTTATGTTTCAAATGCCCTCCTAATTACTTATGCAATAAATAAACAATTAATCAAGGAATAAAAACTAATATTTAATTTCCATGACCTCCATAATACCTTTCCAAAAAAAATTTGATCAAATTGGTGCTTTGGAACTACGGAATGGGGTGTCGAGAAGCAAAAAATGAAAGTTCTCTTATTCACACAAAAAATGGTGTGTAAGATTAGAATGGTACACCATGGACCCCTACAAAAGGGTTTTACTCCATTCCTCCAAAATTATGAGATATTAAAATTTTCGTAAACAAAAAAGTTAGAACAAGAAACTTTAATATCTCCAAAACGATGAATGCTACGATCATGAAATCTTCACCATTAACTCAAAAATATCCTCCACCATCTTCCTATCAAAGGATTTTACACCAAACCTCATGAATTTCTTTGAATAAAATTTTCACTAAAATTACTCTTTTATGCGTTAGGATGACAACTCCACAAAACTGTCACTATGCAACTTTGACTACATTTAATGCTGGGAAATGTCAAATAAAAGTCCAAAAAAAATAACACTAAAAATAAAACTTGAATTTTTTTTGTTTGATGTTGATTTCTAGTTTTCCAAAATGCTCCTACATCATACACTCTGAGTAGGGAAAATTTTGTGAGTAGAACTCTAAAAATGGAGTGAAGTAGTAGAACTACTCTTTCGGGTTGTAGACAACCTACAATGAACACCATCACTAATTTATACATAAGGAATTTATTCCTTCACTTCTCCCAACACTTATTTGAGACACTTGTCATCCTCTTCCACTATGTGTGCACTCTATTCATCCTTCTCCTCATGGAATTGCATCCATCATAGACCTTCCTCTTTCACCACATCTCTTCTTCCCTTCTTTCCTTATCTGTGGGATCCAACCCACCACAAACTAATCACCTCCACCAATTTCTTCCTATACCATCATCTACAACCTTTGTAAATAAACATGGAACATCCACATACCCATTTGTAACTACAACTTCATCTTCTACTACTCCAATTTCTTCTTTAAATGGTAAATACTCATCATTCTTAAACCTAAAATCAAAATTTGCCTCATCTTCTTCTTCATCCTCAAAACACACCATGTATTCATCTTCACAAGGGTGTTCAAATTTATCCCATTTATTTATATCCTCCAAAGGACCACGGTCTACTACATCTCCTTCTTTGGTGTATGCATTAAAGATAACATTAGCAAAATCTTGGAATTTATCTTCCCCCGTCTGCATCTCCTTATCATCTGCATCCAACATTTACCTCTCAAATAACCTATCTAACATCCTCATATCTTATTTCAACAATAGATCATCCTCTTCCTCATCAACCCACTTGTCAAATTTAGGACCATCCATGTTCACAATTTTTGATTGCAAACCTTCTTCATTTACTTCACACAATGCAACTTGCACCTCATTATCTTCTCCATTTGTGTGGGCTTCCCCCACATATTCTTATGTACATTCAACCACTACTAAAGGTCTGAAATATTTTTTCTTTCTGATGTTCTCTTCAATTTCCTCTTTTATGAGAACACTCTTCTTCCCATATCTCTCATCACACATTCTCACTTCCTCTTTAATTTTCTTTTCCAATATATTTACTTTAGTTTGGAGCTTTTCAAACTCTGCACAGTGCTTCCTATTTTCCAATTCTTCCCAATATTGTTTCTAATTTTTTTTTATTATGGCTCCTCATGACCCATCCCATCCTCTCAAGTATAGGCTGCCTCATGCTCAGTGATCTATCTATACACTCCAATCCTCTAATTTCATTCTCCACCTACAGGTCCTAGCATAAGTTGTGTCACATTTGTTGCTTTTCCTATAGGCTCAAAATATCTAGCTCTAATACAACTGATGTAAATAAAAACAATCCCGTCCAAAATATCACAAAAATCATAAGGTTAAATAGAGAGAAACTACTATATTCAAATATGAAAAATCCATTCATTCATGTTGAAACAATTACAACATTTATTCCAAATAAAATCAGCAAAAGAAAAGATACAAAACATGGCTCTCATAGCCATCATCTCATAGTTGTCCTTAAATTCTACTTTCAACACTGCTCCCTCTCCTTTTTTCTTTCTTCTTCTCCTCTCTTTCACCTCTTTGTTGCTCCCAAAACCTCCATGTTGTTGTCCTAAACCTCCACCTAGCTCCTATCCTTCTCTTCACCTCTCATACATTGGCACCTTGTCTTTCCTTCACTGGTGCTACTCAAACCTAAAATAAAAAACCCAATGAATGCCTCTATAGAGGCATCTCTTATCCTTCACATTCCTACACAAACTCCTTCCCACGTTTTTCTTCAAAAACCCCCCAAAAATGCATTGAAAGTCCTTAATTAATGCCCAAGAATGGGCGGCCAACTCTCCCTAAGCATAGCTATGCATATTCTAATTTTATGCAATGTTAAATGAGACATTTTAAGCCTCCATTAACGACTCCAAGGACTATCTTTACTCTTAGGGGCATTTTTCTATATTCCAGGCATTTTAAAAACTCTAAAATATTGATTTTCTACCTCTTTTATGTTTTAAATGGGGCCTCCAAATTATTTATGCAATAGATAAACAATTAATGAATGAATAAAAAACAATATTTAATTTCCATGACCTCCATAATACCTTTCCAAAATAAAATTGATCAAATTGGTGGTTTGGAAGTGAGGAACAGGTGTCAAGAGGTGTAAAAAATGAAAGTTCTCCAATTTGCACAAAAATTGGCATCCAAGCTTGGTATGGTGCCCCATGAACCCCTACAAAAATAATTTTACTCCATCCCTCCAAAATTATGAGATTTTTTTTTTTTTTTTTTTGTAACTTGACAAGCCAAAACAAGAAATTTAAATATCTCCAAAATGATGAATGTTATGACCACCTAATCTTCACCATTAACTCAAAAATATCCTCACCCATATTCCTATCAAAGGATTTGATGCCAAACATCATGAATTTATCTAAACAATTGATTCATTGAAATTACTTTTTTGTGCGTTAGGATGACAACTCCAAAAAACTATCACAATGCAACTTTGATTGCATCCAATGTCGAGAAATTTAAAATGAAATCCAAAACACACCAAAACTAAAACTCAAACCTGAAAAATGTTTTTGGTTGATGTTGATTTCTAGTCTGCCCAGATGCTCTTGCATTAGACACTCCAGGTAGGAATTTTTTTGTGAGTAGAACTCTAAAAATGGAGTGGAGTAGTAGAACTACTCATTCAAGTTGTAAACAACTTGTAGTGAACTCCATCACTAATTTAGAAAAAATTAATATTCCTTTGTCTCTTCTAGCACTTAACTGAGACACTTGTCATCCTCCTCCACTAAGTGTGTACTCTATTCATCCTTCTCCTCATGGAATCACATCCACCATAGACCATCCTCCTTCAACATATCTCTTCTTCCTTTCTTTCCTTCTCTATGGGATCCAACCCACCAAAAACTGACCACCTCCACCAAGTTTGTCCTACACCATCATCTACAATCTCTATACACAAATATGCAACATTTGCATACCCATTTGCAAGTACAACAAAATGTTCTACTATTGCAATTTCTTCTTTAAATGGTAAATAATCATCATTCTTAAACCCAAAATCAAAATTTACCTCATCTTCTTCTTCATCCTCAAAACCCTAGGAATGTATGCATCTTTGCAAGGCTATTTGAATTTATCCCCTATATTCATGTCCTCTAAAGGACCTCAGTCTGCTACATCTCCTTCTTTGTTGTCTATATTGAAGATAACGTTAGAAAAATCTTAGAATTTATCTTCTCCCATATGCACCTCCTTATCATCTTCATCTAACATTTACCTCTCAAATAACCTATATAACATCCTCATCTCTTATTTCAACAACAGATCATCCTCTTCATCACCAAGATGCTTGTCAAATTTAGGACCATCCATGTTCATAATTTATAATTGCAAACCTTCTTCATCTCCTTCACACAATCCAACTTGTGCCTCATTATCTTCTCCATTTGTGTGGGCTGCCTCCACATATTCCTCTATACATTCAACCCCTACCAAAGGGTTGCAATACTTTTTCTTTCCAATATTCTCTTCAATGTCCTCTTTCATCAGAACATTCTTCTTCCCATATCTCTCATCCCACATTCTTATTTCCTCTTTAATTTTCTTTTTCAATATATTTACTTCAGTCTGGAGCTTTTCAAAATCTTCACAGTGCTTCCTATTTTCCACTTCTTCCCAATATTGTTCCCAAAATAAATTCTTACAAGCCTACTCATGACCCATCCCATCCTCTTAGGCATAGACTATCTCATGCTCAGTGATTTGTATACACACTCTAATCCTATAACTTTATTCTCCACCCACATGTCTTGGCATATGTTGCCTCACATTCAGCACTTTTCCTATACACTCAGAATCTCTAGCTCTAATACCATTGATGTAAACAAAAAAACCCCATCCACAAGCTCACAAAAATCACAAGGTTAAACAAAGAGAAACTACTATATTCAAATATAAAAACTTCATTCATTCATTTTGAAACAATTACAATATTTATTCCAAAATAAAATTAGCAAAAGAAAAGATACAAAACTTGGCTAGATCATATCCATCTTCTCACTACTATCCTCAAACTCTATTTTCAAAACTACTTCCTCTCCTCTTTTTTCTTTCTTTTTCTCCTCTCCTTCACATCCTTGCTGCTCCCAAAACCTCCATGATGTTGTCCCAAACCTCCATCTAGCTCCTATCCTTCTCTTCACCTCTCACACACTAACACCTTATCTTTGCTTCATTGGTATTGATCAAACATACAAAAAAAAACCCCAATGAATACCTCTATAGAGGCATCTCTTTTACTTTCCATTCCTACACAAACTCCTTCCCACATCTTTCTTCAAACCCCCCCCCCCCCACCACCAAAAAAGCATTGAAAGTCATCAATTATTGCCTAATAATGGGTGCTCAACTCTCCCCAAGAATAGCCATGCATATTCTAAGTTTATGTAGTATTAAATGAGACATTTTAAGCCTCCATTAACTCCTTAAGGTGTTATCTTTACTCCCAGAGACATTTTTCTCTATTTCATGCAATTGAAAAACTCTAAAATCTTGATTTTCTACCTCTTTTATGTTTCAAACACCCTCTAGATTATTTATGCAATAGATAAACAATTAATGAATGATTAAAAACCAATATTTAATTCCCATGACCTCCATAATACCTTTCCAAAATAAAATTGATCGAACTGGTGCTTTCGAAGTGTGGAATCAGGTGTCAAGAGGCGAAAAAAATGAAATTTCTCTGATTGACATGAAAATGGGTGCACAAGCTTGGAATGGTACCCCATGGATCCCTGAAAAAAGGATTTTACTCCATCCCTCCAAAATTATGAGATATTAAACTTTCTATAAATTAACAAAACTAGAATAGGAAATTTTAATATCTCCAAAATGATGAATGCTAAAACCACGAAATCTTCACCATTAACTCAAAAATATCCTCACCTATCTTCCTGTCAAAGGATTTGAAACCAAACCTCATGAATTTCTCTAAAACAATTGTTTCTCTAAAATTGTTCTTTTGCATGTTATGATGAAAACTCCATAAAACTATTGGGAAAATTTGACTACATCCAATGTTGAGAAATATCAAATGAAAGCCAAATCATGCTAAAACCAAAAATGAAACCTGAAAAATGTTTTTGGTTAATGTTGATTTCCAATCTTCCCGAATGCTCCTACATCACATCTTCATCATTTTGGAATGTGTAGAGAGACATGGGATCATGTTGGTCTCAATTTATTAACTCAAGATGGACAAGTGGTAATTCAATAAGGGTTGATGGGTTGTTCATGATGGTATAAATTTTCATATCTTATAAGAGATTGACAACATGAAAAAAGGAATCATTGATGATAATTACATTGGTTCTCTCAATAGTTTAATGTTGAAAAATATCCCATTTGTGAGCATGTGAAATTTGAATACCAACTCACCTTGTTTCCTAAAAGAAGGGGGCCTCAAGACTCTACCAAACATGATGATGATTCTATTGAGATAAAAAATTCATTCCACCCCTTTATATATCCCATTTGATTTATCTGGTTAATTCTATACCTTGTGGTGATGAAATCCTCAAGAAGGCCTTATTAAGGTTAATAAATGAGGGTTTTTTTATGACGCAAAATCTCACAAAGTGCAAGGGGAGAGAATGCACAAAAAATAGAATCTTAGGTTTCAATCTAAAATAAAGGGAAATATGTGAAATTTTTGATTCCCAAGATTACACTAGGAACAAGGGGAGAGTGTTGTGTGGTCTCAAAACATGCCCCAAGAATGTAAGACTTGGGGACCCTTGAGTGAAAACTAACGCTTATGGCAAGTGCCAACTAGTTGAAGAGATCACCACAAGTTAAAGTCAAAGGAAATTTTTAGAGTACTTCATGATTTGAGTGTACCGAGTACTGGGTACCAGAGAGCAAAAAATGTAAAAATATTAATTCAAGGTCTTGGGCGAAGTGTCCTAGTTGGAGAGTAAAGGTCTAGGAAAATGTGGAGGTTTCAGTGGAATCTGGGGTCTGAGAGAATATTTTTGGGTAAAATTTGAAGAGTTGGGTACCAGGTAATAGTGTTGAGTTTAAACTTAAATGTTTAAGTTTTCCCAAGCATCTGAAGGTCCCGTAACCTCACTAAAAGGAATAATTATGCTAGAATGTGATTTTACAAGCATGATATTTATGATGTGTTTAAAATGATGATTTATTAATAATGGTTTTATTTTCATGAGAGTTTTATGAATGTTTTAAAAGAGATTTAATATGTGGAATTTGTACTTGCAAGAGGAACAGATTGTAATGCAACATTCTAGTATGGATGGTTAGGAAAATTTGGATCACGAATAGAATCATATCCAAATCACATGATTTGTTCTAGGAGTCTATACAAAGGATGAGCTTGAGTTTTTAGAGTACCGAGAATTTTGGTATTACAAATGCGGCGAAGGAATGTGCCAATCTTTGGTGTGACCCATTCTTAGGAGTATTAAACTTGAGGTAGAACCAGAGTGTAGGAACAAAATGTTAAAGTAGTCATTTTGAATATATGGGAAGTTCATACATCCTATTCAAATTCAAGTTATTATCCTAGTGATAATAAAGATGAAGATCCCAAAAGATATTAACATGCTAAAGAAGGTTGACATCCGTTGACTTCATTAGCAATTCTCCTGCCATTTGTCATATTCCATGTGCCTTGTTGTGATTCATCCCTTATATTTCCTCTCATGTATTTTTCTAATCTCCCATGTGTCTTGTTCTTATAAAAGGTCGAGAAATTATTTCATTTTAAGTTAAGTTAAAAATTTGAGGATGTCGGAGAGTCAAAACTTCTTTAACTTTTGTTCTTTTTCCTTTTTTCTAAATCATTGCAGATTTAAAAACTTGTATGCACATAGAAGCTAATAAATATCAAAGTCAATTTGAAAGCTACCACATGGTATGAAATATTATGTAGCTAGTTGTTTGTTCAGCTGGAAAAGACCATGCATTGCGTCGTTTAAGGGTGCATACAAAACCTACCCAGTGTCCAAATAAACCCCCCTTTTCTTTAAAATCTTGCATCATTCTATGCCTAGCTGTGAAGAAATCTAGTGAAGTATAGAGTGGTTTGCTTTGATTTGGTTAATTCTTGAGACATGCATGGATAATACCTAGGAGCAATTTTACTTTTCAATATTTTTGATGCTTTATTTTAGAATAGATGTTTAAATTTCAGAAAATGTAAATGAATGGAAATATTATTACAATTCTTTCAATTCTATAATATTGTTGAATGCTTAAAGCTAAATTTAATTAAGTGAAAGAAAAGTTATTTGAAATTCATTAAATGTTGTTGCAAATCTGTTGATTTCATGAAATTGTCTAATGACCAAACCAAGAATATCTTTTACTCATCCTTATGATTCCTTTGAGAATCAGAAATTTTTGTTTACCCCTTGCGGTTAACAACATTATCACAATGAACCTTGATGCGAACCTAGTATGGTCAAGACCTGACATAAATGAGACTTCGGATTAAGCTGAGTCAACCTAGGATTTAGGTTGTCCGGGTTTAGTCTTTCAAGTAAAGATAGGTTCATGTGGTCTGTCTGTGAGGATTTATCTGCAGTGTTGGTATGTGACTAACATCGTGATCAATGTGAACTAGTGCTAGAAGGAGGGCCTTTTTTCTCTTCAATTTTATCTGGGATCGATATTGGCATCTTGGTTTTAGGTTTGAAATTCGCTTGTAAGATGACAGTCTATGCAAGCTGGTAGTATGCAAATAGAAGTTGACAACCTTCAAGAAATCCTTAACTAGAGGCTTTATCCTTTGAGTTTATTAACCTTTAGTAGGGTCACCTATTGTAGAAATCATGATACAACTGATCATGGTGAACTTGATTGTGAAGTTTCTCTAACTAGGGTAAGTTTTGCCACAAATAATGTGATTTTGTTAACAAGAGAATTGTTAACTGCTAAAAAAAGGGAACCATTACTGAGAAGAAGTTTAAATTCTGAGAAAATGCCTTACCCTTGTAAAACTAGAAATATTGAAAAAATAACTGCTAAATTAAACCAATTCATTAACTACAATTATCATGAGGAAAATCCTAAAGTTTTGCAAGAAAAAAGGAAAATACATCGAGACATGGAAATAGCATGCCAAAAATGTGAAAAAAAGTGATGATTTGTCGACCTTTTCACATGTGGAAGATGAAAATGAAGAGAAAAAGCAAGAAAAGCGAGTGGGAGATGCATTTTTTCACTCCAAACTGAAAATCCTTGAGTTAAAAAGGGAAATTTTCTTTATTTCATGCAAAATACAAAATATCAAGTTTTTACCATCTCTCTCTTTGATGATAATGTAAATTGTGTTACTGCTTGGTCTAATGAAGTTAAAGTGAAGATAGGGCCAAGGACTCAAGGAATCTTGGAGAGAAAGGGAATCAAGAAATGAACACAGTCATTCATGGAGCCAAACAAAGTGAAGAGGAAAACCATGAACTAGGACTTGAAGAAGGTAGAGTATGAAGGAATCAACAAAGGTGTGTGCAATCAATCTTTACTGAGGTTGTTTTCGTACATATGATCCAATTTATTGGTAAGTACGTCTTTGAATTTAAATTTGTTAAACATAGAAAAATAAAGATAATTCATTGTTGCAGTGGGAGATTTGAAATATATTCAAATAAATTTAAAGACAAGCTTGTTGTAATTCGTATGAAAACTACTATGAAGATAGTGATAGAGATTAAACTAAATTTTTTAGTTAGGGTTAATCATTTTCCTAGGGTAAATTTTGGTTAGTTAGGTTAGTTTGTTTTCGTAGGGTTTGTTTTTTCTTTCTGGTTTGTTCCCGATATTAATGAATTCTGCTTAATTTAAAACATGCGTGAGGGTAAATTTAAATATTCTTAAAAATTTGCACTATGAAATGAAGAAATGAAACCATGCACAATAAATACATGCTTAAGGTAGAAAAAGCAAAAAATTCATATATATATTTGTATACTTTGTATATACATGAAATACAAAATTTATTATCATAAAAGTGCAAAAAGAGCAAAAGGGAGGAATCGAGCTGCAGGAACAGGGTGGTCATTCAGTCACTCTGGGATGCTTCATTCATAAGGGTAGTATATCCCAAGTAATCATTGTCCCAATGAGCATAAAAGTCAGGGGTGTGGAGATCAATCAGAAACAGATAAAGAGGAACTAATTCACCTTGTTCCAAGAATAGAGGAATGTCATTAGCAAAGGGAATTCTGACGATCGTGTGTGCAATAGATAGGACATAGTCCAAGTTCCCCAAGAAATTAGGCTGCACTACCAATTTAGTAGCCATGTGAACTTCATCAACATAAAGCCCAAGATCCAGGAGTGAGGCTATGAACTACGAAGCCAAGTCTGAATTCAACTGGTAATACACTTTGGACTCTATAAAACTTTCCCCAAGGACCAGGTGCAAATTTTGTGTAGTAAAGCCAAGAGTCTAAAGAAAGAAAATCTTATTAAGCCACTGGGTAGTAATGAGACCCATGAAGCCATTTTGGTGGCGAACACAAGTCAGGAAAATGGGGGTATCCATAACCTAGAAGAAATAAATCACAAGAAGAGTGAAATAGAAAAATGATAATTGAGAGAAAATAAAAAATGTGAAGAATTTGAAAGAGAAATGTGAAATTTATAGAAAACTAAGAGAAATTTGCGATACATAATTGCCTAGATCAAAGTCTTGGAAAATAGAAGTTGAGGTGGCAGTAGGACAATTTTCTCCAGAGTGAAATGTTAAATCTAATTGATTCTCATAGAATTGGTGACCATTGCTTCAAATTTTTCTAGTACAAAGATCAAAAATCGAGAAAATTGAATATTTTAAAATTAATGGTGGTCATTTCATTATATTTTTTTGAGCTATATTAATCATGAAGGTGTCCATGTGTGCAATGCAAGAAAGAAAATCAAGTTGATAAGGTGGTACACATCAGCATCTGAAAATTAAAAGGGAATAACACATGTGTGTTAAGGTGTGCAAATTAAATGTATAGTATTATGGTAGGAATTAAGTGTAATCATGACAACTTTGATGCATTAATGTAGTGCAGTGCCATCAAATTAGAATTGCTAGCCAAGTATTTTAGCGGTTTCCATAAAAATTAAAGTGGAAGGGTGGTAACTAGTAGTTCTAAATTTAGATTTTAAATTGGTGATTGGATTACTTGCTGCTAAATTTTAACTTATTCATATTTTTTGACTAATAGCAAATTACAGTTAGCTAGGATTTGGCATAAGGGTGGTAAAATTTAGCTAGAAAGTCACACCTATAGGGAATAATTAAACGAGTTTTTGGGAATTAGTGAAATGATGAAGGTATTTGCATTGAATGAAAAATCATAAGTTAACCTTTTCTACCACTCTAATTCCCAACCTAATGGTAGGTTTCATTGCTTGCAAGTTGAAGCAAATGGACTTACAATGAAGTATCAAAAAAAAAAGAGTATCAAAAGAGAAAATTTAAAACTTTAGGCTATCCAAATATCTCTACCGGGGCTATGAATGCCTGGTTGGTAGTAGAGCTATGTTTGGGGGAATTACAGAGATAAGCTTGTTGGGGCTATGGATGCTTGATTGAAAACAAGGCTCTATCTATGGTTGGCTTTGGAGGATTACCAAATTATGTAGTTCAACGTTAATGAACTAATTTTTTCACTGAGTTTCAGAAACTAGAATTAATCAAAGCACACACTGATACTTTCTAGATAAATTTTATTGTCTTTATGTCAGAATCCTTGTAAAGGTAAGGAGTTATTATTTGAAAATATGTATAAGTTATAGTTTATAGCTGGCGCTTTAATCTCGGGTTTCTTTTAAATTTGGCTTTATTGGTTGTAAATTGTTGTATGCTCTCACAACACACCCCAATACTATAAGACTTGGGGACCCAAGTGAAAACTAATGCTTATGGCATGTGTTGGCTAGTTGATGTGATCACCAAAAGTTAAATTCAAAGGAAATTTTTGGAGTACTTTGTGATTTGAGTGTACTGAGTACCAGGTACCGAAGAGCCAGAAATTTAAAAATGTTAATGCAAGGTTTTGGGTGAAGTGTTTCGGTCTGAGAGTAAAGGTCTAGGAAAATGTGGAGGTTCTGGGGGAATCTAGGGTCCAAGAAAATCATTTTGGGTAAAAATTGAACAGTCGGGTACCAATTATTGGGTAATAGTGTTCAGTTTAAAGTTAATTTTTTATGTTTTCTTGAGGATTCAAAGGTTCGATAACTTGAATAAAAGTAATAACTACATGATAATGTGATTTTAAAAGTGTGATATTTATGATGTGTTTAAAATGATGATTTATTTGTGATGGTTTTTTTTTATGAGAGTTTTATGAATGTTTTAAAATGGATTTAATATGTGGAATTTGTGCTTGCAGGAGGAACAAATTGTAATGTAGCATTTGGGTATGGATGGTTAGGAAAATTTGGATCGTGGATAGAATCATATCCAGATTGGGTGATATGTTTAGGTAGTCTTTGTGAAGGAGGAGCTTGAGTTGTTAGAATATCAAGAAATTTGGTATTATGAATCCAGCGAAGGAATGTGCCAACCTCCAGTGTGACCCATTCCCAGGAGTATTAAACCCAAGGTAGAACCAGAGTGTAGGAAAAAAATGATAAAGTAATCATTTTGAATATATGGGAAGTTCCTACATCCTATTTGGGTTTGAGTTATTATCCTAGTGATAATAAATATGATGTTGAAAGATACTAACATGTTGAGAAGGTTGACATATGTTGACTTCATCAACAATTCTCCTACCAATTATCATATTCTACATGCCTTGTTGTGATTCATCCCTTGGATTTCCTCCATGTAGTTTCCTAATCTCCGCTGTGTATTTTTCTTATAAAAGGCTGAGAGATGTTTCATTTTAAGTTAAGTTCAAAATTTTTGGATGCTAGAGAGTCAAAATTTCTTTAAGTTTTGTTCTCTTTCCTATTTTATGAATCATTCTAAATTAAAAACTTGTATGCACATAGAAGCTAATAAATATCAAATCCAATTTGAAAGTCATTTCATGGTATGAAATCTTATGTAGGTGGTTATTTTTTTAGATAGACAAGATTGTATGTTGCGTCGATTAAGGGTGCATAAAAAACCTACTCGGTGTCCAAATAAACCCCCCTTTTCTTTAAAATCTAGCATCATTCTATGTCTAGCTGTGAAGCAATCTAGTGAAGTATAGAGTGGTTTGCTTTTATTTGGTTAATTATTGGCATGCATGGATAATACCTGGGAGCAATTTTACTTTTCAGAATTTTGATGCTTTATTTTAGAATAGATGTTTAAATTTCAGAAAATGTTTCAAAAAATATATAAATGAATGAAAATATTATTGAAAATCCTTTGATTCCATAATATTACTGAATGCTTAAAGCTAAATTTACTTAAGTGAAAGAAAATTTATTTGAGATTTATTAAATTTTGTTGCAAATCTATTGATTTCAAGAAATTGTCTGATGATCGGACTGCGAATATCTTTTACTCATCCTTGTGATTCCTTTGAGAACTAGAAATTACCATTTACCCCTAATGACTAATAGCATTATCATAACAAACTTTGATTCAAACATATTATGGTCAAGACCTCACATAAATGAGCCTTGGGATTTGTTGAACATCCGATATACTGAGGGGAGGGGTGAATCAATATTCCATTAAACCGTATTAACATCCATTTAAAAATTATCTCAATTCTAACTGAATCAACAAGAATGAACATAAAAATAAATCAATGAAACCATACACATGAACACCAGTATTTTTATGTGGAAATCCTAATGAGGGAAAAACCATAGTGAGGGTTAACTCATAGTATATTATATCTAGATACAAAATATTACAAGGCTCACTGCCAAGAATCACTATCCTTAAAAGACTCACAACTTGAGTATGAAAGGTGGCTAACCGCTAAGATACAATGATAGTGGCTCACTGCCAGAAGATTGAACTGATAGGATACACCTTCAATGTGCAGGGTTCAATTCTGATGAAGCTCAAAATATGATGTACTTCCTCATGTAGTAGTCACTTAAAAAAACTACACTAATCACAACTGATAAAAAATTTAGGCTCAAATCTTTGCATTTCACATTCACTCCATGTATCCACTTCCACCTCTCATCCTCATCTCATTCCTCAAAACACCTTATATATATACAAGAATATCTTAATCATCAATTAGGTCATCCTAATTAGATGAACACAAAATAATCAAAACTTCCTTTATTAGAACCATATATTATTTAAGCATTTTATCCATGTAGTGCATTATACCAAGTTGGTTAACAACCATAAATCATAACTAGTCTTCATAAAGTATTACATATGTTGAGTTAGCCAAGACTAGAACACAATTCTCCAAACCAATAAATAATCCTCAAAGAAAACACCTTCCAGATCTGAGAACACATTAATTTCCCATCATACTATCAACATAGAGACTATCACCAAAACCATAACATAAGAATGTTCACCTTAATAGAATGCAAAAACTAGTAGAATTTGTAAAATAAATGACTAGGTGACTAAAAATTTTAGTCACAACAACTAAAAATGACTAAATTCTACTCATTGTTAGTAATTTATTTTAGTCACAATCCATTTGAATAAATCATTTAAGGAATCAAGAATATAGCCCACCAAAATAATCTAAAACTTTAATAAACATACTCTAATTTTTTTGTCGAAATCTTATTTCCAGGCGTAGCTCACCAAAATCGAGTTTTCATTTTAATAAACATATTATAGAACATTCGTCAAAACCTTATTTTTAGGCGTAGCCTACCAAGTTTCAGTAAAGAATGACAAAGAATGGTAAGGATATGTGTGTGATAGGAGGCATATGATTCATTGTTGCTTATCTCTTTCTTGCTCTACTCAACAAGGGTTACATTTTTTGCGCTACTATTTGTAATCCAAGTATTTAATTGACATATATTTGCATAACCTCATATTCCTTCAGATGCTTTTGTAGTATCAATGTATCCTATATAGGGTTTAGAATGATTTCTTTTAATTTAAAAAAATAAATCAGATGCTTTTGAAGTATCAATGTATCCTATATAGGGTTTAGGATTATTTCTTTTAATTTAAAAAGTTAAATCAGATGCTTTTGAAGTATCAATGTATCTTATATAGTGTTTAGAATGATTTATTTTAATTATAAAAATAAATCATATGCTTTTGAATTATTAATGTATCCTATATAGGGTTTAGAATGATTTCTTTTAATTTTAAAAAATAAATAAATGATGTATTTTCCTATGATTAGATAATGTGGAGATCTCCTAAATCATCCCAAGCACACTATCCTCTTTGGTGTTGTATTCATTACTAAAAGCTAGAACATATCCATATCAGCATAAAATAGCAGGTGCAATTCCTTTCAAACTCTGCTATGGTAATTAGTTTGTAAGGAAGTTTACACTCCATGAACATTCTTAATGCACTTCAGTATGTTGGTTATTATCTCGATCTCTTTTGTGATCAAAAGAACAGTGAATTTCATTGCATACCTCGTGACCATTTTGTAGTGCTATGATCCAGTGCTATTTTACTTCTTACTCACTATGTTCTCAATCACCATGTGAAAATGACTTAGAGGATAGATCTTTGTCACCATTTGATAGTAACTTCCATTGTTTTTGGACTATTTGACATTTTTCTTCCTTTCCCAGTCTTATAGGATAGAAGACAATTCATAGTTTGCAACTCTCTAACAATGATAAATAGATACAGTAAAGATATTTAAAATTTTAGAAGTGGATTTTTTTTGAATTACTAAAAGCCTATTTATCAGTTTTATAACTTAAAATTATTTAAGCTAGTTGAATAGATAAACTTCATATTATAAATATTTAAAGTACACTAGAATTAGGTACTTAAAATGATTATAGATAAGTTGAATGAAAATTAGTAAATTACTACTGATTTAGCTTTTCCTTTTGCATGTTTACAGGTTTATTTCTTCCAACATTTGTTAGGCCTATTTTGGATTCTATGGAAACAACAAAGACAGTTCCACATCCAGGTCTAAATGAGGTGATGACCCATCCTTCTATGATGAATTTTGTAGGATACACCCAAGAATAGATCTAAAAATATCATATTTTTAAACCTTCAGATCTTTGAGATCATTGCAGATTTGATTTGATTTTTGTACAACTAGACGAATCTAAAAGACTGTTGCTTGAAAATGATGTAAATGAAAATGTTATTTGTTCAAAATAATCTAAGGGTGTTGTTTTTCACTTGCATAATTTTTTTTTTCATTCTTAAGATAACCGTTAAAATTATCATTTTTTTAATCATAATATTTCATTGAATATTTGTAATTTTGTTAGATTGTATTGGATAGTTAATGGTTAAGTTTTTTTTCTCTTAAATAAATTCAGCATACTATACTTTCCATGTACTTCTTTTCATCACTTGTAAATCTAATTTTTTGTTACTTTTTGTGATCATAAAAAATAGAGATGATTTTAGTCTCTGTGAAATATTTTCATACATGTTTGAGATCTCTACAAGGTGATGAAAAAGGCCCTAGGGTTTGGTAGGGTTTTGAGTATCCTTATGGTTTTGATGGTAATGTTGTCACTAAGTTCTCTCCTTACCCAAATATAGTCACCTGAGAAACTTCCATGATGCTCTTGACTGTGAATTACTTTGTTCTCCCTACCTTCTCACTATAGGTCTAATTCTTCAACTCTACAAACTGCCCTTCCATCTCAATGTCTTTTCATGCTCTTGCATATATTCTCTTCTGAATTTATTCTTATGACTTTGAAAGCTATCACTAGGTTTATTATGAATGGTAGATTTTTGAGGGTATATGATTTTCTACTATGAGCTCTTAGATTGTCATACTTTTGATGAAAATTCTCCAAGGATGTTTTCTCACTGAATTAACTCTCCATCTATTCTCTATTATGCATTGAAAATTCAGGGTTTCTAGTTAACTATTTATTGGTGTAACCATTGCCATGTTTCTTGGGACTTTCATCCCTATATGATAGTTTCATAAGACTATTTTGTCAAGGTCGTAGATGGTTGTGACAAGTCTCATAATACCACCATACCGCAAGAGACAAGAAGACACAATGTGGTGTAGCGGTAACATCTTGCATTACTACAAAGGATGAGCAATAAATGTGTGGTATGGTGGTAGCTCAAATACTTCTCCCGCATCCCCGCAAGAGCCAAGAAGAAATGATGCAGTGTAGTGGTAAAATCTTGCATTACCATGAAGTTCGAGCAATAACAATACAGTGTAGTGGTTACATCCTGCATCATCGCAAGGATCATGTCAAAATGGTGTGGTATCACATTTAAACTATAAAAAGAAATATGAAATCTCTTTGATGCATTTTTTTCAAACATTTTGCATGCCTTGCGTATATTGCTTCCACATTTTCATGTATGTCTAGCAGGGCACTTTCAACTACAACATATGACAAAAAAAATCCTTGTTGTTATGCTTTGATGGATTTCCCTTTGTTATTACTAGATATCTGATGTAGTGCACATTATTATAGTGTAAGCCTATTTTTCATATTTTTTTATTTAACATCACCAATATTCTCCACAAGAACATTGTCCCTATTTAAAATGATGGAAATGGTTCACATCTCTTAGAACAATTTCTCTTGCAACAATCTTGGAGATGAATTTAGATGTAGTGTGAAAATCATAACATACTTGAAGGTTCTTAACAACTCTAATAGCTATACTAGGGGGCATGTTTAACAAACCAAATGCAATTGAAAAATTTTCACTATGGTGGTAGATAAATGACTCTTTTTTCTTCTATTCCACATCATTGAATAAAATTCTTGAATTTGGAAATACCTTGATGCCTTCATTTTCCAAGCCAATTTCTCTAATTTTATATAGATCTCCCATGTTTGTGGATGTGATCTATCTCCTACACAAAAATCATGCACCCTTTTATGCCCTTCAATCCAACTACATGCAAGTATCTTTTTAATTCCTTTATCTTTCATCAATATCCTTACTATTTGAACCCCATGACACCTACCCACTTCTTCACAGATGTTTTAGAGAAGAACACAAGTTGCAACACTTTTAGGATCCAACTAAAAAAGAAATGTTACTGGAATACTCAGCCTATATTCATATGTGATCCACAAGAACCAATGGTTTAATTGGAATCTCAATAATAATCTTTAGGGTATCCTCAAGATAGCCAGCATGGGCACAAAGGTCAACCATGCACACCTAATGATCAACTATATATGTAATGCAATAAGGGTTACTGATGTATGAAGTATGTGCAACCCTCATCCACTAAACCTGCATGACTGCATGCATCTATAACACAAGCAAAGCTACAATGTCGGTGTTCCAGAGTGCTTCATTAATTCAAAGATTTTTAGAGCTTCCTTGAAAAATCCATTTTGTGCACATTCTACAATCATATCATTTCATTGCATGAGATGACATCTCTTTGAGGTATTCTGTCAAATAATTCATTTTTTACTACATTTTGGTGTCAAATATTTGGTAATTATGGTTAGTTTCATTACATAAAAAAATTGAATTCTGAGAAATTATATATAGTAAATAGATTGATGGTTTTTTGGATAGTGAAATTAGCTCTCTTAGAAATTAACTAAAATATCTAGAAGGATTATTTTAATTAAAGAGGATTTTGTAGTTATTTTTGTAACAATGATTAATAATAATTTTACAGTGTAGCCAGCTTTCTATTTTCATTCAAGATACAAGTCATCAAAGTCAAACACATACCAATAAGATGGTACTCTACTTCAAACCCTCAACCTCAGTTTAGTCCGCTTACATGGGCATATTAAGGAAGTTGGTAAAAATAATATATATCATTTTTTGTTTGTGAAGGAGAATCTTGTGAGATTCAATATGGCATTGGATCAATATCTGATTTCTTAAGTAAAGATTATTTCATAGTTGGGAAACTTGTTGTGTAACATCAGGTTAGTAATTTTGGGATGTTAAGGCTTCCCAATTGGATATCAAATATATTTTCTCATCAACTTAATTTAGAATTTATGTATAAATGGATTCTTCCATGGTACAGGTCTTTACTCAAAAACAAATGAACCAGGGTTGACATTTTTGTTGTCTAATTAAGTATGATTGCATTCTTGGGCTTGGTTTCCAAAAAATTTTTTTTGATAATGTTGCTCCAATCTGGTTAGTGTTGATAGACTTCATTCTATAATCTGAGCATATGCTCACCTTTCTTAAACTTTGAATAAAGTTCTAAAATCAAGTGTTCAATATGCATCTTTCAGGCCTATGTTGAACACTTTGTTTAAGGCATTTGTTGACAAGGCTACAATTTTTAATTGATTTGTCTTTCTACTATGTTTGGACATTATTTTGTAAACTTGCCATACATAATGCACTTTAATTCTTTCTGAATTGAGACTAATATTAATTTTGTTGGTTTTATTGAGGAAAAGCTTCATTCATGGTAGAAAAGGCAACACCCTGTTGCTCATATCAGATGGCACATTGCATATAAAGGAGGAAATATTCTAGTTGGGTTATTGTTGACCACGTTGAAGGAGAGAGATTCATATATGGGACACAATCAACACTCTCCTTGGATTCTACATGTTACAGCTTGCTCCAGGAAGATTTCCCATATTGTAGAAGTTTTAAGAGATGAAAGGGGCATGTTCTCACATTGAAGGGCTTCAAGCATGTGTTTCCATCGTCACATAAGTCTTTTAGAGAAATTTCTTTCTTGTATTCATTTCTCTGTAATATTGTAACTCAAATGTTTAGTCTTGTGACTGAAAATAACAATTGTAATACTCTACTTGTAAGCTGTAACTAGAGCACCTTTTTTTTATTAATAAAGTTCACTAATTTTTCCTTCTCAATGGTTGTCTTATTGTGTATTTCTATGTTTTATGCTTAAATCCTCAAATATCAGTTAATTAAAATAACTAAATATACTACTAATTGACATCAACTAATAATTAAATTGACTAAATCTACTACCAATTGACAAAAATCAGTGAACAATGAATAAATATGACTACATATATGACTAGTGAAATCAATAATAAAAATGACTAAATATACTACAAAATTACAACAATCAATGACCAAATCAACAACTAAATAAGTGACCAGTTAAATATATCATTGAATAAAAAATGACTAAATAAGTGACCAGATTACAACAATCAATGACTAAATCAATGACTAAATATATTAGTGGAAAAATAGTGACTAAATAAGTGAACATATCACAAAAATGAATGACTAAATAAATGAATAAATATACTACCAAATCAATCAATCAAAACAACCAATAAATGAATAAAAATGGTTCAGTCATCAATCTAGTCACATTATATATGATTGGCAATAAACTACTAGTGGTCACATGACCAACTGTAGTCATTTATAAGCTGATTTTAGTAGTTTTTTCAGTAGTTTATTGTTGTTTTTGTACTAGTGGGAGTCTCCCACCTAGTATGCCATGTAGAGAACAACAGTAAAATACAAAGTTAAAAATTTTCAGAGATAAATTTCTACTCACAATAAAAGATGTATCAAGATCCAAGATATAGTTGTCTGAATGAGTCAAGAAAATATGTTTAAGAGAATAGAGTCATATTAGATCTTGTAGTAAATTTTGGACTTAAATACCAATACACTGATCCATCACAAAAGGGTATTACCAATAGAGAAAATCATCTGGTAAACCAAGTAAGCTTCACATATAGTTATTACCATGTTGACAGCAATGACAACATAGGAACAACCAACAAAAACCATCCATACTTCATGCTCATGTTGCAAGGCTCCAAATAATCTCTTCCTTTGACATTGATGGTAACATGCATGACAAAAAAAATTCCAACAACTGAATACTCTGAATACTCACCGTATCAAAATTGTTCTTCACCAAAATGTTTTTCCTCTATCTCTCTATCTCTCCATCTCTTTATCTCTTTATCTCTCCCCCTTTGACATCAATGAAAAAGGAAGGAGTCTTGTATATATATATATGCATCAAAATGTAACCAAAAAGATATGAACACAAAATTGAATTAACCTAAAGAAGAACTTCTGAGACTCTCCAAGATAGCCTTCCATGACACTTTACCTTCTTCCCAAGAACCTTTGCACTTACAAGAGTCATATAAAATAACTCAATCTTAGTTAAGGACTCTATACCATCTCCTAAAGTATTGAGACAAAGATTAATTTTTGATAATTCGCCAATATAGCCAAGAGCACTGGAAACAAAAGTATTTTTGAGTTTAATCATGTCTCTAAGTGGCACAAAATTCTTGATAACATCTGTCCGTTGATCCTATAGAGAAAATAATTTATCTTGAAGTTGCACAATATAGGACCACCTTTGATTATCTATATCTTCTACTAACCTATATGTATCTTCCTAAGTGCTCATCTGGGACTTAATCATCCTTATTTCATTTCTTATATCTAGTGTACTACCAGACCAATCTAGGTAAAAAAAAAGTAGTTCTTGTGCCTCCTCTTCACAAACTTGTACACTCTTCAATTCCTTTATCACTCAACTATGTGCATTTTCAAAATTTTCTTTGATATCTTCTAAATTTCCTTCATTGGACCTAATTCCAATAGGAACTTCAAGTCCGAAGATGTATAACTTCAAAGAATCAATCATTCCATGAAGATTAACCACAACAAAAATAGATGAATCAAAATTAGCACTGGGAATAACCTTCTGCAATTCTTCCAAAGCTCTCTAAATATTTATCCTTTCATGCTCATGTTCAAGCTCACTTCCTTCTGCAAATTCTTTCTTAACAACACTCTTCCTTTTATTCCCTATTCCATTCACACTACTAGAGGTACCTTCTACAATGAGATTATTAGGGATTTCCAAAAGAGTATTAGCATAATTATCAACTTCAACCTCTGACACTTAATAATCCAATTCAAATATCCAAACTAACCTTGATTCAACTGCTTCCATGTGACAAAAATATATAGACATAAGAAAATTTATGCTTCTAGAGTACCTTTCAAAAATAGTTAATGGAATCCTAAACCTTCTATTCATCCTCATCTAAAATGTTCCAAAGAATGCAACAAGGGTAGTCTCTTGTGCATCTAAACTACCAAGATTTATCATGAAATTCCTAATTTGATGGGAAATATGCACTAAATCTGACCATTTTGTTCTTCCTATTACTAGTAACTCTTTCAAAAAGTAAAAGAGAAAATAGAAAACTAGATTACCATTCTATAATGTATTCTTCTTACTCTTCTTGATTTCCTTTAAATTTTTCAAAAGATGTATACGAAGTAATTCACACAAATAATAATCCATACCCAATTTAACCATATCAACAGTAGTATGTACTGCAATAGTAGAAACTATAAGGTCATTACTAGGGATACAAACTTTATGATCGATGAACATAGAAACATACCTTATTACCATATCAACAATTGATCTCAAATCAATCTCTTTCCCTTCAAAATTTGCACCGGTAACCTCACTTATTTCTTTCTCATCCATAGCCTTCAGTTGGGGAACTGGTCCAGAGGAACACAAACCATTTACATCTCTAATGGATTCTTTGATAATCAAATGTGCCTCATCAATCCACAAAGATTCATCATGAGTTCTACTCAACACTATTTGAATATAATTCTTCTCAAACTCAAACAAGGGAACTTTCCTCCAAACATCCAACTTCTTCTCAACTAACACTTTGGAAGCATCATTTATCTCTTTCAATTCACCCTCCTAAATTATTCTCAACTAAAATGATGAATCTCTTCTACCTTACTATAAACACATGCATATATATCTTTTGTTGGAAACACTCTCGGAGGGATGTAGGAGAATGCACCAATAGAATCTTCTAACACATTCCTCAAATATTTCTTCAAACTGACTTGCATTTTATCTGCACTACTCACAACCTTTGAATTATCCATAGCAATAAAAATGAAAGATTGTGCAAATAGTAATACCTCTGTAAATGCCAAATAGAAATATATAGATATCTTTCTTTTGGAGCTCACTTCGAATCCACTTGATTTCTTCTTCAAAATATGACACTCTAAAATGCCTTTCAAACTTCCTTTGCATGCTTCTCTGAAAATACATAAGCCTTTAGTATTATCTGAATTTATTCCTTTCATTTTGAACGATTTTGCAATAAATTCTTTAACTTGCAGGTAGATTACCTTGAAAATTATGCATGCATCCATTCTTTCAAATTCTGCAAACTTCATCCTTCACACATGCGACTAAGAAAAATACCTTAATCTTGTTACCACATTAAATATACTTTTGTTATGATATGACACAATTACCGATGAGGGGGTTTATTAGATTTTCTAATAATTTCTCTCCCTTATCCAATGCTTTTACTTTGAAATTGTTGACAGTATCTGCATTAGAGGTCTTTACAGATAAGACTGATAATTTTGATTCCTTTTTCCAAATCCTTTTCATTTCCTTTCTTGCTTCTTCCTAATCAATGATTTGATCATTCTTCTTTGCCAGATAATTATTTTTCTTTCTTCTATAGTTATTACCAAGGTGTTCTGAATTTCTATGCTTACAGCAAATAGCATTCTTCTTTTTGTTTTCCTTTTCATTCAACTGGCCAACTTTATATCCATTCTTCTTTCTCTCAAAACATTTTCTAGGGAATGGTAAAGAATCATTCATTTTAATTTTGAAATCCTTTGCCTTATGACCAAATTTCTTGTAGGAATAACAAACACCATTGAAAGATAAATACCTTTTAGCATCATGTCGCTTGACAAGAATTTTTTCAGGATTCCTTCTTAGAACTTTGATTTTTCCATTTTTGTACCGAGTCTTCTTGCCAGTGGATTGCTTCACTTTAGAACTCTGACCTTCCTCGAACCCTAAACCATTCTTATCCATTTTTGGTCTTTGAGAAGTAATCAATCTTTCAAGAATCACCGAGCTTGTCTTAAATTTGTCTTCAAACCTTCTTGCCTTTTCTTGATTAGACCTCAAGATTTATGCATACATCCATCTTTCTTTGAGTTTCAATTTCCTAATCTTCTTTAGTTCTTTTCTTCTCATATAATTGTTGTAGCAGGCTAGAGATAATTTCTTCTCCCTCAACCAATATATCACATGCTTCAATACTTTTACTTTGCATTTTTCAATGTACTCATTCATTCTTATCAACTTATCCTTTAGATCTTCCATTTCTTCTAAATATTTGTTAGAGACTACTTTCAGAGGAAAAAAATTCTTATGCTCAAATTTCAGGATCTTCCTCAAGCTATTAGGATTCTTCCAAGGAACCAAGCTCTTATACAAATTATTGAACATTTGGAATACTAAGAGGGGGGTGAATCCGTATTCCATAAAACCATATTAACATCGATTTAAAAATTATCTCAATTCTAACTGAACCAACAAGAAGGAACATATAAAAAAATCAATGCAACCATACATATGAACACCAAGATTTTTACATGGAAAACCCAAAGAGGGAAAAACCATGGTGAGGTTTAACTCACAATATATTATATTTGGATACAAAATATTATGGGGCTCACTACCAAGACTCACTGTCCTTAAAAGGATCATAACCTAAGTACAAAAGATGGCTAACCACCAAGATACAATGATAGTGGCTCATTGCCTGAAGATTGAAATAATAGGATACACCTTCAATGTGTAGGGTTTTGTTTTGATGAATCTTAGAATATGATGTACTACCTCATGCAACAACCACTCAACAAAACTACATTGATCACAACTGATAAATCATTTAGGCTTAGATCTTCACATTTCACATTCACTCCACGTATCCACTTCCACCTCTCATCCTCATCTCATTCATCAAAACACCTTATATATACAAGAATTTCTTAATCATCAATTAGGTCAGCCTAATTAGATGAACACAAAATAATAAAAACTTCCTTTGTTAGTACCATATATGATTTAAGCATTTTATCCATGTAGTGCATTATACCAAGTCGGCTAACAACCATAAATCATAATTAGTCTTCATAAAGTATTGCATACATTGAGTTGGCCAAGAATATAACACAATTATCCAAACCAACAAATAATCCTCAAAGAAAACACCTTTCGGATCTAAGAACACATTAATTTTCCATTATACTACCAACATAGAGACTATCACCAAAACCGCAACATAAGAATGTTCACCTTAATAGAATGCAGAGTCTCCCACATAGTATGCTACATAGAGAACAATAAAATAAAAATTTAAACTCTTTCGAAGATAACTTTCTACTCACAACAAAGGATGTCTCAAGATTCAGGATATAACTATCTGAATGAGTCAAGAAAACATGGTTAAGAGAATAGAGTCATATTAGATCTTGCAGTTGTAAGAGAGGAGGACCAACCACTGCAAGGCCCTAGGTCACGAAAGGCCAAGAGTGGTAGGCTTCCCTAACTTACCTTAGTTTAATGGATAGTTAGGATAGGTAGGATGAGAATGATGAGAACCATGAGATCCTTCGATCACTCTGCAAGCCTGAGAGTTGAAAGGAGACTAGGTGAGTTGATCTTTAGAGTCAACTCTATATCTTAGATAGCTCTCTATCAAAGGATGAAAGTGTGATTCTAGGATGACAATGTGACACACTAGAATCTCACAGGTGCATTAGCGTCCATATGGCCAAAAAACCAAAGAGACCAGACTTAATCTCTAAAAAGTGGACTAACAACCTAGTTACGAGTTTTGAGAAGTGCAGAATAAGATTAAGAAGTAGGAAATGTAAAGACATACGTGATAAAGGAAATATATTATCGCAAGGGTGATGAAGATGATATCACACAAAAATATTTTCACCAAATTGCTCCAAGATCTCTCCACCTGCACACATAAAATGGGGAAAATGTTGGGGCTTTTTGGGGGCCTGCCTTAGTCAGAGCCCCATTTTGGTGTTTCCACCTCCACAAACAACCAAGTTTTCCATGATATAGAAATAAAGTGATAAAGAAGATAATACAATCTAATTACACAAAAGAAACTACAAAATAGGACGTGCTTACTCAACCAAAATAGTAGAGAAGATGTGAGGAGCTTACCACCTCTATCCAAGGTGCTCAAGGCTAGTGGAGGAGAGAGATGAGAAGAACTCAAGTCTTTGCTAGAATGGAGGTTTCCTACAATTTCTCTATTGGAGTGATGGAGTGATAGATTGTTTCAATGAAGTGTGAGAAATGGTGCTACAAAGCTTGGAGTGAATAATCAAGTGTGAAGAAGTTGTGTCAACTTGTGAAGAAGATCTGTCAACTTGTGAAGAAGATCTATCAACCTGTGAAAAATATTAAAATGAAAGAATGGAATGATAATATGAAAAAGGAAGATGAAAAATGGCTATATTTGGGTTGACTAGTTGAAGAAGGGTGTTACAATTCGACTCCCAATAGGAAGTGTAATGTCTCTACACAATCCAACCATAGGAATCTGCCAGGGACGTAAGTGTGCAGTGCAGATGTCTGCGAGATGCATGGGTATCCCTAATAGAAACGCATCTACCAACACTCAAAATGGATGCCAATGTGATGTGCACAATGAGATTATGTGGAATTAAGCCTCTACCTTTGGTTTTCTAAAGTGTAAAGGGGTGAAAGGGAAATTTGCATTAGGGGTGCAAATTCGCTCCTATACATTTTTCCCCCACCTTAGCGAGCATGAGTACTAATGAGTGCTTTGATAAAGTAGATTGGAAGAGTAGTAAGGTTAGAAATTTATACCTGAACTGATGAGGAAGAAGATCACATTTTGGCGAACTCAAGAGTGCAGGATAAGACTTCATAGTTCCACGAAACTATGAGGCTAAATAATGAAAGCGCCTTGTAGGCCTGTGAACCTACAAGGGAGGTATCCTTCAAGAACTCTCACGTGAAGGAAACTACAAGGAAATGTATCACTCAATAAATCTCACATGAGGGAGATCGAGAAGAGGGGAATCCGTAGAGTCAAGAAAGGTGACATGCTTACCCACAGATAAAACATGTCAAGAGGTAGCCGTGCAGGCCAGTCAATGAATAGTCACACAAACCATCACTAAGTTGTAAGACTTTCAAAGGGTCCCTCAAGAACCCTTAAAATGGAAGAGGGGTCCACTAAAGGGACATGTTGTTTGAAAGGTAGAGTCTAGTCAGGCTACCCCCAAGCAGGATGTGAAGATGTGAAAAATTTTTAGTCGAGCTACCCTCGGGCTAGACGTAAAAATGTAAAGGAGGTCTAGTTGGGCTACCCTCAAGCTAGAAATCAAGATATAAGGGCTTTCAAAGGGGTCCTTTGAGAACCCAATGTGAAAAGAAAGGGTCCACTCAAGGGATACACTATTCAAAAGTCAATGTCTTATTTTTCAAATCAATTCATCACCAGGGAATCCTTCTAAAATATGTTCACTTCATCAGGGATTCGGAAGGAAGGATATGACCCCCACATGAGGGGACGATCAAAGTTGTTCCCACTTCAGAGGAAGGATTCTCAATTCCTTTCTTTATGAACCCATGATGGAGGAAATATGTTTCGTTAGGTTTTCAAGTCAAGAATGTAATTATCATAAAGAAGTGTGTGAAGGGTCTTAAGAAAATATTCGTTTTGAAAACAAATGCATTTTCAAAAGACTAAGTAATGTAGAAATGGAATTGTCACACATGAAAGGGACAACTCAAGAAAAGAAGAGAGAAATATAAAGAGCAAGCAAAAGAAAAGGGAACACAAAAATAGGGCATAGGGGGATCTGGTTTGACGAGGTCAGATCTACCTTTATTTATAAATATTAGGTAACCATAGTGTGAGGTGAAATATCATCAACCCCCAACCAGATCAGGAAGAATGCATGGAAGACAAAGTAAAATAAAAATATGGGTCAACATTGAAGGAGGCCTAAATGCTCCCAAAGCTTCGGAACAAATATGACTGAAGTATTAACCATATCCATGGGATTTGGGAAAGGTGATACATCCAAAATATATTGTTGTTGGTGTTTTTATGCACTTCACAACACAAGTAATACGTAGGTGCACTACCTCTCTTGAAAGACAATCTTCCACAATCAGATTGCAGAATACTATTCCAAGGTCTCTCGGATGTCAAGTCTTGACAATTCTTGGAATATATCAATTGTTTGATGTGATTTGTTGGGATCAGAAGGCGGTCTTACATGAGTTAAAGCTATAGGAGAATTGGGTCAATGAATGGAGTTCTTTCAAATAGGAAATTACTACACTTTCCTGCAGGCTCAGACAATAGTCTTAGACTCCATTGCTTCATCAGATTTGGCTTTACAATGTGCAATGAACCTTAGCACAGGTTGTTTCTAAGAAAGGAAAAAAGAGCCAAGGAAGAAGGATGGTCCTGGACCTGCAACTACTGATCAAAAGTGATCATGGAGGTTCCTGCTGTGGAAAGTTTCCTTAAATAGGATTTCACTTAATCTGAATTCTCATAATGTCATGAAATCTATGCTATCTTCTAAGGACTACAGATATTCATCATTCATTTGCCATGTAAATGTGAACAAAGACAAAATTTAAAGAGCAACTATGAAATTACAATCCAGTCTAACTTTGCATAGTGGCATACTAGCAGCAATTGACCAAAAGTATTGACAAGGAAAGCATACACATAGCAAAAAGCTTCATAACCAAAGAAAACAAACTAAATCCACTAAAGCTAACTAAAGGAAGCTTAGAACAGAAAAATAACTTGAAGTAAAGTTTTAACTAATGGGAGAAGAATCATGCAACATAAGAAGAAATCTAGAAATGCACCAAGTCAATTTATTTCTATTAAAAAATTTGCAGCATGCCTTTACAACAACTCAACTCTCTTAAAATGAGAGGAGGAGAGCCCTATTTATAGTTTTCAAAAAGAAAAATGAGTGGCCAAGATTCGATTCTATTGTGTGGCCAAGATTCACTTTACACTAGGGTTTCACCTACCCCCAAATATTTAACATTTTTAAAACACCTTTTGTCTTTTCCCTATTTTGTCATTTAGTGATAGCACTGTAACAATTTTATCTTTTATTGTTTGCCTTATGCTATAGCTACTCTTTTAGGAACTCTTCATCGATGATAGGGTTTCCCTTGCACTTCTTCAAAGATGCATACTCCACAAAGCTCAAGATAATTGGTTGAAGCTTGTCCACCTCCATAATGTCTGATCATAGCACTTGGTAGCTCCATTCCGAGCAGTTGTTAAAAAGCTTCTTCCAGTCATCATCATATTTGGAAGCATTACTTTTGAAAAGATCAGACTAGGCAAAGGCTCGAGTAGAAAAACTCATGAAATCTGTGGTGACTTCAGCCGACATCCCATCTTCCATGTTCTTTAAGAAACGTGGCTTTATGCTTTCTGGATTAATTTCAACAGCGGGCAGTTCATACCCCGTCATTAGCTTGAGGTACTGAGCACAATCCTCTCTGGCCTCCCTGGCCCATTCGATATCCGAAATTACTCATTCCAGAATCTGCTCCAACTTTCCCCTCCAATGATCAAAATCTCATTTCCATACATCCACTAACCAGTGGTCATCATCTTTGAGGGAAAGGTCCTTCTCCCAAACCTCACTTGGCAACATGGGTATGGCCTCAATTTTTGGGTAGGCTGCTCTGTACTTCCTTGGGAACTCCTTGTAGACTTTCCTTGTACCCTCAAGAGTTCTCTGCACTTCCAAGAACTTATTTGTGGTTCGAACAACCAAGTTGATGCTTGTGTTTCCCATGTCTAAGACTTGCCGAAACCAATTTTTCGTAGTCTTATCCAAGTTCCTTCTCTTTTCCAATTTATTGATCTGCTCTTGAGACAACAACTAAGGCA
>CM021100.1:751149613-751203273 GCA_007115665.2 Sequoiadendron giganteum
GTTAGATTGGCCACCTGTGCTTTGAGTTCTTCCTTTGAAACCTTATCCTACTGGATAAGGTGCACCACTGTGGCAACCAATTCTTGGAGGTGGTTGACCTTCTACTCTCTCATGGCCACCCCCAAGTCGATAGTGGAGATGTTATAAGTCACTCCTTGTACTCCAACTACCGGTGTTGCTATTTGTACTGCCCTGGATTCAGAGGCATCCATGGTTACTTTTGATCTGCTCTTTGGCCTATTTTCTTTCTTGGTGTTTATTTGTGCTCTGGCCAGTATGGCTTCTAGCCTTGCCTTAGGATCTTTCAGGGTAGGATTCTTTTGTCTAAGTTGCTTCCCTAGTGAATTGGGTATTTTGGGTTCTCCTCTAGGTGATTCACCCTCGTCCTTGCTAGCCTCCATCCCAAGTTCAATGGTTCTGATGACAAGGGCCTCCTTATCAAATCTTGCATCCTCCTCCTCATCGAAGTTTTGTTTGAGGGTTATACGCTTAGCAAGGGACTTGGGTGGTTGCTCGTCAGAGGGATCTTCCCTTTCAGCATCTTTCTCCTCTTCATCTTGATCACATTCATGTTCCCCAGACCTATCCTCTTGCTCATTCACATGGCAGGATGTCTCTTCATGCTCTGGAGTTTGACCTTGTCTTTCAGCTAGAGACCCACTAGCCTCAGTCTCTGGAGCAACAACTTCTTCTTCAACCATAAGCCAATCTTTAGCTTCTTTATCCTCAATTTCCTTAACTTGCTTGCTCGATTCGATGTCGAGCACTGGATCTTGTAATTCCCGAATTAATTCAGTGTCCATCTCCTTGCTACTTTTGCTAGAGGATTCATATGCCACCTCATCAATCTCTTAGCGCTCAAACATGGGATGCTCATGATATTCAAATTCTTCATCCTCAGGCCCCTTTGTAGCCTCTAGCTGTTGTCGCTCAAGCTCGTTAGATATATGCATTGTCGCCTCCATTCTTGGTGGTTCGGTTGGAGGGAGAGCTAGAGCATTGGCCATAGCCTGGGCTATTGCGCCTTGTACTTCTGGATTTGTAAGCATCCCTGAAAGTTCAGAGGGCATGTTCTACATGTATTTTATGAAGGACTTTGGGAGATTGAGGACATGCATTGTAGTAGTAGAAATAGACGAAAGGGAAGGAGACATAGAAGATGAAGAGATCGATGAGGTCGTGGCAGAGGATGAATCCACCGATATGACCTACATGATTGGAGAAGTGGAGGCAAGGTGGACAGAGATGTCTACGGTAGGTGGGGAGGAAGCAGAAACTACAAGTGAAGTAGGTGGGATAGTGGTAGTAACAGCAATAATTGTAGCAGATGGAGACCTTGGTGGGTCAGACTCTTCCTCTCTGCCTTCAAGGAGTGGATCTTCAGGTATGACTGACATCTCAAAAACCCCAACTATTTTCTTTTGCTTCTTCAAAGGCTCACCCTCCGAAGCCTTTCGAGTGTAAACCTTTGGGTTAGGCCTTTCCTTACTAGCTTCCTTTCTCTTTTTTGTTTTCACAGATGGTGGGGATTTTGAAGTTTTTCTAGTTGTAGTAGTAGTCATCCCACCATCAGAGCCACTTGGCTAACTTTTGAGTGCCTTGAATGTTAAGGCGACTGCTTGTTGTTCCAGTCATGCCACTTGCTAGCTGATCCATGCCTTCATCCGAATCTCCATAGGCTTGGTGAGTTCAGCGAGGTCATCAACCTCATGCTCGTCCCAATCAACCATAGGTAGTGGCAAGTTGGCGATGACACTATATTGTGGGTTGATCAGTGTGCCTTCATCTTCTTCAAGTTGGTTTGGAACCAAGCACAAGTTCACTCTCCACATATAGAAGGAAATCATGCACATGTAGTGCCACAACTGCACCTCAAGATCATCCTTACAGTTGGCAGATAAATCCTCAACATTGTGAAGGTGGGCATACTCGGGTCCCAATGCTTTTCTAATATGACCGTAAGGGTCCATTTGTGGTCGAGCTGTATAGTGCCGAAAGTGGTACTCAGCCAAATATTTTTCTAAATTCCCTACACATTGGGAGGTATGGATCTTATTCATCCCCTAGCCAAGGCTGATAGGGTAAGGTGCCACTGCCAGATGTTTGTTGCTTAGAATATTATGAATGTGGCGCAACTGCTAGGTCAACTCTAATAGTATGATCCAGTATTTGGGGTACCGGGGTAGCTTGTTCATCCTTTCCATGAACCCTTGGGTGTGAATGTATGTGAACTTGGGGAATTGTATGTATAAGAAGGTGTAATGCCTGAGGAGGGCCCTGGCACTATGGGATACTCTTCTATGAAAATCCCCTCCAAGTAGCCAGATGATGTAGACAATGAAGGCATCATTCACCCTGCAGTAATCCCTCTTGAAGTTTATGTATTGCAATTGAGGGTATCTATCATAAGGCTTGATCTCTCTCCCTGGTGCTGCATTGGGCATCGTGTTGAGTCCATGATAATGCCGCTGGTCAGCAAGCAAATAAACCAGGTAGGACATCATATAGAACTAAAAGGTCTTCTTCACAATGATAAATTGCTCATGAAAGCAATTGCTGATTATTTCTCCCCAATCAAAAGTAGCATCATCATGGAGAGTCTTCTCCACAAAGTAAAACATCCATTTCTGGAAGAAGGCCCATTACTCTGCTTAGAAAGGTGACAAGGTCATGGTAATCCTTGAAGAAATCATTGGGGAAGAGCTCCTGCGGGACTTTGCCAACATTGGCTCGCTTATCTTTCAACCAGTATTGATTAATCAATTTCTTACATCTTATAGGATCTTGATACCATAATGCCTTGTATTCATCCATAGTTGGGGTCTCCATAATTTCAAAGATGGGACATGTCCACAAGGATGTTTCCATCTCTATCCACTATGGTTTTGGTCTGAGGTTGATACGCTTCCTGACATTCCTATACCAGCTCAGGGGCCACCAAAGATGGCAGGAAGCCTGCAGCCTTAGTGAGTCCACTGCTTCTAATTAATCTTGTGTTTTCTATTTTTGGATCCACCCTGACCCTCCGTGTAAATTCATCAATATCGACATGCCCGGTATTGGTATTTGTGATGTCTCTCCAAAGAGTAGTGATTCTAGAGTGCAATGGCACCCCTTGGACCTTGAACTTCATTTGATCCTTGTATTCCTTGCCTCGAGGTGCTTTGGCTATTCCCTTTCCCTTTTGCTTGGTGGCACAAGAGGTTTCTATACCAGATTCCATAAATCCTGAACAAAGAGATGTAAATCAGTAACATTAAACATGGAAAAATGGCATCGGACATCTCCCTGCACATCAAGGTTAGTTTCACAATTGTCATTCACATTTGGTAAATGACTAACATATGCTAAAACATCACAAGGAAGGAAAATAGGCAATCCAGGTTCTTCAGGCTGGAATTCCCTTGGCAGAATGTCGCTCGAAAGGGAAAATGAGGCAAGACACTCCCAGTGATTTTTTCGGTCTTCGATTTGATAATTGAAGGGCTGACATGAAATAGGACCAAATTTTAGGAAGTGGGTCAAAGTTCATTTTGGATTTGGAGGTCATCTGAGCCCTTATTGAAGTGTTCGGGCTTCAGCTATAGGGAGGCCATTTGAAACGGTACAGGGAAGATGAAACTCCAAGTGTCGGGTTCCAGAGTTTCAATTGCCAACACTAGGAAGTAGTTACGGGACAACCATGCAAAATGGAGAAATGTAGGCTGCAATCCAGGGGGAAGTTTAGAGGAAATTCCCTAGAGACAAATTCAGGAGTTGGAAAGCCTAGCGGCGATCCAAGGGTCGGGACCCAGAGATCGGAAACAGAGTCATGTTTGGTCGTTTGAAATAGCGGCAGTGGAATGGAATCCTGGAGATGGAATTCTGGTGTCCAGAGTCTAAAAGGAGTTTGGACGTTAGTTCTCCGCTTAGATTTTGCGCTCGACGAGAGGGGAACCAGGGTTCGGGAGTCAGAAAGATGTCTCGAGATGGCCGTTCGAAACGATGAAAGTGACACAGAATTTCGGGGATGAAATTTTGGAGGTCGGGGTCTGAGAATACTTTGGACACTCTATCTTTCTAATAAGTTTTGAGATGAAGATTCAAGAGTCAGGGTTCAAGGTCCAGAAAGATGGTCGGAGTCCGTCGTTGACAATGGCGAAATAGACACGAAAATTTGAGGACAAAAATTTGAAAGCTAGAGTCTGAGGTGAGTTTGGACCATTTGATTTTCCTCTGCAAGTTTTGAGATGGACACCATGCACCTAGGGTTCGAGGTCTGGAAGGATGCTCAAGGAAGGCTGTTCGAAATGGCGAAGTCACATTAGAAACCCAAGAGGGGAACTCCAAAGGCTGGGACCCGGGGCGAGTTTGGTCACTGTCACTTTTAAAGTTCAAATTTGTTTTTTGTGCAGACGGTCGCAAAGAGGTCCAGGCCTGAAAGGCATCGGCGACTGTTCCAAAGAACATCGATGGCGAGGTTAAGTTTTGAAGGTGGATTTTGATGGTTTCATGTGGTGTTCATTGATTTTAATTGTTGGGTTTTGAGCTAGGGGTACTACACTACCAATTTTTTGAATTCATTTCACCCTTGCTTGATTTTTTACATTTAAATTCTTGAAAAACGAAAAGTAGGGGCAGTGGAAAAACTACCTTCAATTCCAAGGGAAGATCGATGCTAGATTTTGTGAGAAACAGGGAAGCAAGATTTTAGGCACAGAGGCAGAAAATGCTAGGTGTCGCTGGGCTTTCAAAATTTTACTTTCATATAAAAATGACAGGTGAAAACACATTTATATAGGCCCAAAATGCAATTAATGTTGCAATGAAATGCACTGTATGGCAACAGACGGAGTTGGTGAATTCAAATTTCCCAAACGGTGACGGGGAATCTAGAGTCCAGTGGCAGGGAAGACGTCGTGCCATGGCCACTTTAGAATCTGTGAAGAGTTAAGTCGAACGACAGACAAGAACCCAGGGTCTGAGGTACGGAAGGATGTTGACCTGCAGCTAGTTAAAACAGCGACATTCAAATGGAAATCCGGACACGAAAATTTGAAGGCTGGGACCCAGAGTTCGGAGGGACATTGGATGCTGACCATCCGCAACGACAATGCTAGAATGGAAACCTGAGAGGGGAAACCTGAGGGTCTGGACTTGAGGGGGGCCATGGACGTCAGAGAGGCTGATAGATAAGGGAAACCCAGAAAGGCTTAGGACAACATTTTCAAAGGGGCCAAGTTTGGTCAAGCTTAAAATGTGACTTTTGAGAATAGGTTGACCCTTTAGGGTGAAAAAATGGGCACGCAAAACAAGGAAAAGCAAAAAGGACCTAGCAAGAAAAAGAGGGAAGAGAGGGTCCCCATTTCGAATGGGGCGTGTGTGCAACAAGCACAAAAAATGGCGACTCCACTGGGAGAACGCTCCTAACGTTCTAGAGATAAATATTCATTCTAAACCCATGATCTCTGGTTTCACAGACCAAAGCTAATTTTGAAAGCTGAATTGAGAAGAGGTTAGGGAAGGCAAGGTTGAATCATACTACGATATCATCATGGAGATGTGTGTGTTGTGAGTTCATTTACTTTCCTTGGAGATAGCATGAGCAACCACTGATCGGGAGAGATAAGCTATGTAGTTCACCTAACCCCAAAAGTAACCTAGACATTGCTCTGTTGCCAGTCAAGCATCGATAGCCCTGATGGAGTTTTCGTTGTGACCCCACAAACATAGCTCTACTACCAGCCAAGCATCCATAGCCCCGGTAGAGATATTCACACACCCATACAGTTGTTATTTTCACTTTATTCATTCCTTTTATTTGATATTTGTTTGTAGTATTTTCTCCTTTTCTTCATGTTCAACTGTGTGAGTAGTGAAGCTCACTATGGGCTTGGGAATCACAGTGGTCACTAGAGTAGACTTTAGATTTTTCACTTATCCCTTCTTCCTAGTGATCACCATACCATTCTTTGGAAATTTTAAAATATGTTTCTGTGTGTTCCTTGATAAATGCAGGGAATCCAAGTGGATAGCCATCCTAGGTTAGTTTAGAGTTCTAAAGTTGAAAACCAATGCTTAGGGGCTTTTAGAGGTTAGCAGTAGGGAATGAAGGTTTATCTAGAGAACAACACAAGAGCGGGTAGTAGGGAAAACCATTTATCAAGCCAAGCACGGCCACCATAGGAGAACGGGAAGACTCTTCCAAGGTCAAGAAAAAATAGCCAAGACAACGAGAAAAACTGAAGGACGAAGCAGGAAACATATCCTAACCTGTGTACACATATTTACAAGTACAACTCTGAAAGAGCTGAAGCCTAGAAGTAATGCTTAAGGTGCTACCCGTTGACAAGCAATGAGAGATCTTCACCAATCAAAGTCTTTAAGCGGGAGGAATTATGTCTAAGGATCTCAGCAATCTGAAAGGGGCCAAGTCAGAGCTTGTCGAATTTGTTGTGTCCTCCTTTCTTTTCATGGGCCTTGTCCCAGTAAACGACTAGATCAAAAATTTGGAAGGCCTTAATTTTGCTTGGCGATCAAACCATCTTTTGACTACGCTTTGATGCTTGGTGAAATTTTCTATGGCATGGTCTCGTGCTTCTTCAAGGTGTAGTAGCTCGGCCAGTCGAGCTTCTCTACGGTCTCCTCCTTCATAAAAATCATTGATGAACTAGTGGGTAGGGGTTTTCAAGTGTATGGAAAAAACTAGCTCCAAGCCATAAGCGAGATGATACGGGGAATCTCTGGGGGCAGCCTTGTAATGGGTGCAATCCGCCCAAAGGGAAAAATGAAGTTGGGTATGCCAATCTTTGGGATTCCTATCTAGCAGCTTCTTGATCACAGTGATCAAGTTCTTGTTGGTTGATTCAACAAGGCCATTTCTTTGAGGGTAATAATTACATGAAAATTTAAGGGTGATCACATAGTCAAAGGCCCAACTCCTAAATTTTAATGAAGCAAACGCAGGGACGTCATTGCACACTAGAGCATAAGGACAACCAAAGTGATTTAAAATAAAACTTTCCAAAAAATTGGTTACCACTTCAATCGTACATTACCTAAAAGTTATTGCCTCTGTCCATCTAGTACAATAATCAGAAGTGGTCAGAATGTACCTGTGTCCAGTAGATGATGGAGGGCTTACCGAACCAATGAAGTCAATACCCCATTGCATGAAAGGTCTTACCTCCAGAACAAGTTGTAATAGGACAACATCATTCCTTTCCTGAGCGGCAATAGTTTGGCACATGTGGTAGGTATGGACATGACCATGGGCATCCTTGAATACAGTGGGCCAATAATACCCAACTCTTAATATTTGGTGTGTAGTTGATAAATTGGAACCATGACCAGTCCCGAACTTATCATGGAATTCCTTGAGAACACGATCAACTTCTTCCCTACCAAGGCATCTAAAATAGATTCCTTCATGATTCCTCTTGTATAATACGGTGCCCTACAACATATAGCTACTTCTTTTCAACCTAAGGGCTCACCTTTGGACTCCTTATAGATGAGGTGGACATTTATGATTCAATAGGTAGTACACTATGTCGTCGTACCATTCCCTTGGGGAGACATCCTCCAGTTGGTATTGTTGCACTGTGAGTTCGGGTCTAGCATCAATAACCACTTATGCGATTATTTTGGCAAGTGCCTGCCCTCTCACTAGATTCATCAGCTGGATTTCCATATCATACTCCTACAACAATTCAATCCACTTTTCCCTTCACTCTCCTAACTTGTTCTGCATAAGAAACATTTTCACTACGGGGTCAAGAACTATAGCAAACACCTTGTTGTGCAAGATATAGTGCCTGAACTTATTAACTCCCTTAACAAGGGCATAAGCCTATTTTTAAATGTTATGATAGTGTAGTTCAACATCCTTTAGGGGGCGCTCATGAAGGCAATTAGATGTTCGCTCCGCTCCTCATCCTTTTGTGTCAAGATGCTGGTACAGGAATGATTTGAAGCAAAGGAGTATATGTAGAAGGGCTTCAAGTAATTGAGGATAACTAGCATAGGGGTGTCAGCAATTGCCTTCTTGATTTCTCCAAAATCCTTCTTTGCTTTTGGGGTCCACTCGACCTTAGTGTCCTATTTTGGCATAGCATTGAGTGGTTCCACAAAGCCTGTGATGAACTTGCGGACAAAGTTGATATTTCCAAAAAAGATTTTAATTCCTTTTTGTTGCTTGGTAGCTGGATTTTCATGATCGACTCGATACGTTCAAGGTCAATAGAAATTCCTCATTCTGACAAGACATGTCCAAGGAGCTTCCCCTTAGTGACCCCAAAGATGCACTTCATTTGATTAAGGGAAACCCCAAATTCGTGGCACCGTTCAAAGACCTTGCATAGGTTGGCGACATGATTACCCCGTTGTTTTGATAATATTGCCAAATCATCCATGTAGATGATTATGCACTTCCAGATCAAGTTCTTGAATATGATATCCATGGCACGTTGGACAGTGGTGCCAATGTTGATTAGTCCGAATGACATTCTTTTGTAAGCGAAAGTTCCCCATTTGGTGGTGAATGTCATCTTGTGTCGATCTTCATACTGCACCATAACATGATTATACCCTGAGTACCCATCGAGGAAGGACATAATCTGGGAGCCATTTACTATCTATAACACCTCATCCAATGAGGGTACAAGATAGGTGTCCTTCTCTAAGGCTCGGTTTAGATTGCGAAAGTCGACACACAATCTGATTTCCCCATTTTTCTTCCTGATCGGAACCAAATTTTCCACCCATGTGGAGTGTCTAACTGGAAAAATGATCCTATTTGATAACAAATTTTGTACTTCCTTTTATATTATCAGTTCCAACAAAGCGTTGACAGGGTGCTGCCACTACCGAAATGGCTTTGCATCTGGTCTGAGAGGGATGGTGTGGGTGATAATTGACATATCATAAGTCTTGAGATCCTCTTATCTCCAGGTGATGACGTCGTGATACTTATGTAGAGCCTCAATTATCCCCTTTCTTTCTTCATGGGTGCACACCTTACCGATGAACATTTTCTTGGCATTTCTAGTCGTTCCTAGGTTGTAGGTGTGACATTGGCCATTGATGGTATCCTTCTTAGCTTGTTGACCCTGATCCTTGATCTGATCAAGGTCAAAGATTCGCTCTAATTGAACCATTCCCCTGGGAATGGTGTTGGTCTTTAGGTTGATAATCCCATATATATCCAAGTCCACCTCTTGAGGTTCGACCTCATCGATTATCTACATTATCCAACGCTGACCGAATGGAGGTGAGCTCCACCATGAATCTTCTAAGGCCTGATATGGACAATGGCTATAATGTTCTTGCTTTGTGTGCCAGGGCATTGGAAATATTATTTTGAGTGTGCAGAATTAATTGAATCTTGAATGCATCCAACCCTTCTAGCAGATGCCATACGTGGTGTTGGTAGTTAGTGAGTCTTCGATCATAGCAAGAATAAAGCTTCCTAACTTTTTTTACAGCTAACTCTGAATCTCCATACACTTGGAGAATCTTGACACCCTTTCTTAATGCCATTAAGAGGCACAAGACTAAGTCCTCATACTCTACTACATTATTGGTACAATAAAATTGAAGCCTATGAGCAGAAAAGTATGACTTACCTTTGGGACTGATCAACTCGAAACCTGCCCTAGCTCCGTGCTTGGATTTAGATCCGTCAAAGCACAACATCTAGAATCTAGGAGCATCTTTGAACGTAGAACTACTAGATCCATCTTTCACCTTCGGTGGGACCTTCATTTCATTAACCGCTTTGGGAGGTATAAGGATGAAATATGTTTGTTCATGCGGTGTTGCTCCTGCTCTCTCCTTCGGAGTAGCCTATTGTTTTACGTGTTCAATTGTTGTTTGACACAAGAAGCAATCAAATTCTGAGTGAGCAACATTGTGTACCTTGCACTAGTTAGGGAGCAAGAGTTCTTGAAAGTTCATTCAGGTTCCCAGACTAAGCTGGTCTTGAACACATTTTTCCATGAAATCTTGGAAACCATCAAGAAATCCTCGAGTGTCATCCTCTCCTAGTTCTTTATCATCGGATTCGACCAACACTTTAGTGCTCTAAGAAACATTGGTCAAATTAGCAGGCATGCTACATAGTACGAGGAAAACCTTGCTCATTCCTTGGTCTTCTAGGTATTCCTATTTGTTCTAATATAATACTAGAAAATAATTTTCCAAACCTGTTTTAGCATACAACACCTCATTCATGTTGTTGTACTCAGTGATCATAAATCTTATCCGTGGTTCTTGGTCAATCTGAATCTGATTTGGCATTCCTTTCCATCGCAGCCACATGTGTGAGTAATCAGTTGCGGTTTATCTGTTCAACGCCCTCATGAAATCCCTTACTAGGATTATATCGTATGTATCTGGGATATCAACCACCTAAATGTCAATGGTCTATTGGATCCGAGGATCAACAACAACCTACATAGGTATCCTATTAATTTCCCCCACTATGTTGATCTTCATTTTGTCAAGTTGTGTCACTTTTCGCCAGGAGGGAGTTGGCATTATTCCAAGCACCTTACACATGCTCAAGGGCATGACATTAGTTGGTGTGCCTGAGTCTAGCAAGCAATTATGGATTTTTTTTTCGAACACGCAGATGGTGGTTAGAAAGGGAGGAGTCTCAAATTTCCCCTGAAATAGTCCCCCGGAAATATCCTATTGGGCGACTTGTCCCTTATTTTTCTTGTTGCCCTTGCCTTGGGTTAGCACCTGATTAGCTACATTATCGAGCTGCTTGTTGGCTTGCTGCCCTATTGGTGGGTCTGCCTTACTGTTGAAGATCTGCCTAATGACTGACTCACTTTACTGATCGTCAAAGGAGACCCTCTTAACTAGAGTTTCTTGAGCCAACCCTTGTGACAGAGTCCCATTTATCATTCTAAAAAAGGCATTTATGATGGTAGGCACCTTTAGAAGTTCATATGCCGACACACTTAGCTTCACCTTTTTGAATTCCTCAGGAATATACTCCCCCATTTACTCAACTTCTTGATCATGGGAAACATTTTGGGAGGAGCTAGTGGCTTGGATTTGGTTGTTTTGCTATTTATTTATGCTGAGATACCAAGTGGGTGTATAGGGAAAACCTGAATTATTACTTGCATTTGGATCGGGAGGGGTGCTAAAATTATTTAGGGGAGTGGAGGTCATAAAAGGTCCTCCAGCATGACCACTAGCCTGTCTATTTCTAAGGTTATATAGGGTAGTCCATTGGTGGAACATCTGGACTTTGTCTTCCCTAGGCTCTTCTTCGTCATCTTTGGGACCATTATCTATTGAATCAAAAAGTTGAGCTAAAGGACCTTCTAAACTTACCTCCTCCACTTTATCATTGTGGTTTGAATCAACACCATCTAGTTTTGGTGTGTTGCATTCCGCCCTTGGGAAAGGAGCCTGGTTTAGCACCAACACCGAGGAGTCATATGGGTTGGATGGGACAATGTCTTTGCACATTGAATTCTCCACTACATTCTAAACTTCAACTTGGAAAATCTTAGTAGCAGTTTGGAATTCCAAACAATCTAGCTCGGAGTGGCAGCTCATTTTTTGTATGCGACACCAACTGGATAGAGTAGCCTCCACCAAGTAAACTCGACTTGTGGAGTTCTCATTGTTGCTAGGTTGATCTAAAGGTGTGGGAATGCCACCATTGTTGGGTCGTGTATTCCATGTCCAATTTTGCGTTTGGAAGGGCCTTCTTTCAAAGTTTTGGCTCGAATTCAGATTTATGTCATAATTCTGCCCGAAAGATGTGCTGGCATCCCGATTGACCCAATTTTCCTGATCATCTCAATTGTCATGATTAAGGTTAGCCTAGATGTTCTTTTGTGATGCTTGTAGTTGATTATTTTGGTTTCTTAAGTGTATCATCTTTTTGGACATCTTCTTGATCATTTATGTAAGCTCGTCAATATTGTCCTTTTCGGTGTTGTTTGGTTGTGGCGTGACATTTTGAAGGAACACGGGTTGTGCAACTGGCTGATTTTGATGAGCGGGTGGGAATTTCATTGCCTGAAGGTATGCAGGCACTTGGGATGGCTGAGGATGTGACTATTGCTTCTGGAGTAGTAGGTAGTGAGGTATCGGATTTGCCTGATTCACTGGCTGCCCAGGATGAAAAACCATAGGTAGCTATGGTACTAGATTCAAAAGGGGGTCTAGTGTTGCAACGCTTGGGTAAGCCCTTGAATCTGCACCAGATGTGCAGTTTTCCCAAGAGAAGGTAGCAGACTAGAAATATTCTAACCTAGATCCATGTTGGAAATAATAGCTTCGGCGTATGCATCAACCAACCTAGCGGGTGGAGATCTCATTCTTTTCACCATGACTGAAGTGAGGTTATCCAACGCTGCATAGTAGATAGGTAAGACAACAACATCATTGAAAAAGTATGGGGCCTACAGCCGAGTATACGTTATATGGAAATAGCCATTGAACAAACTGATCGGTTCATTGATCTCCCTTTGAATCGACATAAAATGCCGATATGAGTCTGTGGAGCTAACCAAAGTCTTAAATTTATGTAGAAAAGCATTCTTCAGAAGTTCCCATGTGTTGATAGTTCCAGCTAGCAAATTCATGTACTAGTAGAAGGCCTCCTCCCCTAATGAGTAGGGAAAGAGTCTGCAAGACACATCTTCATATATGATCTGCATGGTCTTCAAGGAAATCTCAGAGATCTTGACATGTTCCTCGGCCATCCTCTATGGATCCCGGGAGTTGAACTTCGTGCAAAAATTCTTGGGATTCTTTGGCATATCATGGTAGAGGTTGAAGGCCAAAGGAGAAGGGTTATTACCTAGCTACGCCATGGGAGGGGGTGTTGTAGATGGTTGTGCCAGATTGGCTTGTAACTGTAAATGAGCAGCAACAATCGATAGGATAGTAGCAGGGCTGGTGACTGTGTTTGGCTAAAAGACAGTGTTCAACCCAGATGGAGTGGCAACCTAGAAGGCTGTATGGATTAGATGAGTAGAAGGTGGTACTGCCAATGATGCTAGAGAAAATGGAGGTGAAAGAGTAATGGGTTGGTCTGGCGAATCGGTGATGGATGGTTCCCTTCATTTAGCTCTCTTAGCTCAGACAAAGGGCTGTAATTCCTAAAATTCTCCCTTGTTCGGGGTAGATCTCAAGACTCGATGAAATATTTTAGGGGAGAATGACCCAATTGGATCCAGTTGTATCTCCTATCGCCCTCCTTCTAGCACTAGTTTTGTTGATGGTATTTTTATGCACTTCACAGGTAGTACATAGGTGCACTACCTCTCTTGAATGACAATCTTCCACAATCAAATTACAGAACACTATCCCAAGGTCTCTCGAATGTCAGGTCTTGACAATGCTTGGAATATATCAGTTGTTTGATGTGATTTGTTGAGATCACAAGGCAGTCTTATATGAGTTAAAGTTGTAGGAGAATCGGGTCAATGAATGGAATTCTTTCAAGTAGGAAATTACTGCACTTTGCTACAAGCTGAAACAACAGTCTTAGACTCCATTACTTCATCAGATTTGGCTTTACAATGTGCAATGAAACTTAGCACAAGTTATTTCTAAACAAGTAAAAAAGAGGAAAGGAAGAAGGATGGTTCCTAGACCTGCAACTATCAATGAACAATGATCATGGAGGTTCCTGCTGTGGACAGTTTCCTTAAATAAGATTTCACTTAATCTGAATTCTCACAATGTCATGAAATCTATGCTATCTTCTAAGGACTGTAGATATTCATCATTCATTCGCCATCTAAATGTGAACAAGGAAAAATTTTAAAGAGTAGCTATGAAACTACAATCTAGGCTAACTTTGCACAGTCGCTTACTAGCAACAAATGACCAAAAGTATGCACAAGGAAAGCATACACACAACAAAAAGCTTCATAACCAAAGACAACACACTAAATCCACTAAATCTAACTAAAGGAAGCTTAGAACAACAAAATAACTTGAAGTAAAGTTTTAACTAATGGGAGAAGAATCATGCAACATGGGAAGAAATCCAAAAATGCACCAAGTCAATATATTTCTATTAAAATTTCTGCAACATGCCTTTACAACAACTCAACTCTCTTAAAATGAGAGGAGGAGAGCCCTATTTATAGTTTTCAAAAAGAAAAATGAGTGGCCAAGATTTGATTCTATTGTGTGGCCTAGATTCAATTTACACTAGGGTTTCACCTACCCCCAAATATTTTACATTTTTAAAACACCTTTTGTCTTTTCCCTATTTCGTCATCTAGTGACAACACTATAGCAATTTCGTTTGTTGTTGTTTTCCCTTTGTTGTAGCTACTCTTTTAGGAACTCTTCATTGATGATAGGGTTTCCCCCGCACTTCTTAAAAGATGCATACTCCATGAAGCTCAAGATCATTGGCTGAAGCTTGTCCACCTCCATAATATCTGGTCGTAGCACCTAGTAGCTCCATTCTTGGGAGTTGTTAACAAGCTTCTTCCAGTCATCATCATATTTGACAGCATTGCTTATGAAAAGATCAGACTGGGTGAAGGATCGAGCAAAAAAACGCATGAAATCCGTGGTGACATCAGCCGACATCCCATCTTCCATGTTCTTTAAGAAGTGTGGCTTTATGCTTTCCAGATTAATTTCAACAACGAGCAGCTCATACCCCATCATTAGCTTGAGGTACCGAGTGCAATCCTCTTTAGCCTCCCTGGCCCCTTCGATATCCGGAATTACTCATTCCAGAATCTACTCCAACATTCCCTTTCGATGATCAAAATCTTGTTTCCATACATCCACTAACCAGTGGTCATCATCTTTGAGGGAAAGGTCCTTCTCCCAAACCTCGCTTGGCAATGCGAGTATGGCCTCAATTTTCAGGTAGGCTGCTCTGTACTTCCTTGGGAACTCCTCATAGACTTGTCTTGTACCCTCAAGAGTTCTCTGCACTTCCAAGAACTTATTTGCAGTTCATACCAACAAGTTGATGCCTATGTTTCCCATGTCTAAGACTTGTCGGAACCAATTTTTTGTAGTCTTATCTAAGTTCCTTCTCTTTTCTAATTTATTGATCTTCTTTTGAGACAACAACTAACGCAGGGCCAATGACGTGGTGGGTTGCTCATACGGGGATGACCACTGTTGGATATAGGCCATTAGATCAACCACCTATGCTTTGAGTTCTTCTTTTGAAACCTTATCCTGCTAGATAAGGTGCACTAGTGTGGCGATAGATTCCTTGAAGTGGTCGACCTTCTACTCTCTCGTGGCCACCCCCAAGTCGATAATGGAGATGTTATAAGTCACTCCTTGTTCTCCAACTACCGATGTTGCTATTTGTTCTACCCTAGATCTAGAGGCATCCATGGTTACTTTTGATCGAATCTTTGGCCTTTTTTCTTTCTTGGTACTTATTTGTGCTCTGGCCAGTATGGCTACTAGCCTTGCCTTAGGATCTTTCGGGGTAGGATTCTTTTGTCTAAGTTGCTTCCCTAGCCAATCAGCTATTTGGTGTTCTCCCCTAGGTGATTTACCTTGGTCCTTGCTGGCCTCCATCCCAAGTTCAATGGTTCTAATGACAAGGGCCTCCTTATCAAATCCTACATCCTCCTTCTCCTCGTCGGAGTCCTATTTTAGGGTTATACGCTTAGCAGGGGACTTGGGTAGTTTCTCATCGAAGGGATCTTCCCTTTCAACATCTTTCTCCTCTTCATCTTGATCATGCTCATGTTCCCTGGGCCTATCCTCTTGCTCACTCACATGGGGGGATGTCTCTTCATGCTTCAGAGTTCAACCCCGTCTTTCAACAGTAGATCCACTAGCCTCAATCTCTGGAGCAGCAACTTCTTCTTCAACTGTAAGCCGATCTTCAGCTTCTTTATCCTCAATTTCCTTAAGTTTCTTTTGCCATTCGGTATCAAGCTCTGGATCATGTGTTTCTTGGATTAATTCAGTGTCCATCTCCTCACTTCTTTCGCTGGAGGATTCATATGCCACCTCATTAATCTCTCGGCACTCGATCATTGGATGCTCATGATATTCAAATTCTTCATCCTCGGTCCCCTTTGTAGCCTTTAGCTATTGTCGCTCAAGCTCATTGGATATCTGCATTGTTGCCTCCATTCTTGGTGGTTTGGTTGGGGGAGGGAGAGATGGAGCATTGGCCATAGCCTGGGCTATTGCAGCTTGTACTGCTGGATTTGTAAGCATCCTTGAAAGCTCAGAGGGCACGTTCTGCATGTATTTTAAGGACTCCGAGAGACTGAGGACAGGCATTGTAGCAGTAGAAGTAGACGAAAAGGAAGGAGACATAGAAGATGAAGAGACCGGTGAGCTCATGGCAGAGGATGAATCCACCGATATGACCTGCATGATCAAAGAAGTGGAGGCAAGGTGGATAGAGATGTCCACCATAGGTGGGGAGGAAGCAAAAACTACAAGCAAAGTAGGTGGGACACCGGTTATAGCAGTAGTAATTGCAGCAAGTGGAGACCTTGGTAGGTCAGACTCTTCCTCTCTTCCTTTGAGGAGTGGATCTTTAGGTATGACCGAAATCTCAACAACCCTAGCTATTTTCTTTTGCTTCTTGGAAGGCTCGCCCTGCAAAGCCTTTCAAGCATAAACCTTTGGGTTAGGTCCCTCCTTACTAACTTCCTTTCTCTTTTTGGTTTTGACAGATGGTGGGGATTTTGAAGTTTCCCTAGTTGTAGTAGTAGTCACACCACCATCAGAGCTGCTTGGCTCACTTTCAAGTCCCTTGAATGTTAAGGCGACTCCTTATTGTTTTAGTTGTGCCACTTGTTGGCTGATCCATGCCTTCATCTGAATCTCCACGGGCTTGGTTAGTGCATCGAGGTCATCAACCTCATGCTCATCCCAATCAATCATAGGCAATGGCAGGTTGGCGAGGACACTATATCCTTGGTCGATCACCATGCCTTCATCTTCTTCAAGTTGGTCTGGAATCGAGCACAAGTTCACTCTCCGCATGTAGAGGGCAGTCATGAGCATGTAGTGCCACAACCGCACCTCAAGATCATCCTTTATAGTTAGCTCAGAAATCCTCAACATTGTGGAGGTGGGCATACTCGGGTCCCAATGATTTTCTAATATGACCATAAGGGTCCATTCGCGGTCGAGCTGTATACTACTGGAAGTGGTACTCATCCAACTCTTTTTATGAATTTCTTGCACATTGGAAGGTATGGATCTTATACATCCCGTGGGTGAGGCCAATAGGGTAAGATGTCCTTGCCAGATGTTTTCTGCTTAGAATATTATGAATGTGGCACAGCTACCAGGTCAGCTCTAATAGTATGATCCGGTCATTGGGGTACCAAGGCAGCTTGTTTGGCCTTTCCATGAACCCTTTGGGCACAAATGTATGTGAACTTGGGGAATTTTATGTATAAGAAGGTGTACTACCTAAGGAGGGCCCTGAAACTATGGGATACTCTTCTATGAAAATCCCCTCCAAGCAGCCGGATGATGTAGGCAATGAAGGCATCATTCACCCTGTAGTAATCCCTCTTGAAGTTTTTGTATTGCAACTGAGGGTATCTATCATAAGGCTTGAGCTCTCTCCCTGGTGCCACATTGGGCATCGCGTTGAGTCCATGATAATGCCGCTAGTTTGTAAGTGAATAAATGAGGTAGGACATCATGTAGAACTAAGAGGTCTTCTTCACACTAATAAATTGCTCGTGAAAGCAATTGTTGATTATTTCTCCATAATCAAAAGCAGCGTCACCATGGAGAATTTCCTCCACAAAGTAAAACATCCATTCCTAGAAGAAGGCCACAACAGGAAGGCCCATTACTCTTCTTAACAAGGTGACAAGGTCATTGTAATCCTCAAAGAAATCACTATGGAAGAGCTCCTACGGGATTTTGTCGGCATTGGCCTGCTTATCTTTCAACCAATATTGATTAATTAGTTTCTTACATCTTATAGGATCTGTTGATGGTGTTTTCTGCATAGCAACAACTCAGACAAAATATGATATCCTATCTCTCTTGAAAGGTAAATCTCTACGGGGAAAGAGATAACCCCAAGGTCTCTAATGTTAGGTATTGACAATGCAACAAAACAACTAAGTGATAAATGTGAAAATGTTGGTAATCACAAAGGGACCTTACTACGAGCAAACACTAGACTTCGAATTTATCAGATCTAAACAATAAATTGATACTTTGAAACTTGATTGGAACCCCTATAATAAAGAAACAACAAAAGATAAAGGTTTTAAAGATAATTATAAGACTACTTCTAACCCTAAGATTGAAAATGCCAAAAGATAAAATGCTCAAAATGGACCGATCTCTCATAAACTACTTTCTGCTTGACCCAGATGAATCTGCAGTTTCACAAAAATAGTGCAATCTTCTAAGGTATTTAAATATTTTCAAATCACAAGCATTCATTCAGCCAATTCTATTGCAATTGAGATGAACAAACCCTTATAAATTAACTAAGCACAATTTTAAGTCCAGGCTAACTTTGCAAAGCAGCTAACAATTAGCTAACTGCAAAAAGTATGGACTAGAGATCGCTGCAAACATTCCAAACATGAAACCCTAAGAATTACCAAACCATTTAACCATAAACTTATAAGCAATTTCAAAGATAGAACAACAAGAACCATGCCAGATGAAATTCCAAAAGATAGATACCAAACACAATATCTCTCTTATATTAAATCATCTAAAATAGCAATAATTCCAGTTTTCTATTACAACACTTACTTGAGAATAAACCCTAATTTTCTCTAATATCACTTATATATTTTCTCTCTATCCTCCTATTATTTTATGTACCTATCTATCTATATCCAAATGAGGCAACATGCTTGTTTTATAGAAAATCCCTAAGATAGGTTGGCCCAAAAGATAAATTGCAATAAAAACATGACCTACAAGAGGTCGGCCTAAAAGATATTCGAACACATGAAATGTGCCATTGGCACCAATTTCATCCAAAACCGCCAAGATACCAAAAAGGTCGACCCAATACATGTGAATAATGGGAAGCACAAATCTCAATGTAGCCCTATATAGCTACTCCCCATCCTTATCTTTAGCTCAATATTCTTCACCATGTACGGCCTAAAAAACTCTATCCAGCTTAGCAGTAGGTGGCACAGGCAAAACCCTAATCCTTCTCTCAAGGGACTTGATATCATCTCTCGCCTGCCTAACTGCACCATCCCAATCGGCCTTATTATCCAAATATTTTTCCATGACAGCAATATAAGTTGCAGCATCATCCAACTAATGTCTGGTAACTGGTCCTTCACTAAATGGAGAATAAACATCTCTCCACCATTCCCTAAGCTGCTCCAGACTAAGATGTTTTAGACCAAACTGCTTTCTTCTAGTCATGACCTCAAAGAATGAAATGCATTTATCATAGATACTGGTCAAGGCATCCTCAATCTTTTGTGCCTTCTTATGGATCTTTTTCAAGGCCCTCTACCTCATTTGTAGGATTTAAAACAATTCCCAAAGTTCGGAAACCCTTGGAAAAGGAAGAATCCTACACTATACCAATTTGTCTTTAGTAAATCCCATGATTTTTGTGGCCTTTTGCAGTAAGAGGTTAGTATCCACATTATCCTGAGCTAAGACAACCTTTAATCAATCCACTAATCTCATTGCATCTCCTCCAGTTAACAATATGCTCTTAATAGCATCATCTCCTTTAGTTTGGACACCCTGCAACCAAGCAACTGTAGCATGTGTGGTGCCCTTCATTTTCTCAAGTTCAGAGATTGTCTCCTAAGGCAAGAAACCTGCAGCAGAGGAGGAAGAGCCAATAGCTTGCAAAGGTTTCATCAACTCTTGCAAGTATTTCTTTAGTTTCTCATTCTCCCTCTCTAGCTCATGCCTAGTTTGTAAAGCCTTCTTCAACCTACCCACAATCACAACATTGGAGCCTTCATATTCTTCAATATCCTACTCCATAGTAGCATTCCCCATGTCAATACTTTGCACATGATAGTCCTCGGCAGTCATATTGTCTCTATATTTGTTTGGAGCAGGGGTAGCAATGTGAGCCACTCTGTTACCTAACCCATCTCTTTCAATTCAGGACACAACCCTTACTCTCTGCTTAGTTTTTTCCTTTTCTACATTAGCAATGAGAACATCCCAATTAGGAGGAGCATCCTCCACTATCACCATTTTACTCTTCAACTCCTTCTCAAGCCAATCTAGAATAGTAGACCTAGCAGGCACTGTATTTTGCCTATCCCGCCGTTGTTCTTGCTGATCAGCAGTTGCATCCTTTTCAACACTTGGCACATTGGGAATGTCCATGGTTGGATTCTCTTTCTCTTATACTTGTCTTCCACAACCACTTGTACTGGTGAAGGGGCCCTAGCTGGTATTTCTTCCTCCATTTGAGGATACTCGTTAGTTGTTCCTTTGTAGGTGAACCTGCATGTGATACCAAGGGGGATTGTATTACTTTTTCAATTTCTACCTCTGCATTATAGAGGTCTCCCTCCTGAAACTCTTCTTCACCAAAATCCTTAGGATCTTCATCCTTCCTTGGTTCCTCTTGTGTGTTACCAACATCCTGAGGAATGGAGACACTCACCTATTCCACAATAGGAATACTCACTTAAACATTCTCCTTTGCTGTAGTATCCCTTGGGGAAGGAGGCCTTGACCTCCTCATGTATACTTGTGTCATTTCCCCTAAGCTCTCAACCCCTACCACTGGTGGCTCACTCTCTTTACCAACTTTAGGAGCCTCCTCCACCTTCTGTGATAGTTTTGTAATCCTTCTCCTCTTTATCAATGGAGGAGCACTTTCAACCTCCTCCTCTTCTTACTTATTCTTTTCAACTTACTTCTTAGAGGAATGTCTCCACTTCTTAGCAATAGGCTTCCTCTATTCACTCACCTCTACAGCCCTCTCAGCTTGAACCTCCCTTACCTATATCTTGAAAGGGGAATCCACCTTTTCCTTGCCCTTAGGATCAGGTTCAAGTGAACCCTCGGAAGCAGAGTGAGACTCCAAGTCTCCCATCAGATCATAGGTGCATGGAACACCTTCACCTTCCAATTCTAGCATCTTGTGCTTCAACCACATCTTGGTATATTTTATCACTGGGGCCATGACTTGGTCCAACTTAGTCTTTTCTTCCTCTAACCAGTCAACTTCCCCAACTGGCCTATCCTTTACTGCCTCATAGACATGACCATGGATCACATTTCCATCTTCCTCTACCTGGTCAGGGATGGCCTTCACATTGTATAGTTTTACCAAATCCAGTGGAAATCTAGAAAACTTCTTCTTTCTTACCTCAAACTCATCGGCAAGGTTAACCCAATAATCTTCAATGTGAGCCTTATGGCTATATTCCCTACTGGCCTTCTTTTGAGCTTCACCAGTGATGTTAAACCTTGCTCTCTTGGAATGGAAGGAGAGACCAAGAGTACTCATCTCCTCCTCAAAAGCATGAGTAGATTGAATGGAAGCACAAACCTCACCCATTCCTATCTTTAGGGGAAAATCATTCCCAAAACATGTCTTATGCATCTCTCCCTTTACAACATTGTCGAAGTCACAAATCTACCTAGTAACTTCCAACAATATGATATGATCAATAGGGTATCTAGGGAGTCTATAGGGAGCCCTTTGAAAACCATCAATTTTGATGTATGAGAAAGTTGGGAACTGGATAAACCATGCCCCATATCTCTTTATCAATTCCTTTGCCTTATCAAAAATTCTCATATGTTCTACACCTTGGAGCAATCTAGTGATGTACATTGTGAAAGCATCATTGGATATCTTGTAACTTCCTATAGTCAAGTGCAACTGTGGATATACTTCATATATGGTATCCTACCCAAAGGTACCCCTAGTGCTTAACCCCTTGTATGGGTGAAGTCTCGCCAATGAATACACTAGGTAAGAGGTCATGGTAAAAGTCTTGGTTTGCAAGACATTGCATAACTGTTCATGAATCACAACACTAATGACACTTGCCTAGTGATAGTCAATTCCCTGCTCCATTCTAGCAATCACATTAAACATCTAGGTCTCGAACACACCTGCACTCTTCAATCCCACCAACCTACTAAGAAGAGTGATGACATTGTAATACTCTCTCTTGAACTTAAGCCTGAATAGTTGCTTAGGCAACTTGGAAAAATGGGATTTAGGCTTCTCTAGCCAAGAGTTGATCACCTACTGAGACTTGAGTATATTCTCCTCATAATACTTCCTAGCAACATCCATGTCAAAGGCCACCATATGGGACCTATCAGGCATGTCAAAGGTTGTAGCAATGGATACAAAACAAAACCCAGCCAAGATCCTGCCCTAGGGACCAACTATCCTCTATGTCCCTCTATCATAATTTCTAGCACACTTAAGCACCAGCTCATAGCACTACACTATGGAAGGAAAACCTACCAGATGAGCCAATCCAGAGTCTACCATTCTTTTTGCTAATAGAGGAGGGCTTTGGGCTGACATCTCAGCCTTGATCTCCTCATAGTCCCACATGCCTATGTTTGTATATGTGATTATTGACCAAATTAAGGTCAGCTTTCTCTCAGGAATTTGGTTCCTTATGTCCAACTTCACTTTTTCTGCATCTGAGATGGCAGAAGTCTCTACACCTGGATCTGTTGTCTTCCCTTTGCCTCAACCAAAAACATCCTATCTTGATCCTACCTAAAAACACATAAAGAAAGCCACAATCAGATCCACAAGAAACAACAAGTGCAGGAAATCAGTATCCCACAGTTCAGGATTTAGCCCCCCTCGCAGATTCTACACTGGAGAGGATTTTTGGGAAAATCCAGACCAGGCGGATTCCAGCGAACCAAGCATGCAAAATCCCATAATATCATTTTAACCCATCAATTACCAAAGGGATAACATTAAAAAAACTTATCAAAAGCTCATTTAATCAATCAAATACATCATCAATAAATAGATCCTCCCATAATCATCAAACTTAACCTTTCCCTGAAAACCTGGAAGAATCCAATAGAGACGGATTTTGGCGAAAATGACAATAGTTACAACTAATCTAGGAAAAAGGAGGAGACACGGAACATCCGAGAAAATCCAAAGGGGATGGATTTTGGTGAAAGCTAGATATATCAACATTAAAGCGTGAAATCAGTAAAAGGACCCGACTACGGACACCGGGAAAATCCGGAGGAAGCAGATTTTGGTGAGAAAAACGAAGTCCAGAAAAAAGTGGTGAAAGAGAAAGAAAGAGATAAGTCGGGGAATTTCGGGGGAAGTGAAATTTCACGAGGACCTCGAAAACCCAAACTTGTCCACATTCTCATTACTTACACCAAAATGATTTAACAACTCTGGATCTAAAGCCTGCATTTTGACAACTTAATCTAAACCTCCAATGGATGAAACACGAATTTAGAACACTCCTCATAGAAATTTGAGGAGAATTGGCCATGCCCTAGGTCAAGAATCCTAAAATGTCTACCATGAAAACATATAGAACCATGCACAGCTTGCTCACACACAAGAATGGACAGTCCAAGACCAATGCCAGCAAACGCCCAAACAAAAAGAAATACCAGACCAAGAATAAACATCAATGACAAACCAAGCGGATTGGTAAAGTAATTCAAAACCCCTGAAATGCCCAATGATGACACACATACCCAAGGAAATCAAGAAATCATGAAGGACCAAAAAGCAAATGAGGCGAAGCAATCCAAAATCAACAAAGTAAAGGAACACTTCAACATACCATGAAAGCGAAAGGGCCAGAGTTGGTGATGCCAATAGATAACCATCAAGTGCAAGCAGGATACAATCCATGCACACGACACCCAAATGTACAGTCCAAATGACCTTGAAATCCAAAATCCAACAAAACACCAAAAGCGCCAAGACTCAAGCTCAAACGATAGCAGATGAACAAACTCAGATCATCAATTACTTCCCAAAATCCAATATATCAAAGCCCCAAAACATCCGCACAAATGCCATTAATGTGCTTGACAAGATAGCCACGACCATGAAAACCTAGGGATTCGATAATGCGACGGACTTCGGGGAATCCAAACCATATGGATTTTCCCTAAAACAAGGCCAAAAGGAAACGACCTCCAGACATCGTAAGAAAACTGGGAGAATCCGGCCCAGGAAGATTTTCCCAAAAATGGTGAAAACTCTGGAATGAATTCAGAACTCAAGGTTTTCAATAAAACTCATAAGTGTGCCACTTCAATTAGCAATATGGACATTAAAGCACGAACCCAAGCAAGCGAAAACCCCTAGAAAAGAAGGGCCAAAACACCAAAAATCAAAAAAAGAGGGTCCCCACTTTCAATGGGGTGTGTGTGCAAAAACTACACAACATGATCTTGATCCCATAATGCCTTGCATTACTCCATAGTTGGGGCCCCCATACTTTCAAAGGCAGGTATGTGGAAGTTTGTAGTTATCCCAAGAGGGGACATGTTTGCAAGGATGTTTCTATCTATTTCCACTATGGTTTTGGTCCGGGGTTGATACGCTTCCCGACATGCCAATACTAGCTCAGGGGCCACCAAATTTGGTGAGAAGCCTGTAGCCTTAGCGAGTCTGCTCCTTTTGATTGATCTTGTGTTTTCTATTTTCGGATCCACCCTCACCCTCCATCTAAATTCATCAATATCGACATGCCCGATATTGGTATCTGTGATGTCTCTCCAAAGAGTAGTGATTCTAGAGTGCAATGGCACCCCTTGGAACTTGAACTTCATCTAATCCTTGTCCTCCTTGCCTTGAGGTGCTTTGGAAGTTCCCTTTCCCTTTTCCTTGGTGGCACTAGAGGTTTCTACACTGAATTTCATAAATTCTGCACAAAGAGACGTGAATCAGTAACGTAAAATATGGAAAAACAGCCTCGGACATCTCCCTGCACATCAATGTTAGTTCCACAATTTTCATTCATATTTGGTAAATGACTAGTAGTTGCTAAAACATCACAAGGAAGCAAAACAGGCAATCCAGGTTCTTAGGGCTAGAATTCCCTTAGCAGAATGTCGTTCGGAAGGGCAAATGAGGCAAGACACTCCCAATGATTTTTTTGGTCTTGGATTTGATCAATGAAGGGCTGACATGAAAAAGGACCAAATTTTAGGAAGTGGGTTGAAGTTCGTTTTGGATTTGGAGGTCATCTAAGCCCTTATTTAAGCATTCAGGTTTCAACTACAGGGAGGCCATTTGAAACGGTGCCGGGAAGATGGAAATTCGGGCACCATGTTCTGGAGTTCGGATTGCCATCGTCGGGAAGCAGTTATGGGACAACTGTGCAAAATGGCTAAATACAGGGGGAAATCTGGGAGGAAGTCCAGAGGAAATTCCTCAGACACAAATTTAGGAGTTTGAAAGCCTGGCGGTAATCTAAGGGTCGGGACCGCGAGATCGGAAAGACGGTCATGTTTGGCCATTTGAAATGGCGAAAATAGAATGAAATCCCAGAGATGGAATTCTAGTGTTTGGAGTCTAAAAGGAGTTTGGACGTTAGTTCTCCACTTAGATTTTGTGCTCAGCGAAAGGGGAACTGGGGTCCGGGAGTCGGAAAGGCATCCCGGGATAGCTGTTCAGAACAGCGAAAGCGACACGAAATTATGGGGATGGAATTTCAGAGGCCGGGGTCTAAGAATACTTTGGACGCTCAATCTTTCTAATAATATTTGAGACAGAGATTGCAAAGCCGTGATCCAGGGTCTAGAAAGATGGTCGGAGTCCATCGTTGAAAACGGTGAAACAGACACAGAAATTTGAGGACGAAAATCTGAAAGCCGGAGTCCAAGGTGATTTTGGAACATTTGATTTTCCTCTACTAGTTTTGAGATGGACAGCATGCACCTAGGGTCTGAGGTCTGGAAGGACACTCGAGGAAGGTCATTCGAAATGATGAAGGCACAATGGAAACCTGAGAGGGGAAGTCCAAAGGCCGGGACCCGGGGCGAGTTTGGTCGCTATCACTTTTAAAGTTCAAATTTACATTTTGTGTCGATGCACGCAAGGAGGTCCAGGCCCGAGAGGCACCGATGATTGTTCCGAAGAATAGTGGCGGCAGGGTTAAGTTCAAAAGGTGGATCCTGACAGTTTCACGTGGTGTTTATTGATTTTAATTGTTGGGTTTTGAGCCAGGGGTACTACACTACCATTTTTTTGAATTCATTTCACCCTTGCTTGATTTTTGACATTTAAATTCTTAAAAAATGGAAAGCAAGGGCGGTGGAAAATCTACCTTCAATTCCCGAGGAAGCTCGATGCCAGATTTCGTGAAGAAAATTGAAGCAAGATTTTAGGCGCGGAGGTGGAAAATGCCGAGCATCGCTAGGCTTTCAAAATTTCATTGTCATATTGAAATGACAGGTGAAAACACATTTATATAGCCCCAAAACATAATTAATGTCATAATTAAATGCACCGTACTGTGGCAGGCAGTGTTGGTGAATTCAAATTTCGCATATGATGGTGGGGAATCTGGAGTCCAGTGGCTGGGAAGACGTCGTGCCATGGCTGCTTTAGAATCTGCAAAGAGTTAAGTCGAATGGAAAACAAGAACCCAAGGTCTGAGGTGCGGAAGGACGTTGACCCACGACCGGTTAAAATGGTGACATTCAAATGGAAATCCAAACATGAAAAATATAGAGGCTAGGACCTAGAGTCTAGAGGGACGTTGGATGTTGGCCATCCGCAACGGCAATGCTGGAAAGGAAACCTCAGAGGGGAAACCCGAGGGTCCGGACCCAAGGGGGGCCATGGACATCAAAGAGGCTCACAGATAAGGGAAACTCGAAAAGGCTTAGGACTTAACATTTTCAAAGGGGCCAAGTTTGGTCAAGCTTAAACTATGACTTTTGAGAATAGGTTTGCCCTTTAGGGAACAAAAATGGGCATGCAAAACAAGGCAAAGCAAAAAGGACCCGACAAGAAAAAGAGGAAGAGAAGGTCCCCATTTCGAATGGTGCATGTTTACAACAAGCACAACATATATGTTAACAAATTCGGCTCCACCAAAGGAGTGATAAACACCTACACCTTTGTAGGCGCTTGTGTGCTTGTAGCAGAAGCCGGAAGTGGTATGGAAGTAGTTTGGAGGGAAACTAAGGGGAGGAGAGAGGAGGCAGGTGGTCCTGATTGAGGAGCTCCATTTCCTCTTCCTTATTCAAAGAGGCATCTTTCTTAGCCAGAAGATAATTTTGTCAGTGCTTACATTCATATGCACGGTGGTTTCTATAGCTCTTCACACTAGAGGTTGATGGTTGTGAAGGAACGAAGGGATCCTACTCAGTCATGTGAGTTTCCTCCATAGCTATTTCCAGTGTAGGGATAGACCTCATAATAGAAGCAGGAGGAACTAAATCAAAAGTAGCAAGGGGAATCAATTCCAATACCTCAGCAGTGGGCCTCTTTCCAGTCACTATTTTAGAAGTAGGAATGGTAGGAGGTCAAGACATAGAGGACTCTCCATTGGGGGATTTATGTCTACCATACCGAACAGGCCTAGGCTTCGTGGGTAAGACAGGAAGCTCGAATGCAGGATGATTGGCCTTCCGCCAAGCGAGCACCATGGGATTCTATGAGGCAGAAGTGGATGGTACCACAGTAGGGTGAGAGGAAGCGTCAGGCTGAACAATGGAAGAGGAAGAAGGAGGTTCTTGGGACCTCTTCTCCTCTTCTATTCTACATGCCTTGGTGGCATCACTATCAACTTTCAGGTAAGCCCTATGTGAAATATCATAAGATGAAGGAGGATATATCAATTTCGGCCTAGCACCTCCTTTCCTATAATTTTGATATGTATGATACAGGAGGTCCTTCCTAGGTAGGATAGGACCAACGGGTGCAGGCCAAAAGTAATCTAAGGAATATGTGCCATGCGCAATCGGAAGTGTATAACTAATGTCATGCACAATGTGTATAGAACCTCCATGAGTGAATTTTAAACACTTTTACATTACCAAGGGATCTACATTCATAGCTACCATCTAGGGGATACCTAGCTTCACCCTAAAGAGTTAAAACCCCGGTATGATATTGAACATAAGGTTTACAAACTTAGGTCCCAAGAGGACTGACAAGACAATACTTCCTATAGGAGGTATGACAAGTTTGTCATGTGTGCAGACAGTACTTTTAGGTGCAAATTATATCCATCCTTATGAAGGAAGTTGATTAACATGATATCCTATGTTATAATGTTCACTTGAGATGTCAGATCAACAAGAACACTAGCCGCGGTATTCCCATTTATCCTTGCAATAATGTAGAGAGGAGATGGTTCCCTATTAAAGGCCATCGACAGGTCCTGCAAAGTGAAGGTGATATCCTAAACACTACTCGTAGGTAGTGCAGAGGGAATAGGTTGATTTAGGAAAGAGGCCATCATACACACTAGACAAAAATTCCACAGATTCTCCTAAAGGTTATAGGATAAAGCAATGACCCAATTCAGGTTTCATTACATAATACTTTTGGAACCTTCTAACTACACTTACTAAGGGTTGTAGGTTGGGTTGCAAGGCGGAAGCCTCACAACACTCACACCTACAACACTCCTAGGACATGAGGAAATGGTCTTTGAATATCACAAAATGGAACCAAAATGGTTCACGTGATAGGGTTCACCAAAAATGTAAGAGAGGGGGACCAACCACTGCAAGGCCCTAGGTCATGAAAGGCCAAGAGTGGTGGGCTGCCCTAAATTACCTCAGTTTAAGGGATAGTTAGGATAGGTGAGATGAGAATGATGAGAACCATGAGATCCTTCAATCAATCTACAAGCCTGAGAGTTGAAAGGAGACTAGGCAAGTCGATCTTTAGGGTCAACTTTATATCTCAGATAGCTCTCTGTCAAAGGACAAAAGCACGATTCTGGGATGACAACTTGGCAAACTGAATCTCATAGGTGCACTGGAATCCATATGACTATAAAACCAAAGAGACCAGACTTAATCTCTAAAAAGTGGACTAACAACCTAGTTACGAGTTTCGAGAAGTGCAGAATAAGACTAAGAAGTAGGAAAGGTAAAGACAAATGTGCTAAAGGAAATATATTACCACAAGGGTGATGAAGATGATCTCACACAACAATATTTTTTTTAGCTTGCTTCAAGATATCTCCACCTACACACAAAAAGGAGGGAAAATGTTGGGGCTTTCTAGGGGCCTACATCAATCAGACCCCCATTTTGGTGTTTCCACCTCCATGAACAACCAAGTTTTCCACGATATAGAAATAAAGAGATAAAGAAGAAAATACAACCTAAGTGCACAAAGGACACTACAAAAGAATACGTGCTTACTCAATTAAAACAATAGAGAAGATGTCAGGAACTTACCACATCTATCTAAAGCACTCAAGGCTAGTGGAGGAGAGAAATGAGAGGAACTAAAGCCTCTACTAGAATGGAGTTGTCTTGTGATTGCTCTATTGGAGTGATGGAGTGATAGATTGTTGCAATGAAGTATGAAAAATACTGCTACAAAGCTTGGAGTGAATGCTCAAGTGTGAAGAAGTTGTGTCAACTTGTGAAGAAGATCTGTCAACTTGTGAAGAAGATTAAAATGGAAGAATGGAATGAGAATATGAAAAACAGCCATATTCAAGTCTTCCAGCTGAAGAAGGGCATTACACTTCGACTCCCAATAGGAAGTGTAAAATCTTTCCAAACTCTAGTCGTAGGAAACTTCTAGGGATGTAAGCATGCCGCATGGATTTTTGCATGCTGCACAGGTGTCCCCAATAGAAACACCTCTACCAACACTCAGAATGGATGCCAAATGTGATGTGAACAATGAGCTTATGTGTAATTAAGCCTCTTCCTTTGTTTTTCTAAAGTGTAAATGTGTGAAAGGGGAATTTCATTAGGGATGCAAATTTGCTCCTATATAGTAGTAAATTCTAGACTCAAATACCAATACACTAATCCATCACAAAAGGGTATTATCGGTAGAGAACAACATCTGGTAAACCAAGTAAACTTACCACATAGTTATTACCATGTTGAAATCAATGAAAACATAGGAACAACCAACACAAACCATCCATACTTCATTCTCATGTTGCAAGGCTCCCAATAGGATTAAGCTGAGTCAGCCTAAGATTTAGATTGTCCTAGTTCAATATTTCAAGTAAAGATAGGTTCCCACGGTCTATCTATAAGGATTTCTCTACACTGTTGGTGTGTGACTAACATCATGATAAACAAAGAGCATATATTCCAGAAAGTTCTAAAACACAACCAACAAGTTTATTAACCAAACTATACTTTAGCTGAACTAAACTAGAGATAAAGAATATTCTTTATCAAGTGTAACTTATACCAAATATGATATTAGTTTTGAGAATTGGTCTTTGATAGGTATAGATAACTACACCATTTAGTTAGATCAATAGATAAAAATTAAAGGTTAGAAAAACATCACTAAAGTGTGGAACAAAAAATAAAAATGGAAGTGAGCCTAAATAGAGAAAATATGTTGAGATATTAATGTGGGATAAAATAGAAAAAAGTGCTAAAGTAGATAAAAATAAAATAGAACATAATAAATCATACCAAATCTACATAAGTGTTGAACTATGCAAGCACTAAAATTATAAGAATTGATCTATGTAATCACTAAATGAGTAACTTACATAGACCGATAGACAAAAAATAGTGGATTTTATTAGAGAATCAAAAAAATAACTATAAAAAATAATGTTACAAATGGTGGAAATGATGAAAATAATTTTAGTGCATAGATGGAAAATAAAAAACTACAACTATAAAAAGATAGAAAAATAGAAAATTTTGTGGGTTTGACAGCACTAATCTATGCATGCATTGATTACTACATGTGTTGATTTGTGCAAGCACTAATACATAAGATGTAAGTATTGAATTATATTGGGAGATTTTTTTGTAAGGAAATGTGATATTCTACAAGTATAGGGTTAGAAAATGATGAAAAAATGAAATAAAAAAAATCTACACAATAGATAGACATTAGGAATGAGACAAAAAAATATAAATATGCCAAAAATATGCAGACACTATGAGATGTGGAAGTGTGATCTAGAAGTGGAAGCATTGATTTAAAAGTGTAGGAACTAAAACATGAACTTACACATAAAAGTTCTTAAAAACCTGAAATAAAAATTTAGTTATAATGATGTGAGTCCCAACAGGAATGCCTAAATGAAGACAAGGGATAATAAAGAATGAAATAAAATAAATGGACCTTTATATCCCATGCTTCCTCACACCTGTAATGAACTAAAGTGAATGAGACCCAATTATTCATAGCAAGATGTGTGTTGATTTTTATTATAGAAATTGGATTTCTTTAGTGCACTAAAATAACAGTGGTATGATAATAGTGGGTGAATAGATAACAAAATGGTAGCATAATATTAACACAAAAGTGGATGATCCAATGTAAAAGAAGGCCTCTGTTTTACATGTGTTCCATGATGAAAATCAATGGCCAATATATAAATTTAATGTAGGTCTAGTATTTGAGGAGAATGAAGGCATGAATTGAAGGCTTAGCCTTGTAACAAGTGTCACAAGAGGGATTCACATGTCATATGAGGTATAAGCTCTATTGAATAGGACAACTAAGAGGGAGGTGGATTAGTTTTTATAGAATTAAAACTTTAATTCAATCACCAAAACTAATTCTTAATACTGCTTAAATGATTAATCATTAAATGCCAATTCAAAAATTTAAATCCAACACACAAACACAATAACACCAGATTTACGTGGAAAACCAAATAGGGAAAAAACCATGGTGAGGATTAACTCACACTATAGAGAATATCAAAATTGATTACAAAAGGCTCACTACTTGAAATAAGGCTCACTGCCAAAACACAGACTCATTATCGGAAACAAGAACTCAATGTCCAATAGGGCTACAATGTGGAGGGCTCATTTCCACAAAGATACAAAGAAGAAAAAGAAGACTTGTTATAGAGAGACTACAATCCCATTGCAACAAAGGATTCCACCACAATCACTCGCACACATGCATGAATGATAGAGTTCATCTTCTGCTCACTGCATCTAGAAACTCAAAATTAAGCTTCACACTAATCTACCACACTCGCATCACACACACTCACTGAATAGAATCAATATTGCATCAAAATACACTTCCTCTTTTCTCTTATTGCTCTTCTTCGCTCTTGTCTCATAGTTCATCATTAACTCATCTTGCATTTTTACCATCTTCAACTTTGAAACATATCCAAATTCGTCCATCCAAATTCAAATTCAAATTAGGTTAGCACCAAAACATCCTAGGGTGAAATTAGAATGAGAGCGACCCAAACACGCACTTCATAAGGACTAAAATAGATCCAACATGTTTCATCAACCATGAAAGTAGTATTTCACACAAGGTCGGCCAAACTAGTGTAAAAACCATAGAACCATTAAGAATGAACCTTCCAAATTTTGAAACTATATTCAATGGAATTAGGGAAACACAACTCTAGAACCCCAAGTCATAAGACTTCATTAAAGAGAAATACGGACCAACAATATTTCTCCTAGACCTCAACTAGAACCACAAAAAATCATAGTTCGCAACTGATGAAAACAACTTGCACTATACAATAAATCAACAACGAAAAATTTGGATATAGCATCTACTAACAACCATGAACAACATATTTGAACTGCACAACCACAGGAGAAAATCCAGACCAAAAACTAGAGCAACCATTGAATACCTGCAACATATCTTCATTACAATTTTCTCAATATCCTCGATATATACAACCAACAGTAGGTAGTTGATAACCAGTTGACCGATTGACATCAATGAAAACACCTAACACTTTCAATATTTTCATTCTTGCAATAATCTCTCCATTTGTCATTAATGGAAACACATAATGTGAAAAACCATCAAAGACAACATACTAGCTTTGAATACATTTTTTTGTTTCTTCGCCTTAGAAGATAATCTCTTATATGCTTCTTCTCCCCCTTTGACATCAATAGCAAAGGAAAAAGAATATTTTCCATTGATTTCTCCTTTGACATAAAAAATATAATACTCACAATGACAACACTTGATACTACCTGCTCCCCTTGAGAGGTAGCCACCAAAACATCAATCCAAAAGAAAGATAGATCCATAGACCCACCATACTGATGAATATATCACATGCATCTAGTTGAAGAAAGGAGGACAAATAACCCTTTACTTATCTTAGAGATACTCAAAAGTATCTTTAGGAAGAGCCTTTGTGAAAATATCATCAATTTGATCCTTCATTGAAACATACTCAAGCTTTACTTCATTATCCACGACCTTCTCTCTCAAGAAATGATACTGGATAGATATATGATTCATCCTCGAGTGCATCACAAGATTCTTAGAAATTTTAATAGCACTTGTATTATCACAAAAAATAGAAATGGGATCATCATACAACACTGTGATATCTTTCAATGTCTATTTCATCCATAGAACTTGTGTTCAACAAGATGCATCAACAATATACTCATCTTTCTTTTTACTCAACCATGCAACCAATTTGCATCCAAGAAATAATGTACTACCACTTGTACTCTTTCTAGAATCTATACTTTCTCTAATCATCCTTAGGTGAATTATCATCTTTACCCAATTTTAAACCAATCACCATAGGATTACTTACCATTTTGGAACTTCCCATCCCAAACTTCTTCAACATCTCTATCACATAATTATACTATGAAATGAAAACTCCTTTCTCTATTTGATTAATTTGTAGCCCAAGAAAGAAATTCATCTCCCCAAACATAGACAAATATAATAGTCCACCAAGCATAGATAGTAGCAGTCAAAAATAATAGTCCACTAATCATAGATCTATACTTGCTCTAATCAACCTTAGGTGAATTATCATCTTGTAGCAATCAAATATAATAGTCCACCAATCATATATCTATACTTTCTCTAATTAGCCTTAGGTGAATTATCATATTTACCCAATTTTCAACCAGTCACCATAGGAGTACTTATCGGTTTGGAACTTTTCATCCCAAACTTCTTCAACATCTCTCTCACACACTTAGACTATGAAATGAAAATTCATTTCTCTATTTGATTAATTTGTAGGTCAAGAAAGAAATTCATCTCCCCAAACTTATAAATTTCAAATTATTTATACATTTCTTCCGCAAACATCTTGCACATATATTCATTTCCTTTAAAGATAATATCATCAACATACACAACTACAATCAAGATTTTATCATTTTCAATATTAAAGTACAAATTATTATCTGTCATACCTTTGTTAAGTCCTTGTTGAATCAAATACCTATCTAACCTCACATACCAAGCTCTAGGAGCTTGCTTCAACCCATATAAAACTTTATTCAATCTACACACCATATTTGGTTGATCTTTCAACTGAAATCCTTTTGGTTGTTCCATATAGACTTCTTCTTCTAGCTCACTATTCAAAAATGTTGACTTGACATCCATCTAATAAACCTTAAAGTATTTATGAGTAGAAAATTTCAAGAACATCCTTATAGATTCCATTCTTTCTATTGGAGAATTTTTTTCCTAAAAATCTATGCCTTCTACTTGTAATCTTTACACACAAGCCTCGCTTTGTTTCTGACCACTTCTCCATTATCATTCAACTTATTTCTAAATACCAACTTTGATCCAATGATTTTTTTATCTGTTGGACTTGGGACCAATTCCCAAGTTCGATTCTTCTCAATCTATATAAGTTCTTTCATTTCTTCCTTCTAATGTTCATCTTTACAAGCTTCACTTATAGTCTTTGATTCTATCTCAGAAAGTAAACATAAATTCACTTTAGCAATAACTTTGCTTCTAGTTAATACACCTTTTGTCTTGTCTCCAATAATCTAACTTTCTAAATGATTCTTTTGTACATATCTAGGTGTCCTAGGGGACATCACCAGAGCAACTTCTTCTCTTTCATTCAATTCATCCTGCTTCTCTTTCTCATATTTTTCTTGTTCTTCCACAATTTATTATATTCTTACACAATCATGTTCATCAAACACATATCCATCAATTTCAATAGAATTCTTCATTGTCTCATCAACCTTCACATTCGAGTTGGGTAAGTGCACCAATCTGTGACACAATTTTGGTGCCAAATTGGAAAAATTCATAAAAAAAGGCCGAAATTGGCCATTTGGCACATGCCATATGACTTGAAACCATTTGGCGTGCACCAAATGTAAAACTAAAATAAAACCAAAAAATGCCTTTTCAAGCACTCATTTCACTTCAACCCACGGCTTTACTTGAAGGATTTGAGCTCTACAACTTGAGCTCGTGAAATATAATCAATTGTTTGAATCCTTAGCTTCTAATTTTTCATGAGGATGTTGCCAACACGTCAGAGAGGTTGAAGATTGTGAAGAGGTATGTATTTTTATTCTATTTATTTCAAATTTGATTTAGAATGCAGATTGAAATAGGTTTTTATAATTAAACTTTATTCTAATTCTCAGGGAATGAATCTCCACCTCGAAACATTGAGAATTCACAATCACCCCATCATGAAGAGCCTCCTATACAAGAACAACCTGAAACCCCTCCATCAATTCATAGGCATCCTCAAGGAACACAAGAAAATATTCTAAATCAGATTGAGAACAATAAAAGAAACATTGAACAATTAATTGGAAGATTAACTGAGCATGTCGAAACCCACCCTTATAGGAGAGGGATTGTTGAATCATTGAAGCCAATTGTAACTCATGTAGGAGAAATGAGTGAGAAAATAAATTTTTGGTCAAATAAGAGGCATGAGATGAGACAATTTTATGTTAGTGGTTTGTCATATGCAGATGTCAAAAAATAAAAAAATAGAAAAATCAACTTGTGTGCCCTATTTATAGACTTGAGAACCAATGCACCTTTGTCTCATGCATGTAGGAGATTCTCCATCCATTGGTTCCACCATGAGTTACTTAAAAATAAATTTTGGGAGCGGTGGCGGATGGTATTTGACCACCCTCCATGCAATAACCATGAGGTACCACAATACTTTGAGGAAACTCTATTGTGAGTTTATCCTCAATAAAATGCCAAACTATTTTGACATCTTAGACTTTCAGGGTAGAGGTGGGGGCTCCACACATGATATACCTATTGCACGGCGTAATCCACAATTGGCACTGAGACCCTTGGCTAGAATCATGGTGGAGCATGTTGTTGTTCCTTCCATTGTTAAGGATAGTGTAGAGGTGGACACACTAGAGTTGATTAACTCACTCACCCAGACCATTTTATAGTGTGTGAGGCCTCTAGTAGAGCCTGATGTGGAGGAGATGTGTAGGCCCTGAGCTCTACCTCACCATTGTGGTGCTTGTGGTGTTGTTTGTGGTATACGAAAAATTCATCGCCAGCAATTCACCGATGGAAAAAAAAACCGCCAAGAATTCACCGTGGGAAAATTCACCACCATGACAAATTCATCGTGGGAAAATTCACCGCCATCACAAATTCACCGCCAAGTAAAAATCACCGCCAGCAATTCACCGAAGCATAAAATTAACCGTATTAGTATTTTTTAATATATATTTCGAAAACTTTGAATTTTTTTTTACAAAAAAATAATTTTCACAATTTATTGACAATGTTTAAAACTTTGAATTTTTTTTATTTTTTAAAAATATTTTCACCTGCCTTACAATTTATTGACAATTCTACTTTTAAAATATTTTTTATTTTTATTTTGATATGAATATTTTTAACATGATAATATATTAAAGTTAATGCAATTTTTTTTTATTATTATCATAAAATATATTGAAAAATATTTTTTTTTTTATTATCATAAATCAAATTATTCTTTTCCAAAAAAAATCAAAGTTTTGGAAAGATATATTAAAAAACATTAATGCGATTAATTTTCCGCCTCGGTGAATTACTGGTGGTGAATTTGTCATGGCGGTGAATTTTCCATCGGTGAATTGCTGGCGATGAATTTTCCTAGAGTCGTTGTTTGCATGTATGATTATTAGAGTGCTCATGATGCAACTACATAACCTACATTAGCTACAGAGGCGATGGCTTTCACAAATGATTTGTTGAATGATACATTCAGCATTGACACTCAAGTAAAATTCAACAAGTTCATTTAATGTTGTTTATTAAATTATATTTTAAAATTTAAGAATAACTAAAGTAGTATAATTTTGATATGATGAAATTTCAAGGTCAGACTGTTCATGATATGTGCTCCATTCCTACAAACCCTTATTCATTCTTGACGATGAGTCCACAAGTATGTAACTAGTATTAAATATATTATTATTGCATTTGAATAGTTGAATGTTATATTTGAATGTTGTCTCATAACATGCTTTAGATTTCAAAATAGTTTCCTAGTGGACCTTCAACCTCCACACATCCCAATTCATTTCCTCAAACAACTTTCACTTAGGTAGCCTTTATTCATTAATGGTGTTGTAAAATAATGTTAGCTAGTTTTCATAATTTTGCGTATACAAATCTAAAAAATTGATGAGAAACACAAACATTGCACTTGTATTCCTTGATCATGTCATATTATATTCTCCTGATTCACTTTTTGTTCCTTTATTCCTTCATAATCCCATCCCATTAACATTTAATAGTTCACCCTATTTTCCATGATCCCCTCCTATCCCATCCCACTAATATCTTCTAGTCCATACTATGTGTCATTATTCCCTTCTACTCCCATCTTATTTTACCCATTATTATTTCACCCTAGATGTTCCATGATCCCCTATGTTCCACCCTAAGTTCCTTTATCCATTCTATGTTATACCATCTTTATCCACATTTCATCCTAGATAACTCTTCTCTATTATTGCTACACACAAGTCAAGTTCGTACTTCGTGTACACTATAGTCAAACCCTAGACACCTCCTAATTCACCCTATTTTGCATTATTCCCTACTAATCACATCTTGTTAACCTCTAATTGTCCACCCTATATTTTATTATCCCATCAATCTATACTAGTCCATCCTATGTTCCATTAATCTCTTATATTCCCATCCCATTACCCTCTCTTATTTCACCTTATGTTCCATTATCCCCTCTTGGTCTTGTCCCATTATCTTTCCCTAATTCACACTATGTTCCTTTATTCCCTCCTAATCCCATCCTATTAACCTCTAATAGTTCATGCTATATTTTGTTATCCCATTCTAGCCCATCCCATTAATCTATTCTAGTCCATCCCATATTCCATTATCGCATTCGACTCCCATCCCATTATACTCTCTATTTTTTCACCATATGTTCCATTATCCCTTGTTGGTCTTGTCTCTTTATCCCATCTATGCTATAGCACCTTCATCCAAATTTTATCTTATACACCATTAGAAGAAATAAATTTTCTTCCACTCAGTATTGACCAAATTTGTCTTCTCCATTATTGCTACACACCTCAACAACCAACTTGATGTTCTATAGTAAAACCCTAGACACATCATAATTCATCATATGTTCCATTATCCCTTTGAAATATTCTAGTAACATAGTAATCCTCACTTCATTCATGTGAACTTCATTGTGGCATTAACACTATGTTGACAACATGCCATCATTAACATTAGTTCATCAACATATACAATATGAATCTCAATGAGAACTAAACTTTGGAATTTGCAAGATTTTGGAGTATCCTAGTGGACTTAGTACTTTCACCATTTTTTGATCTATAAGCACTATATTGTAGTCTCAACTGAGGCCAACCATTTACTCTTTCATTTATGACAGTTATAAAGGGACTGTTGATGGTGTTTTTTTACACAACAACAACTCAGACAGAATATAAAATATCCTATCTCTCTTGAAAGGTTGATCTCTATGAGAAAAGAGATAACCCCAAGGTCTCTCGAGTGTCAGGTCATGACAGTGCAGTGAAACCACTTAGTGATAAATATGTAAATGTTGGTAATCCAAAAGGGACCTTACAAAAAAAATAATGGAAGCTCTAAACTTATCATATTTTATAACAGAGTGATACTCAAATTCCTAGTTCTAGCCAAAGTTCAAAGAAATAACAAAATATAAGGGTTTTAAGAATCCTAAGATTAATGTTACTCCTAAAATCAACAATACTAATGATGAAATACTTGGAATAGACCAATCCCTCAAAACTAATTTCTACTCGATCCAGGCTATACCTGCAATCCTACACAAACAGTGCAATCTTCTAAGGAATTAAAGATTTTTAGATTATGGAAATTCCTTAAGTGGAACTAGATAAATTCCCACAATTGAACTAAGCACATGAGTATCAGGTATAGGTTGACTTTGTACAAAAATCCCATAATCAAGAAGCTGCCCAAAGTATGAACTAGAGATTGCTACAACACTCCAAGTATTAAATCACAAGCACCATTAAATTATTTAACTCTAAATCTAAAATGCATTCAGATATTTCCAAGCAATTTCAAAGATAGAACAAGAACCATGTAGGACAAATCAATACAAAGAAGACACCAATAATAACACAATATCTTCACTTGTATTAAATCATCAGTAATATCAAAAATTCTAATGTTTTGTGTTACAACACTTGCTTGAAAATGAAACTAACTCCTAAAATCAACAATCTACTATCTAACTCTAACTAACCAGCAATATCCTTCTCTTCTAATCCAACTAGTTTTTCTAACCCTTACAATTGAGGTGAAATTCCATACTTATAGAAATCCTACCCATGCTAGCCTAAGCTATGGTTACAGAGGAAGTCAACCACCCATCATATCATCCCAAACAACCACCAATAAATTACCACCCTGCATTGAATGCATGAAGCACCCCTTTAGATCGGCTTTGGACTTTTACAAATCCTAGTACAGACCAAACAAGCTTGTCAGTCACTCTCGTCATTAATGCCTCAGTCATGTGAAGAAGAACAATGGTTAGGTACAAGCGAGCTTGACCCACCCTAATTCGTAAAGTCTACCTTGGTGCAATCCCACAAATCCCATAAATCTCCAACATGCATCCACTTCTTCCCTCTTCGGCCTCAACAACAACAACTTGCTCGATCCAGCCTGCACTCAAAATGACCACCATTAGTAACCAGTATAGCATGAGAATCCAAGTTAGTCCATTATGAAAAACACATTCAATCATTAGAGAGATCAAAACAACCACCAGAATCAATTAAAAATTCATTAAAGCATCCCTGTCAAAGTTCAAGATTTTCATCCCTTAGTGAAATTCAAGTTAGGAAGGAAATTCAGGAAATTTCAGGCTGAGCAGATTTTAGAAAGGGAAGCACAAAAATTACCAAAAGTTCGATCACTCATCAATCCAAAACTCAAGAAATTTCTACACATGTGATTAAATTATCCAAATCCATCTCGCAATGCAGATGCATAAACAACTAGGCCATGAATCATCTTAGTCTTTGACAAATGACAGAAATAAAAAAAATCCGACAGTGACGGAAATTTTCGAGACTGGCAATACTTAGCACATCCGAAAAAATGAAGCAAGGACAGACTATTGGGATTTTCCCAAGGCAATGAATTCTTACGAAGTCAACATAATTCCCACATCGTTCATTGATAGTTTTGACCTCCCAATGCCCCCAAAATGACCAAAATCGTGCTACTACGAGCCAGGCATTTGACCACCAAGGTAACGCAATAACCGCGACACCACAAACCAAGCACAAACCCCCCACGGTATGGAAGTGAACCACACAACCATGGCTGGGCTCGGAGACACCCGTGACATTGAGGTAAACCACACTACTATGCCACTAATCAAAGACTCCAGTGGTAAGGTGGTACCACTGCCAACCGCATCCCAGATGCAAAGCTTTTGTGGTAACAAGGTATGACTGTGCTATCGCACCAAATGAACCAACCCTGCGCTACCAAAGCTCATTGTGCAAAACCCCATGGTAAGGTAGTAAAAATCCCCAAAGATGCAAATCGGGGAAACAAAGGAATGAAGGAAAAGTCAGAAAAAACCAGGGAAGATAGAAATTCATGAAGCACCAAAATCCCCAAAGATAGTGAAAAATCAACCAAAAAAAGTGCAAACCGAGAAAACGAAGAGGCGAAGGAAATCTCAAAGGCTTCTAGGGAAGATGAAAATCTGTAAAGCATTGAAATCTCTGAAATTAGTGCAGAACTAGCCCGGTCGGGTTTTCAAGGTAGTCGAGGAAATCTGCCCGAAGGATAAATTCCTGAAAATAAGGAAAAACCCGAGATTGACCCAAAGACTCTAGATTTTCAAAGTGTTAGCACAATAGGGGAACTTTACAAGCAAGATAGGCATCAAGGAACATTGCAAAGTAGCACAAATCTAGGACCAAAGGACCAAAAGATCAAAAATAAAAATCTCAAGATTTTCAAAGATAATCGCAAAAGGCAATGCCACAAAAAAGAGCCAGAAAACTAAGCAAAAGAGGGCCACTAATTTAGGTGGGGCATGTGTGCAAAACTGCACAACAAATGGCAACTCCATTGGGGAAATGCTCCAAAACATTTCAATGACAAACTAGAGTCAAGAACCCAGAATCTCTGGTTTCAATCCAAGCATTAGGTTACCCAGGGACTAGGTTTCATAAATCACAAACAAGCAAACCTTTCCTATACCAGGGTCAAAGTGTGTGTGCATGAATTCATTTCCCTTTCCTTACTTGCAATAGGTACCAGACCTAGTCTGATAGGGCTACATAAGGATTCCAATTCCAAAAGCAACCTGGATAGAGCCTCGCTACCAATCAAGCATCTATAGCCCCAACAAGGTTATCACTATGACCCTCCCTAGCATAGCTCTACTGCTAGTCAGGCGTCCATAGCCCCAGTAGAGATACTAGGATACCCCTGATAAAGTGAACATTTCTTTTGATTTTCAATATTTTCTTTTCCTTTTCTTATTTTTGATATTCTCTTTGGGATCGCCTTTTAAGCTTTCCTTTTCACCTTGCAAGCAGTGAAGCCTGCACTCAAGGATGAGAACCACAATGGCAATGGAGTAGAATATAATATTTTTCACCTAGTCATACCTCATAAAGACCATATGAAACCTTGGAATCCTTACAATTTGTGTGAAAATATAAGACCCAAATACATTCCAGAATTTGACTTAATCTAGTGACTCCAATTCCTAGTACATGCAACATCAGATGAAGGAATTCCACCAATTCAATTGACTCTGAAAAGATGATTAAACTTTTTAAAATAAATCCCCAGAACAACCCTAGAAAATCAGCCAACCATATAGATGTAACAAGCCCATAAAAAAACAAGAAAACCCAAAGCAAGAGTAGAGAAGAAAGCAAAACCAACCAAAGCAAAAAAGGAGAAAAAAAAACAAAGGAAACCCTACTCTAACCAAAGCAAAAAAAATAAATTTAGAAAGGGAACCTAATCTACCTATGTACAAGGAAAGATTTGTAAATAGCTCAAGACTGGAAATAATGCTTCAAATACTGCCCATTGATAGGCAGTGGGATATCTTCTCTAGTGAGGGTTTTCAAATGAAAAGCATTGTCTCCTAGAATCTCTACAATCTGATAAGGGTTGAGCCAAAGTTTGTCAAATTTTCCATGCTCCCCTTTTTGGTCATGGGCTTTTTCCCAATAGAGAACCAAGTCAAAGACTCTAAAGGCTTTTAACTTGGCTCTCATATCAAACCACCTCTTCACTACACCCTGATGTCTAGCAAAGTTTTCTAGGGATTTGTTGTGTAGTTTTGCACACATGCCCCACTAAATGTAGGGACCCTCTCTGGGCCTACCCTTTTGGCCCATTTCTATGGCTTTCCCCCTCTTCTATGCTTATCTTTGAAAATCATGGGGTTTTGGTCTTTTATTCTTGCCTTAGTTGTGAGTCCCTTTGTGTTGAGTTCATGGTGGTTTTGGAGTCTTGCGGATGTCCTCTCTGGGGTGGTCTTCTTTTTCCTTTTGTTTTCTCCCTTGGTGTTTTTGTTTGGGTCCTAAGGGTTGGTTTTCTCCCTTAGGTTTTCCTTTGTTTTCCCTATTCCTTTTGTTTTGCCAAAGGCATAATTAGGATGGGACTTCATTATGAACTTCCACAAAGTTCTCAGTTTTTTTCTCATTCTTGTTCTGGCTCCTCTTCCTACTCTTTTTATTTCTTCATTTTGTTTGTTTTTTCCTAAGGGTAGCTTTCCTCCCTTAGGTTTTATTTGCTTCACCTTTTCTTTTGTTCTGTCAGAGGAAAAATCGGGATGGAGCTAAATTATGAACTTTCACAAAGCTCACGGTTCGGTTTCCGTTCCTGTTTTGGCTTCGTTTCTTGCGTTCTTGTTTTTCACATTGTTTTGTTTATCTTCGGCCTTCAGGTTGGTTTTACTCGCTTGGTTTTTCTTCACTTCTCTTTTTCCTTCATTTTTTGAAGGCGGAACTATGATGGAACTTAACTTTGAACTTTCATAAAGTTTCTGGTTCAGTTTTTGTTCCCTTTCCGGCTCTGCTTCCCGCGCCTTTGTCGTTTCACTATGTTCAGCCTTTGGGTTGGTTTCTTCCCCTTTGGTTTGCTTCAGTCTTCCTTTCTTCCACCAGAACTGATACTGCGATGGAACTAAATTATGAACTTTCACAAAGTTCATGGTTCGGTTCCCATTCCCATTCTGGCTCTGCTTCCGCCAGGGTTGGTTTCATTTCTGCCTCTGCCTATTTCCCTTCCTTTCTTGTTGCATCTCTGCCTCTGCCTCCACCTATTTTTTGTCTTTGTTCCTATTCTTCTCATGGCCTCGCCTCTTCCTATCTTTGGTTTCACTTCCACCTAGGTTTGTGCATGATTTTCTTGCCTTGGGGGCTCTAATGGATCAACTTGGATTTTGATGATGTATTGAGCATTATTGGTGGCCCATTCGAATGTAGGTTAGATCGAGTTGGGGAAGAATGGGTGTACTTTGAAGATTTGGCATGATCTACGGGTGCAATCAAGTGCATTTTGTGGCTACTATGGCAAAACCTATCCCTAGACACAAGGTTGATTTGGTTGGTGGCCATTAATGGCGGGTATACGTGACATGATGGACTCAACCCGGTATGGCTCGATCTGAGTCATTCGTTTTCCCAACTCAGATCTTATCGATGGCTTGTGTTCATACTAGTGTTTCACATGCATTGCTATTTGCATGGGTGGAGCATTGATGCTGGGTGTGGCTCGAGGATCTGTTCCTCTGACTTTATGCAATCCCAGATCAATCGAAAGGGGCTCTTGCTGCATTCATTTCTCAATGGAGAGTTATTGCTGGTTGTCGGGGCCAATTTGGTTGGTGGTCGAGCTTCTTTGTAACCCTATCTCTAGTTCACACAGGCATGTTTCTATAAGTATGGCCTTTGGCCTTATTTGTAAAGTTTTGATTCAGATTGAGCAAACTAAGTCAGAAGACTTGTAAACAATAGATTTAGCAATAGGGTAGCATGTTAGAAGATTATAAGTTAGTTTTACATTTCAAGCAAGTGTTGCAATAGACTGGAATTGTTGCAACTATGATGATTTAATACAAAGTGTAGACATTTTGTTATGAATGGTGCCTTCTCTTGCATTGAATAATCTTGCATGGTACTTGTTCTATCTTTCAAATCACTTGGATATGTTTGAATATATCTTAGGTTTAATTAGTAATGCTTGTGTCTTAGTTCAACTGTATATATTCATTCAGTCTTATTGAATGAATTCCTATAGCCTGAAAACCTTTAACACCTTAGAATATTGCACTGTTTTATGCAAGATTGTAGGTATAGCCTGGGTCGAACATAAATTAGTTTAAGGAATTGGTCCATTCCAAGTATTTCATTATTTTCATGGTTAGCCTTAGATGTAGTGTTACCATTAGGACTTCTGAAACCCTCATCTTTTTTTGTTTCTTTTATTATATGGTTAGAACTAGAAATTAAAGCATCACCATATCTTAAAATCTGATGAGTTTAGAGCTTCCAGAATTTTTGCGTAAGACCCCTTGTGATTACTAGCATTTTCACATTTTATCACTGAGTTTGTTCTACTGCATTGTCATGACCTAGCACCTGTGAGACCTTGGGGTTATCTCTTTGTTCATAGAGACCAACCTTTCAAGAGAGATAGGATAAATTTTATTCTATCTGAGTTGTTGTTGTCCAGGAACACCAAACAATAGGATTGGCGCTAGAAGGAGGGCCTGAACAAGAAAGCTGGAGCATTTTCTAAATGCAATTTCTCCCGAGAGGCTCAGAAGGAGAAACAAATCTATACCAAGAGAAGAAGAAGAGTTTCAATAATTTCCACCTCCAACCAGGTTAAGAAGGACCAAAATAAAGGAGGAACCATCATCCAATGCATCATTTCCACCATCCTCACCTTCATCTGATTCTAATACTGGTTATATAACACAATCCCAACCATTCATCCATCAACCATTATCACCTCCACCAATGGCTTTCTTTGTGAATAACCCATCACCTCTGACATTCAACAACTATAATGTTATTCCCAAGAACCCTGAGCATTTTTGCTCTAAGTTTCACACAAATGACCCAAATATGAGAACAAAAGAGCACATTAGGATCTTTCAGACTTGTTTGAGAGATAGAGGGATTAATCATGAGGATGTTGCATGTATAATTTTCCCATATTATCTAGGAGAGGAGGCCTTTTATTAGTATAACCGTTTACCTACTACATCCATCTCTAACTGGGTTGAGCTTGAGGCTGCATTTTTGCTGAAATTTAAGACTCCCATTAGTGCTAATGAGTTATATATGTAGTTTACTGGGGTAAAACCAGAGGTTAATGAGCCTATAGGATCATTGAAAAATAGGTTCCACCAAGCATACACTAGAATTCATGCACCTTATGCTAGAAATGAGGAAACTTCCCTAGAGGTCTACTTCAAATCCCTTGAAAACCTTACATCCACCTTCCTTAATTGGAGAACTAATCCCCCGACTACCTTGCTCACTACATATAAAGAGGCTGTTAAGGTCAGTACAGACCTGAGACAACACTTTTTAGGACCTTTGCCATCTCTGGGACCAGATTCTCACCCAGGCCAAGTCCAATCTCTCAACTAGGCTCTAACCAATCACACGCCTATCATGAATCCTATTCCATAGTTGCCTCTGGTCCCTCACTCGGGTCATCCAATAAACCAAGTCCAACTAATACCTGGTTATCCCCAGCAAAATGCTAACCATCCCCTCCATTCACAGTCACAAGCTAGTTTCCCTACATATTTGCAGAACTCAAAATTTTTGAATCATTCTACTAGTTTTGGAGGAGTGTTAGGATACCCCCCAAACACTATGAATTTGGTCCCTTATAAAAATCCTAATAAAGAAAGGTTAGATGAGCTAACTGAGAAAGTGAAGAAGCTAAACATGGAGGTAACCTACTTGAGGAATGAGAACAATCAACTCTAGACTAATTAGAAGATTAGGCAATCAATTTATAACAGAGGGCAACACTATGACAGAAATCAAAACTTTCAAAGAGGACAAGGTTCTGGTCATAACTTTGATAGAAGTCAACAAGGTGGACAAGGATTTGAGAGAAGACAACCACCCAAGTAGAATAGGCGGTGGAACACTAGGCCTAACAATGGAGGAGTTCCTACTCCACTAGATCAACCTTCCAATCTAGAGAAACCTCCAGGTGGGGTGTACTTAGTAGAAGCCTCTTTTTCTGGATGGTGTAGGCTTCATAAGATAAGTCAACACTTTGATCTTGACTACCCTGAATTTCAAACTATTGCTTCCATTTTTCAATATGAAGTTGAAAACAACTCCATTGGCCAAGAATTGGTACCCTCAAATCCCTATGATTCCCCGATTTTGGTGTTGAATCATGCTCCTTTCCCAAGGGATAAGGAGAATGAACTAGAAGAGGAATCAAGTAGCCAGAATGGGGAGGCTGAACATGTGCTCATGAAAATGAAATCTCTCATCTATTTGATGAAGAAACTAAGAATGAAAATGGCCCATTGGATGAAGGAAAGGCTAATGTTGAAGAAGTGCAAATGTTTTAGCGGCCTATTAGAAAGTATGATCTAAGGAGCAAGCCCCATAGGAATCCACAAGCTAGAGGACCATTTACTACATCTGCCCCTCCACACAATTTTACTACTCCACTGGATCGACATGCCAATAGAAATCCATCTTACCCTTAGGTGCCAACACATTACCTCACAAAGGAAGGACAACCAGATGTTTCCAAAGGAAGCAATGTTGATGCAGCAAAGGATAGGAAGATTGGTCATTCCAAGGAGGTCCACATTGACATGAATGTGGAACATCTAGGAGAATATGTCACTGAAGAACTCAGAAAAGTGAAGGTGAGTCTTTCTGCTTTTGAGTTATTAAGAGTTCCTGAAATCAGAAATATAGTCTGAGGGTCCTTTAGTTCAGTATAGCGACACTAGGAGTAGCAACCAATGAGGCAATTGCAAGGCCTCCTAGTTCAAAAACACCCAAAGGTCCTAGTCAATCACAACCTGAGGATAGGGGTAAAGAAAAAGATAAAGGTCAGGTTGCACAAGCTGACTCATAGTTGAATTTATTTCAAGGAAAAATGGAAACCCCTCCTTTTCTGATTTATATTTATATATTTGGTAAAAATATGCACAATTGTCTTCTGGATTCAGGGGCATCCACAAATTTTATGCCATTTTCTATCTGTAGGGCTCTTGGTATTACCCCTATAGCCTCTCAAAAGGTCACCCAATTCAAAAAAACATAGGTGAATATAGTAGGAGAACTGAACATGATTCCCATGCAAATTGACTCAGATCCTAGAGTGCAACAAGTACTTAATATTCAGTTAGTTGGCATTCCTGACACTTATGGTATGATCTTGGGTAGATATTTCACCAAGGCACTAAATTGATACACATCCACATATCATTCCCAAATGTGGCTCCCCTTGAAAGGAGTCCCAAATTAGATCAGAATTGAGAGAGAACCTAGAATGAAGTATGTCATTACTAAGTATCAGAATACTTCAAATGAGATATTGGTATTAGGGGTCAGTATGGGGAAATATGACCTAGCATCCCATGCTTTGGACATAGAGGAAATATTGGTGTTGCAAGGCTCTTTTGGTGAATCCGCATCAGAAGCCAACAACTCCGAAATGCAATTTGAACAAACAGAAGAACTTGATGATCAAGTAGATAAACAACTCAATTTGTTGGATAACTTCTAGGAGATTATCCGAAAATGTGTAGAAGATCAGATTCAGTTGGGTAGAAATATGAACTTCGAAGAATTGCTTCTTCCTAATTGGTGCAAAGTTCACGATGCTCCTCATTTTGAACTAGAATGTTGCTTGTGTCAAACTGCAATAGAACAGATACAGAGGCACATTAACAATGCCCCAACTATTGAGTTAAACACATAGATCATTCAAAATAGTCTAAAAGGGAGGGATTCAAAGCCTCCTGAAGAGCCTTTGGGTGGCAACATAGTCAAAGGTATCCCAAGAAAATTAGGAGCTAATGAATGTTGGACATTAAGGTTTGATGGGTCCAAATCCAAGCAAGGTGCTGGAGCAGGGCTGGAGCTAATCAGTCCTATAGGTAAAACCTACTGTGTTGCTCGTAGACTCCAATTCCAATGTACTAACAATGTAGCTAAGTATGAAGCTCTAGTTCATGGGCTATTAATGGAATTGAGAAAGAAAGTTAAAATTCTGCAAGTGTTTGGAGATTCTGAGCTGGTCAAGCAAGTAAGGAAACAATACTCATGTCATGACAGAAGGATGGCCAATTATATACACAGAATATGGGATCTTATTGAAAGATTTGATTCCTTCAACATTCAGCTGATACCTCGGAGTAAGAATCAGGTTGCTGATTCTCTGGCACAAGAAGCAAGTACATTGCAACCCTTATCACTTTTAGGCTTAAATAAGTTCATAGTGGAACTTGTTCTAGTTCCTTCGGTGCCTGGAAATGTCACCAATTTTTAGGTATTTGAAGATGATAAGCATATTCTTGATTTTATCACTAGCTATGATGTGTTTGCTTCTAGAGTAATTGATGAGGTTGAGCCTCAAGAGGCCAAAATAGAACTAGAAGGAGTCCTCAATCTAAAGACTAATACCATCCCAAGAGGCATGGTACAATTAGAAAGGATCTTTGATCTAGATAGGATAAGAGATCAAGAGTAGAAAATGAAAAAAGAATCCCTCAACTTTCAGTGTGAAACAGACAATATGGGGACCCAAAGTGATGTTAAGAATGTCTTTATTGGTAAGGTGTGCACTCCAAATGAGAGGAAAGGATTTATTGATGCCTTGCACAAATATCATGATGTGATAGCCTGGAGTTATGATGACTTGAGGACATATGACACATTGATCATTACACATACTATCCCCCTCAAGTCAAATGTTAAGTCATTCAGGAAAAGACAGAGACCAATTAATGTTTTGTTGGAGCCCATTATTTAGAAGGAAGAGCATAAGCTACTCTCAACAAAAATAATATTCCCAATAAGACACTCAATGTGGGTTTCAAACTTGGTTCTAGTTAGGAAGAAAAATGGAGAGATTAGACTGTGTGTTGATTTTAGGAACCTGAATAGAGCATCAGAAAAGGATATTTATCCAATCCCTTCATTGCATGAGGTGCTTTAGGTTGTCAATGGATCTCAGATGATGTCCTTTCTATATGGGTACTCTAGATACAATCAGGTCATGGTCCAATATGATGATAGGCACAAGACTACCTTCACTACAAAATGGGGAACCTTTTCTTCCCAGAGAATGCCCTTTGGATTAATCAATGTTGGGGCTACATTCCAAAGAGATATGGATATTTCCTTCAAGTACATCATTGGTAAGTGCATAATCATCTACATGGATGATTTGGTAGTCTTTTCCAAGATGAGAAGTGATCATGTTGCAGATTTATGCAGAGTATTCTAGAAGTGCAGGGAATTTGGTATTTCACTTAATCCAAAGAAGTGCATCTTTGGAGTCACCGAGGGAAAGCTGTTAGGACATGTTATTTCAGAACAGGGTATTGCCATTGATCCTGAATGAGTGGAGGCTATACTAAAAATTCAACCCCCTGCAAGAAAGAATGAGATGAAGTCATTCTTTGGCAAGACTAACTTTTTTAGAAAATTTATCACTAGATTTGCAGAAATAATCAAGCCATTGAATGCCATGTCGAAGCAAGAAGCGAAGGTTGAATGGAGTACAGAGGCCAAGGAGGCATTTGCAAAAATAAAGAGAGCTATTGTTGAGGCCCCTATTTTGGTAAGTCTTGATTATGCTAAGCCATTCTATATCTATTCATTTTCTTTTGATCACTCCTATGTGGGCTTTTTGACACAAAAGTCCGATCAAGGGAATGAGCATCCCATGGCATTCATGAGTGCATTTTTGAAAGATGCCGAACTAAGGTACCCTAATGTTTAAAAGTAGGCTTATGCCTTGATCCGAACTGTGAAGAAGTTTAGGCACTATATACTGAGAAACAAGGTCTTTGCTATAGTCCCTGATCTTGCAGTCAAGTTGTTGTTGATGCAAAATGAGTTGGGTGAATGAAGAGCTAAGTGGGTAACTATGTTACAAGAATACAATATTGAAATTAAACCCATGAAGTTGGTAAGAGGGTAGGGACTGACCTAGACAATGGCAGAAATGGGTCCTGGCCTTGCTGCCCATCATTATAATCTTGAGGATGTCTCTCCAAGGGGTTGGTATGATGACATTATCTACTATGTTTTGAATCAGCAATGTCCCAAAAACTTTAATTAAGTACAAAGGAGAGATCTACGTTTGAAGAGTGGTAGTTTTATGATGAAGGGAGTTGTCTTATATAAGAGAAATCATGAAGGTGTATACCTAAGATTCCTAGGGAAAGAAGAGACAGGGAGATTAATGACTTAATTTCATGATAAATATGGTACAAGCCATGGTTCAGCACCTTCCACTACAAATCAGATCCTGAGGGTAGGCTATTATTGGCCTACCTTGTTCAAGGACACACATCACCATGTGACAAATTTCCATGTGTTTCAAACTACAACAAGTAGGGAGACATGTGCATCTCTTCCACTTCAGCCTGTCATAGAGGTAAAACCATTTGCACAATGGGGAATGGACTTCATAGGTCCAATCAACCCATCTTCATCAGCAGGCCATAGGTATATTATTACCATAACTGATTATTTTACTAGATGGACTAAAGCTCTTGCATATAAGCAATGCACTTCTGAAGTGGTAATCAATTTCATTGAATCAAGTATCATTAATCACTTTGGTTTTCCATTGGATGTAGTTTGTGACAATGGTTCTACATTTGCATCATTAAAGTTTTCTAACTAGGCTTATGATCATGGAATTTCCATAAAATTTGCATCCAAATACTATCAATAGGAGAATGATTTGGCTGAGTCTTCCAATAAAAACCTATTGATATTCATCCAAAAACTACTAGAAAAGAACCCGAAGGATTGGCATACCTTGCTCAGATTTTCTCTTTGGGCAGACTGCACTAGATAGAAAAAATCCTTAGGAACCTCTCCTTATCACTTAGTGTATGGATTGGAACCTGTCTTTCCCATCCAGTTAAAGATCCCCACCCTACAATTCATCAATGAATATTATGATGGAGAGGATAAGCATGAAGCCCGCTTAACTGAATTATTACACCTTGAAGAGAGAAGAGATGAAGCCCTAGAAAACTTTGCCAAACATTAGGGTATAGTGAAAAGATGGTTTGATAGGAGAGCCAAGGTGAAAGCCTTTAGAATCTCTAACTTGGTTCTCTACTGGGATAAAACCCATGACAAAAAGGGGGAGTATGGAAAATTTGATAGACTTTGGCTCTACCCTTATCAGATTGTAGAGATTCTGGGAGCTAATGCTTTTCGTTTGAAAACCCTCACTGGAGGAGATATCCCACTGCCTATCAATGGGAAGTATTTGAAGCATTATTTCCAGTCTTGATTTTTTCTAAGCTTTGTCCTTGTACATAAATAGATTAGTTTTCCTTTCTATTGTTTTTTTGTTGCTTTTGGTTTGGGTTTCTTTTATTTTTTTCCCTGCTTGTCTGTTGCTCCGGTTTTGGTTTGCTTTGGTCTGCTTGGGTTGGTTTTCCCTGCTGATTTGTTTTGTGGGGTTGTCCTAATTTCCTTTGGGCTTGTTGCATCTGTACAATTGGTTGTTTGTATGGTACTGATATGGGAATTCTTTTACAAACTCTTATCATCTTTTTGGAGTCATTCAAACTGGTATATTTCCTTCATCTAATGTTGCATAGGCTGGGAGTTAGTGTCACCTAACTAAGTTGAATTTTGGAATGCATTTGGGTCTTATATCTTCACACAAATATTAAGAATTCTGAAGTTGCATATGGTCTTTAGGAGGTCTGACTGGGTGAAAAACCTTAAATTTACTCCAATTCCACTGTGGTTCTCATCCTTGAGTGTGGGCTTCATTTCCTGCAAGGTGAAAAGTAAAGCTTTAAAAGAAAATCGCAAAAGAGATATCAAAAGAAAATAAAATAAAATATTGAAAATCAAGCAAAATATTCACCTTTCCAAGGGTATCCTAGTATCTCTACTGGGGCTATGGATGCCTGGTGGGCAGTAGAGCTATGCTAGGGAGGGTCACATTGATAACCTCACTAGGGATATGGATGCCTGACTGGTAGTGAGGCTCTATCCAGGTTACTTTTGGAGTTAGAATCCTTAGGTAACCCTGTTAGACTATGTTTGGTCCTTGTTGCAACTTAGGAAAAGAAAATGAATGCACATGCACAAAATTTGACCTTGGTATAGGAAAGGTTGGCTTGTTAGTGATTTCTGAAACCTTGTCTATTTTTAACCTGATGCTTGGAAACCAGAAATTTTGAGTTCTTGATGCTAGTTTGTCATTGAAATGTTCTGGAGCATTTCCCCAGTGGAGTCACCATTTGTTGTGTAGTTTTGCACACACACCCCAGTGAAAGTAGGGAACCTCTTTGGGCTTGCCCTTTTGGCCCATTTTTGTGGATTTCCCCCTCTTCTGTGCTTATCTTTAAAAATCTTGGGGTTTTGGTCTTTGGTGCTTGCATTGGTTGTGGGTGCCTTTATGTTGAGTTTCTGGAGGTTTTGGAGTCTTGCGGATGTCCTCTCTGGGGTGGTCTTCTTTTTCCTTTTGTTTTCTCCCTTGGTGTTTTTGTTTGGGTCCTAAGGGTTGGTTTCCTCCCTTAGGTTTTCCTTTTTTTTTCTATAGGAGGTGGAACCGGGATGGGACTTAACTATGAACTTTCACAAATTTCTTGGTTTTGTTCCTATTCTCGTTCTAGCTCCATTTCCCACTCTTTTGCTTTCTTCTTCATTCTATTTATTTTGTCCTAAGGGTCACTTTCCTCCCTTAGGTTTTCTTTGATTCACCTTTTCTTTCATTCTATCGGAGGTGGAAACGAGATGGTGTTGAATTATGAACTTTCACAAAGTTCACGGTTTGGTTTTCATTCCCATTCCAGCTCCGTCTCCCGTATTCTTTTTTTTCACGTTGTTTTGTTTGTCTTTGGCCTTCGGGTTGGTTTTCCTCCCTTGGGTTTTCTTAGTTTTGATTTTTCCTTCATTTTTCGGAGGTAGAACCGGAATGGAACTTAACTTTGAATGTTCATAAAGTTCACAGTTCAGTTTTCATTCCCTTTTCGGCTTCGTTTCTCGCATATTTTTCATTTCACTGTGTTCGACCTTCA